>OX104118.1:46948853-47548853 GCA_944474755.1 Limnoperna fortunei | reverse complement strand
TAGCCAGATCATGCTACAATCGCAGTTGATGGTCAGTTTCCCAATCCACACAGCACATATATGAAGGTTCTGAACTGACTTGTCTAAATACATGATGGGATTATTGAGAAGATTCAAAGCCGTCAGTTTGTTAGAATCAAATAAACGAAAATCGACATTCCTCAAACTGTTGTTAGCAAAATTAAACATTGATACCCTTGAAAAGTAATCATGCTTCTTAATTTGTGTAATTCTGTTGTTGGAAAAATCAATTTCAAGGTTATCAAAATCGGGCATGGCATTGTATCTAACTTCTGTGATGTTTTGACTAGAACAATCAACAACAGTTCTGTTTCTGGTTGGCTGCGTATAACACACACAATGAACTGGGCACTTTTTGGAAATCGGTAAATTGCAAACCAGCAAGTCATAACTGTTGTTAATACGGAACGTTGTTATATAAAAATTTTTTAGACTTGGAGGACTTGAACATTTTGCGTCATACACCTCCCCAACTAATGGAAAAGAATCGTAAAATTGCAAAGCCATTTCAATAAAAGGCCAAAATAAGCAGTCACATGACCAATTGTTATCTCGAATATCTAATAAGTGATACGTTACAAGTTTAGACACATGCGCCGTTTTCCGAAATCCGACTTTCGTTAAGTTCGGGAAATGAGTAAGGTTGTTGTGTCGAAGGTTTAACAGTCCTCCTTGAACTTGCTCATCTCTGCAGCATTGCCAATTTAAATCATTTGTTGTATGTTGCAATTTGTTGTGGGAATAATCGATAACGTTAAAATACTTTTCCAAAATACCGTTTGTTACATCAATTGATTCTAATTCATTGTAAGCTAAATACACATACATTAAACTTCCTGGTTCAATTAAAAAAGATCTTGGTTCAATGTATTTGATATTATTCCTACGTAAATTAAGTATTCTTAGATGCGGAAGTTTTGTAAGCGTCACGTTACTAATGTATTCAATGTTGTTTTGCTCTAGAATTAATGTGTCCAAATTCACAAGGCATTGCATATCGGAAAATTCCTTCATTTTATTTTGTGACAAGTCAATTTTAATGATTCCTTGAAAATCACAAACATTAGATGGAAAATATTGAAGAAATCCATTAATATGAATGACTTTAAATAACTTAAAACTGGATACATTTTCATCAATTAACATCGAGGTTCCTATTCGTCTTGAATATTCGACAGATAACAGACCAACAAGAGATTGTCCATCGTTTATTTCCCAGTATGGACGGCCATTTATGAAGCAACACCTGGAATAACGAGTATCTATTATTTCGTTCTTACATTTGTCTGGACAAAATAGTTGTTTTGAATATACAGTTTCGTGTTGCCAACGATAAAAACCGCTAATTTGTATTGGCGGCGTAGAATTAAATGGTGCTCCCGTGATGACTTTACACAGCACCAAAAACATACTCTGTAAAAATAAAAATATTTTACAACCGACGTTCTTTCTTAAACGAAGAATCATATAGTATTTCTTTGTTAGTTGAACTGAACACTTCCGTCAAAAAAGAATAAAGTACAAGTAAAATTAAGAGCTTTATTCTTACACGTATTTAGACTTTTTACGGAAACAAGGATATTTATACTCAAGTAAATAAAATCGTAACCCAAAAGCATTTTCAGAGTTTTAAACATAATAGAAAACAATACCTGCAATAACATTGTTGGATAGAGCATATGTTAGAAAATCCTTCGATAAGCGATTCGGGAAGTAAGGTTGATTATACCATTTAAACAAGTTATACAAGTCCACGTAGAAGCTCAAAACATCTTACATTTATGATCCATTGTTTTTTCTTAACTAAACAAACTATGTGGCAATTGATATTGCAAACTAAAATTTGTAAGATCAATTCTATATAACTATGTGCGCTATTTGTTTAAAGATTGTAAATAACGAGTATATTTGAATTTGTCACAATTAACATTTTTTTTATACATTTACACTTAAAAGTCCTTTTAAGTAAGTGATGTCACTGTTAATCGTTCCAGAGGTTTTAGTGGGATTCTTATTTTCGATGTTCTTATTGATTGTGTTTGTTTTTGAACTTCATATTTATTGTTATTTTTGCTTTTTATTTTTTTTTTAAAATACTTGCAATCTTTAAAGACATGTGTTATATATTTATTTTATTTTGTTTTAATTTAAAATATCATACAGCTTCAATAGTTGCTGTATTCGTGTCTCACCAAAAACAAAATGAAACAAATATGACAGGTACGCGGCCTGTTTTCTGAACAAAAGGTCTAAAGTAGTACAATTAGGCTTTTATTACCTTTTGGCGATATCGGAATTTGCCCTAAGAGATCTGTTTACAAAACCTAAAACTGCAGGCAGGGTGTACTCGACTCAAATCTAATTAACAAGGATTGCCAGTTTTCCTATTGCAGGTCGGGGGTTTTCTCCGGGTACTCCGGCTTCCTCCCCCAATAAAAACTGGACGCCATGATAAAGCTGAAAAATTGCTGAACGTGGAGTTAATATTACATTCAAACAAACAAAATCAAACAAAACCTAAAATGATACTTTGGGTGTTTGATATACACTACGTCCTTTTCTATTCAACTCCATAACTTCCTCGTCTGACATGAATAAACAACTAAATATAATCCGAAACTTGAAGTGTTAATTATGTGCAGAAATACTTTTTTAAATTAAGTCTATTGATATGCTTAATTTTCATGGCATCCAAATGTGATTAAATATTCATATTTGGCCGGTTTGCTGGCTGTGCATTCTTATTGTGTGGTGAAGTCGGCCGTGCGAGCGAGAGGAGGCGGAAGGATTTGCGTGTGGGCGGCGAAAATATGGTATCTTTATGTGTAATCAACTTATCCTACAGTTTTCAACGCAAATCACTGAAAACTTCAAAATACGACTGCACATGTATTGAAGTTGTGACCTGCTATTATTGGAAGTGTATAAGGATTTTTTTTCAGTAAGCGTACATATTTGGTGTTATCAATTCCTCTTTCAGTTTTCAACACAGATCTCTGAAACTTCAGACAGATTACACATGAATTGAAGTTGTACACCTGCTATTATGAGGTTGTTCGAAGATTTTTTCCTAATTTTTCAGACTTTGAAACTTAATTTTTCAAAACATTTGCAGAAGACAGTCATATAAACTCCTCCTACATTTTTGTACACAACCCCAAAGCCTTGTTCAGCAAATTGTCAACAATTCCTCAATTATTAGGGCATTAGCTTTGCAACTCCTCCTACATTTTTGTACACAACCCCAAAGCCTTGTTCAGCAAATTGTCAACAATTCCTTAATTATTAAGGCATTAGCTTTGCAACCGGCCATTTCAGACTTGTATGCAGAAGAGGCTTGGTATTGTAAAGTTTATTATGAACTTGAAGATCCCAACATCTCAGCCACAAACTAGAAATATTTTTAACAATTATGATTTAAAATGAATAATATCATTTTCGGTGCATTTTTACCTGTCTTTCCATGGAATCCCACGTGACTGTGAATACAGAAAAACACAATTTTCCCAAATCAAAATGAGATTTGTATATTTCAATAACTTTTAAAATGTAAGGGATTTTTAACTTTGAAATTTTAAATAGCAAGAAGGCAAGACAGGAATCTGTGCCAATAGACATAGTCGCAATCCTTGATCATGAATATGGTTTGTTTTGTTTGTTGTAATGGTGCTTTAACGCCACTTTCAGCCATTGTTCAGCTATATAATGGCGTTCAGTTTTTGTTGGGGGAGGAAGCCGGAGTTCCCGGAGAAAACCACCGACCTGCGGGAGGAAAGCTGGCAATCCTTGTTACTTAAGATTGGAGTCGAATGTATCTTGCCTGCAGTGAGAATCGTATCCGCAATCTCAGTGTTGGCAGTCAACGTGATCAATAGTAGACGAACTACCTTTAGCACTCATTAACCGATCATGAATAGAATGCAGGATTTTGACATATGACTTGTGAGCTGAACCATATGTAAAACAACCGTAACCCAGTTTAAATAAAACACGCGATCCATGGGACTATACTGGGAGGTTTCCTGGTGCTCGACAGAGATGTCTAGCGAGTTCCCGGGTGGCGGATAGGGGAGACCCTCGTAGGGTTGTCATATTTTCCCAGTGTCAGTCAGAATTTATTCCCGATGTTCTCCTCCTTTTCCCGTATTTTATTGTGCGTTAACTTGTTCTCGTCCTGAATATAGCTAAAATATTGCTTGTTGGACGTATAGCAAACATCCAATCAATTAATTGAACACGCGATTCATTATATAAATAAAGTAAAACCACACAACTTCACGTACAACAATCCCAGTCGATGCTGTATACAACTTATAAAATATCGAGTGCTTTAAGGCAATTATTTCTTATTATTTTGAAATGGGGAAGATAAGGGAGCTTGGATTCAAAAAATAAACCGCGGATAGTATTTTCCTTTATTTTAATGATATTGTAATAATAATTTAGGTTCTGGATCGGGATGTATTTACATATTGTTACAAAAATGCATGCAAACAGTTTTGGTACTGTAGAATTTGAAACAATATTCCATTTCATAATTTTCTATTATAGATAAACACAATAATGGCTGACGTATCAAGTTATTTTTGATCTCGCTAACATACGAGGAAAGCATCAACACACAGAGAACCATTAATATTACCTTTAAAAATAATATACACCGTTTATTTTAATACGGTATAAAGTGACAGAAAGAATGTTACCATGGGAACACCCATGTCGTGTTCAAAATGGTTAGACAGTATTGAATTTGCTCGCATTTTAAATGTTCTATCAGATAAAAAATGGAAATAAAGGTTGGAAGTCTCCTTTTTAAATCTTCTAAATTCTCGGATTGAAGATTCACTGCAAATCGTGATGGTAATTTTCAGGGAAGGAGCGTTTTGCAAACGTTTCGGCTTATTATTTGATATGTCTGATTCTGATGTTGAGCAGTATTGTCTATCTTTAAATTGTGGACATTATTTTTACTAATTTTGAAACAAAGTTTCGCCAGGATTTTGTTTCGGTTGTTTCGAAAAATTCGGTAATGGTTGTGTGTTTTGTGTATTGAAGCGTCGTACAGCCTTTTACAATGAATAATAGGATTGGAAATGTCATCAAAAGTTAGAGTTGAGTCGTTTCCTAAAATGTTCTTCAAAGAGAGGCAATTTGGTCTTGAATTTATAACCTGTGACTCGATACAAGAGGGTTATGACTCTTACATAATAGTGAAATCATCACTGCTACAAAGATGTCATGAACTTTCCATGAGAAGTCGGCTGCAACAGAAAGATCGTATATTGTAAGATTGATTGCTGAGGAAAACCCATTCCTATAATGTAAATATGTATATGAATTTGTAACTTGCTGTTTAAGTCGCCCATTAGAATAAATGTAATGAATAAATGATCGTTAAATCTTTTTAACTGATGTGTCCATAAAAACAAAATGAAGAATATAAATAAAACATAAAGTTCGAGTTTTGTCCAAAAACATTAGTAGCAAAAGTATAGAGATAATTATCTAGTTCATTTGGACTGTGAAGAATTTGATCTTTCACGACTATTGTAGATCCACCAACAGCTCTATGATTTTCTCCTTCATACTGTGTGCAGAATAGTTAAATATCGTCTGTCATTTGTCTTATTAAAATGTATGAAAAGCTTGTTCAAGTAATGCAATTTCAACGCAACTTTTTAAACCTCAACAATTCGACCAAATGATGTTATTCATTTTTCTAGACGACTATGGAGAAGCTAACATAGTTATCTACTATGGGACCCAGGTAAGGACGATGTATCCAAGGAATCACCCAGATTGTTACATCTATTGGGTCCTGTATTGATTTAGATACATTTTTGTTTTGAATGTTATTTGTTTTCAAGTGAAGACCCTTTTTTAGTTGTTTGAAGAAGTTTTTTGAAGTAAGTGAAGAATGTTTGTTAGACACTGAAAAATGTGTGGATTTGAATGCAATAGAAGGTGTCTGTTTGTAATTAGAAGATGTTTTCGATGGAGTAATGTTTCCTGATGTAAAGACGTGTTGCGTAAGAAGCATGACTATTTGTATCTACTCTATACAGTGACGAGGCGACCAGCCACAAGGTAGGTAACATTTTTTCAGCTTTAACTTAAGCTTCTTTTTCAAGGAATAAATGTTGATAATCTTTTGGGGAGATCTATTGGTTTTCTCAACAAACTGCAAACCAAGATTATTTCCCACATGTCCTTCCTGAGAAAATCTAACACATAAAACAAGCATGGTCATAACTCTTAAGGCTCCAATTCTTTACAAATGTCCTCATCCGATATTTCTTATTAGTACTCGTCTTTGAATCAAATAAAACCCTGACTCGAGTTTCAAGATGATTAACATCTTTATCCAAAACTTTCTTAAGTGTAAGTAAATTTTGAGATTGTTCATTTTATTGCATTTATTGAAGAGGCCGCCGGATTTCATTTTTAACATTTATTACATCGCTTGCAAATGGTCTACCTGTTTTTTCTGAGACAGGAAAAGATACTTTGGACAGTGGTCTGTTTGGATCTTTGCTTATGAAGACAATTAAGCGAGAAAACTGTTCTTCTGCAACGACTTAAGCACTTTAAGCGGAGTGCACTGTTTTGAAGGTCATTTTGTAACGATGTCATGGTGAGAGTAAGAATGTTCACTGCCCGTATTCCCCAACCACCACGGAGTGTAAACAGGGGAAATGCTTGAACTCCAGAAGAAAGCATCAGGTTTCCCAATAGTGGTACACTTTCATAAACGAATTTTTTAACAAACGCAAGCCTCGTGCCTATGATTACCTGGCGAAAAACCGTTCAAAATTATATACTTGATTGATCCTTGCGCCTTAACAGCCTGTAACTGACAAATTGAATATGAAGATTCCAAAGATATTATGGCGAGATAATGATGAGCTACGACGACAAGATTGTAAAGAACTTTGCCTGACCTTCAAAATGACCGAATATTGTATTCAACCTCACATCTAGGTGAAGTTAGAACTCAAGTAGTGAGTTTCAAACAGGATCCCGTCCTCCACTAGTACGGGTCGCAACACACGGCAAACGTATCACCTCTATAACTAAGGAAGCTTTCGCAATTCAGCCACCTCTTTTTTTACAAACCCTATTTGCAGGTAAACTAAAATTACTTCAGAAAAAAAGGATGTTAACAATTTTGTACTAGAACGTGACGACCTCAATTTCAATGAATTAAAGCTGCATCCTGCACATATACCTAAAATATTTGTAAAACAACTGTATCGGCCGTCGTTCTCGTTATCCCTCGTTTAATTTAATGTATTTCCTGGACAATCATTTAAAGGTTTGCAGCGTATAATTTCATTCTGGTCACGTCAGAGGTTGTGTAGATTTCTACCTCTTTGCTATGTTCTCCTGTCTGTTTCTGAGTTTTTTTAATCAATATATGTACTTTAGTGCACGCCATTTTATTACATAGTAAGCATTGCACTATACATGCCAAATTAAAAATTGTTTAAAGTACAGGAATTTTAGTAGATATATATCTATATTGGTATCCATAGGCATATTTATTTTATAACTCATTATGATGAGTGTTTTGTTGTTTATATTTGTATAAGTAGTTACGTTTAAATCTGAACAACACATTTTATAATATTCAATGCTCCGCTTAATAGTATGTATAACAAACAAATATTTATTCTATACTAAAAACCTAACTAAAGCCATAATTAACGAATTTACGGCAAGCCATTGTGGCCACTAATCCATGAACCATAAATGAACGGGCTAGTTGTATAAAACTGTATTTGTCACAATGACCTTTAATACAAGGCAAACCATGTTGACCCCTATATGATAGAAAAAGCAAACAAAACATCAAACATAATGGCAAGACAATTTAAAAACTTTTTAATCATATAAAATATATCAAAACAAATTTGAGGGAAGCAATGTTTACCTGCTAATACTGTGTAGCTAACACTGTAAACATCTTGTAGCCTAACATAAAAGGGATACAACAATTACACAAATTATATCGTGTAATTGAGGAAAGCCATGCTAAGCCTCAAATAACTCAACTTATTAAATTTGACAATATACTAAAGACCTTACTACAGACATAATTTACGAGCTTACGCAAGCAATATTGGCCCCTTAGCCATGAATCATAACCAAACATACTAGTTTTATAATAATGTACAAGACACATTGACCTAGTTTTATAATAATGTACATGACACACTGATCTATAATACGATGCAAACCATGTTAACCCTCGTATAATTATAAAAGCAAACAAAAATAATATAAAAACTATTAAATCATTATATTAAAATTACTTTGAGCAAGCCATGTTGACCGCCAAATACTATGCAATTAACACTGTTAATATATTATGCAATAACAAAGTTAGTACTAACTTCTCCATTAAAAGTGATAATACAATTGTAACGCATTCTTAAGGTATGCCATGTTTACATTTCACAAAAAGCTCTTACTACAGTATAATTAATGAATTAAGTCAAGCCATGTCGACCTTTAAGCCATAAACCATATTCAAACCGACTAGTTCATGTGATCTATGATACCAGGCAAACTATGTAGACACTCGTATTATAAAAAAGAAGACCAGTAATGTTAACCCCATTTACCAAAACACCCATTTAAAAGTTGTTAAAGAATAAATGTTGAAGAGCATTCGACTTCCATCTAATGTTGTATAATTGAAAGAGGCTTACCTCTAGTTGCCACTGATGTGGCGGCTCCATAGCAAAAAAAACTGTGATCTTATTGTATTTTAAATCAAATTCCGCAGCTTGCAATATTAATTTGAAGGATTGGTTATAATAAAACGATGTAGCTGGGTTGACTTCTTGAAACAGAAACAATGGACAACCTAAGGGATTGAACATGTAACCTGAAAATGTCAATCAGGACATAACGGGTTTTTCTTTACCAACGATATACACAGCGTGTTAGGGTGAAAATCACTGTGTTTGCATTTACGAAAAACAAGCTTTATATGATAGGAGTTGTTAGGTAACTTTTCGAACTGAATATAGTTAAACTGTATAACATTTTAAGTTCCTTTCGAACTATATTAATAGAATTTTTATCAACACGTAGTAAAACAGTAATAAGCTAATGTCATCTTAGCTGTGGAGTATTAAATAGACAGCAAATTACTTCTGTAATAACAGTAATCAACCTTTGAAGAATAGGCATGAGAATTCTTTGTAACCAAACACAGCTGCGAAAAACCCCAATAGACTTTGGCTTCATCAAAATATCATTTAAGAACACACGAGGATACCCAGAAAAAACTACAAGCGCATTGTGGCAGCCATTAATATGGCTTAGAGGACTTAACTCTAGTTGCAGTGATAATTGCATTATCGTATTTATTATATTTATAGTCAACCTATTTTGATTTATACCTATTTGCCATCATAGAGCTTCTTTTTAGCAATAAATTGCCCTTATTAATGGTGATCACAGCAAGTTTCCTCTCCAGTCAAATCGTGATATTCAACCGGATTTGAAGGAACTGGAGGGCCACTAATTTGAAAATTTAAAACTTTCAAAAGCACATTGAATAGTATTTAGGTATATGCATAATCCAACCTCAGATAAAGGGGCACCATCTCTCTTGTATAAATCTTTCTTTTATTTGATATTTACATGTATTATTGTCAATCATGGAATACTGCCAACTAGACCTAACTGATTTACATGCTTACGAGACATTGCAATTTTCTTTAACGAACAGTGTCAGTACCTTCTTTGCAACGGTTCAATCCAAACAATCTTTGTATTTGACATAAGTGCTTTCTCGCGCAAAATATAGATCATAAGGTCATTTTTAGGCCAACACTGCAACGTGATCCCAAATCATTAGACCCTGGTTGAATAGCACGAGAACTTCGGGAGGATGCCGACGAAATTGTTTTTTATTTTAGAGGAATAAGTTCTTCTATATCATTCCTCGATAGTTTACCATACAAGGTTACTAACACGTGAATGTACTTTACATTTAGATTCAAACCTCAAGATCTAGTGTTAGAATTCCGATCCACCCGGTAAATAATGGATGATCCAACTAACCAAATATTGCGAAGACCTATCAATAACAAAAATAAATTTATTGCCGAGTGTCTCTTCACCATGAGCGAAATCCGCTGCTTTCGGCTATTATCATTGATAATACCGCTGTATTTAAAGTTTGCCCCATTAAACTTGGATTTATTATGTGTCCAAAGTTCCCAATAAACATCGCTCCAAGAGAAAGTTGGATAGCTGGCTTTTCAGAGCCTAATGTGTTCATCATATGTAACCCAGTCTGGTCCAGACCCTCAGCTAAATGTACACAATTTGTGTATTTGAGATACTCATTGGCTTTATTTGGCTATTTTTTTAACATAAGACCCGTAAATATAGTGTTATGTGAAGTCCATACATGTCGTTAATGTAAGACTTGTATGCACTACTATGAGTTGTCGCCGTTTATTGTCAGCTTGCCACTGTATTTTGGGTCGTTGCAGACTGTAACAGCAAACAAAGCTCTATATATTTACTTGTCCATATTCTCTCCTCCATTTTTGAACATTATACGCTTTGGGGTTTGGGTTGGTATTGTTAGGCCAAAAATCATTCATGGGTCTAAGCCAAGTTTTGTGTGAACTTCCTTGGTCTGGATGTCGAGTAGCATAGTTAAGTAGCATGTAATTGCTGGATGTGAGGGTTTGGTTAGCCAACTGGTCTGCACTTTCAGTAACCTGTCTTTGAAAAGGTGCAAGCTGGTCTGACGGAGACAGGTCATTGTAGGTCGTGTCCGTATTTTGTCTACAGACATTTTGACCATCTGTAAGAGCATGGCTGGCACAGGTCAACTTGTCAGATTTTGCTACAGCTGCCTTCCATCTGCATTGGTCCTCCATATTTACTGTGGTTTCATTGTGGTCTGGCCTCATTTGAGGATTTCTCTGTCTTTTTCATATTTCATATATATTTATTTCCTAGAAGCTGCTGGAATTTTTGCAATACAATTTTGTCCTCAAACGTTCCGAATATATCATAGCACATAGCTAGGTGACTACGACCTCTCATTAGTTGTTCATAGTGGAAAATGTTAATATCCTTTTCTTTTACTCAGACATTGAGTTTTGTTGAGTAATTAGAGACTCCTAAAAACAAGCGAAATAATTTCTGCTATATTACAATATATTTTCGGGGTGCCAAGTCAGATAACATTTTTCGCAAATTTAGAAACATGAATGGTACCCAAGGAAACGCACAAACACCCCTTAAATAGTCCAGAGATGGGTAATCAATCAGCTAAACAAAACAGCCAGTACATTTTATAAATTATTTAAATAAATTGTTTCCTATACTTTAAGACACTGCTTTGTATCAAGCTCCAATATTTAAAAAATCGATTGAATAATACATATAAATCCCCTGTCCATGATACAGTTTTTGGCGCAGCCAAAATATCAAATAAGAACTTATTCTCTCTCCCTCTGTCAAGTTCATTTACAGACCTGTTGTCAAGTTTTTTTGTAGATATATAGTTCCGACAGGACATGAAATAAATCGCTAATTTTTGTCAAATTTTCATTAAAGTTTCTTATCCTCAAGCGATTAACGTAATAAAAATAAATAGAAATTAATAGTTTCATTAGAGGTATGAATATATTTATTATTAAAAATGAAATAATAATACGCTTTGAAAACATCGAATGAATGTGTTTATTCATTGAAACAGTTAATACAAAGATACAAATAGAGTTTTTTCTACATATGATTTATAACAAAAGAAAATGTGCGTGACGGGATTTTCAGTTAATAAATGCGCCACAGCCTATATTACGTTTTGCACAATATGCATTATTTTTTTATAAGCAATAACATTTTCGACATTCGCCAAGTTCACGGGAACACTTTCGAGAGCAATTATCCCCATAATGTTATTAGCAATCTTAGTGAATTTTGATGATACGAGAGTCCTGTCGTTGAAGATCTAGATGATCCGCGTATCAATATTGACCATCTACTGTTAATATATTGTTATAGAAAATTGTTACGAAATCATGGACTGTTGACATGTCGCGAAAAAGAATACATGGACCAAAATTCAAACTCCGGAATTAATAAATAAATTGCTTAACTGTGGTAGGTTTAACAAAAAAATGAGAAAATATTACGTATCTGTTGTCTTTTCACGACTAGCCAGACGACGTATTTTGTTTTCTATCTCAACAATCAGGCTCTTGTTCATGTTGAAAAAGTTAGTTGAATATCTTAGTCGTAAGAGTGCTTTTATTCGTTCGTCGCGACAGTTTTCGATGTCTAATTCATCATAATTAATTGATTATTTCTCTGATTGCGTCAGATCTAAATGTATTCCGTATACTTTTTTATACTTACATTCCGTAACCAAATGTGACATTGCCTTATCAAATGGAATGTAAGCATCTTGAATTAAAATGGCACTAACTTTGTTGTTAGACCTTCTAAACCATTTTCTGGTATGTAAATAAAATTCATAACAAAGCTTTAAAAACAAACCCCAGATGACACACAAGTATAAAAATCAAAGCCAAGATAAATGTATGAAGCCATATCCTATTTTGTTAGCCAGCACGTAGTCGATCAATCTCAGTAGAGGCAGCATTAATTAATTTTTTTGACAGGTGATCTGATTTTGTACTTGACAACCTTTATGTTCCTGCTGTAAAAGCCATTTTGGTAGTCAGGTCATGCTGCAGTAACAGCTGATAGTTAGGTTTTCAATCCATACAGCACATATACAAATGTTCTGAACCGACTTGTCCAATGATATTATCAGATTATGAAGGATATTCAGAACCACAAGCTTGCTAGAATCAAATAAACGAAAATCGACATTAGTCCAACTGTTATTAGCTTTATTGAATTTTGTTACCCTTGAAAAGTAATCATGTTTCTTTATTTGTGTAATTTTGTTGTTGAAAAAATCTATTTCAAGATTATCGAAATTTGGCGTGACATTGTATCTGACTTCTGTGATGTTCTGACGGGAACAATCAATAAAAGTTTTATTTCTGGTTGGCTGTGTATAACAGACATGCTGACTGGGCACTTTATAGAAATTGACAAATTGAAATCAACAAATGATAACTGTGGTTTTTACGGAACGCTGGTATTGTAACATCTTTCAGATTGGTGGGGCTTGAAAATGATACTTAGTACTTCACAGCAATTGATGGAAAGGAATCGTAAAATTGTAAAGTCATTTCAATGAACGGCCAAACTAGACAGTCACGTGACACATTGTTGTATCGAGTATCAATTCCGTAAAAAGTTGCAAGTTAGATACATGAGCCATTTCCTTAAAACCGAATTCGGTTAAGTTTGGAAAATAAGTAAATTTGTTGTTTTGACTGTTTACAATTTTTTCTGGTACCAGCGCATCTTTGCAACATATCCAATTTAACTCGCTTATAGGATGTTGTAATTTGTTGTAGGTTAAGTCGATAAGGTTGAAGAATTTTTTCCAAACAAAATTGGTTACATCAATTGATTCTAAATCATTGTAAGCTAAATACACATACAAAAAACTTCCTGTCTCAATTATAAAAGACTTCTATGTATTTGATATAATTGTGACTTATGTTTAGTTTTCTTAGATGAAGAACGAATTTCGGATGTATTCAGTATGGTTTTGCTGTAGATTTAATATATTCAAATTCACAAGGCACTGTATATCCGACAATTCATGTATTTTATTTTTCGAAAACTTTAACAATTCTTTGAAAATCGCAAACATTAGATGGGAAATTTTAAAGGAATTTATCTTTATGAATAACTTGAAATAACGTAAAACTTGATTCATTTTCATCAATTAAATAAGCGATTCCATTTTGTCTCAACGGATAATAATCCTACAAACGATTGACCATCTCGTATTTCCCAGTGTGGAGCGACACTTCCAAAACAACGCATTAGATTATCACTGAACATTTCTATTTTGAAGTTTTAAAAAATGCTTAGAATATGCCGTTTTGTGTTCCAAGTTGTACCAACCGATAATGTGTATTGGTGGAATCGAATTAAATATTTGTGTCGCGATTGATTTAAACAGCATCAAGAAAAAAATCTACAAAATCAAACGATTTTACAACATTATATATGCAAACAATAAAAATAGTTTTCTTCTCTTTGTGAACTAACTCGGTACAATAAAATAAAATAAAACAAAACAACGGAAACAAAATTAATATACTGAATAAATAACGAGACTTTACAAAAAACGGGAAAAAAATCGAGACAAAAAAAAGCAAATGTAAAGAGCTGTATTAAGGTACAGTTTTTAAGAAAAAATATTTTCGAGAAGAAAGAATCGTTACATTTCGAAACATAAAATCTACCAGCAAAAACAATGTTATTGAATTGTTATTCTTTGATAATGCATTACAATAAACATTACAGGTAGTTAATTTGATCGCATTTTTAATCATGTTAAACTTTAATCTTAAGATTTTTTTTTAAAAAACACCAAAATTAGTGTATTACCTGTTTAACCGATTTTAACCCGAAAATAGCACTCGTATATTTTCACGAAACCCGTCTATCTTGAAACCTTGGCACAACTACAGTTGATCCTGAGTAAGATAAATTACGCTTGAAAATATCAACGTCACACTTCAAGAGTCAAGGTCAAAGGTCAACTTTGGTATAAAAAACTATAACAGATATAAACAGACAATAAATGCCGAAAGTACTAATCTTATCTAGACCTTTATTTGATATATTGTTCGAAACTGCTCGATGAACAGTTTATAAGTTACCTACCTGACGTGTTAATGTTAATCGGTGTTTTGTTTATTACTTGAAAACGGTTAGAGAAATATTACAAAAAATTATTTAAAATGACCTATAAGAACAGAGCTTCAATATAAACCAAAATTCGAAGGTCATAGGTTTTGAGACAATTTTATGACATACTTCCGAGAGAAAATTTTGACAAATGTTGAGTTTTATACCTTGAATGTTTCAAGGCCTCACAAACCGTAGGTCAATAACACTAAGGGTATACACAAACGTTATTAAAGTTATTAAGGTCTTTCCCAAATTTCCAAATGCTTTTGCCAGAAGGGTTCTCATTTTGATACCTGATACCTTTAGTCGCTCATACCAGGAGATGATCTGACTCACCCTGTGAGACCGTTCTATTTTAAGTAACAGAGTTATCTGCCCCAACACGAAAACCCTTGTTAGCAGATAAACTCAGAAACTGTAACGTATTTTTATAATCTGTGTAATGTTGGCGGCCCTGTGGCGATGATTTAAGATGCAAACTTTTTTTTCCAATAGACTTCCTGTTTACGTGTTTTTGACTGAAAAATGGCCCAACGCGTCAAAATTTTTTTCTGAAAAACCGTTAGTCCTAGAGACTTGGGACCACCACCGTTGATCCTAAGTGACTAATGTTACATTTAAAAATGTCAAGGTCAAAGGTCACCATATGTCTTGTTAGCACTTTATCTCATAAGCCATAAAAGATAGAAGCAGATAATAAATGGGAAAAATACTTTTTTTATTGAGACCTTCATTTGGTACACTTGACCCAAGGCTGTGCGATAAACCATTTTCGAGTTACTGCCCATGACGCTTTTCGGTTAATTGGTTTTTTGTTAAAACTTGAAAACAGTTAGAGATAATATGGTAAACATATAGGTTTAACATGATCAGTAGGAAAAGAGCTTCACTTTTGAGCCAAAGGTTAAAGGTCAGAGGTCAAGGTCATAACATAGCAACAAGGTGAGCATTATAAAACGTCCTTAGCAACCATATATTTTTATAATCAGAATGATGTACTTTACTAAAATATGTCATTTCATGACCGGAAGTGGCATTTGTCCCTAACAACGGAATAAAACGGAATAAAATTCCTTAACAAATATCTATTGTTTGGCTAGGGACCACTTTCTTTACTCAACTCATTTTCATGACTGGAAGTGACATTCCTTGCTATAGCAAGACACAAAATCCTGTAGCATCACCTATATTTTCTGACTTAAGAGAAACAGTGGGAAAGACCTTCTCATTTGTTCTCAGAACAAATGGCGGTTTAATTGTATGAAATAGGATTACATAAAACTGGAAGTGTTTTTTGTTCTGACCTTGACCTTAGGCCTCAAATCGTTGTCAAAAACTATAAGCTAAATCACGAAACATGCAAATAGTCTTGCCAAAAATATAGTGAAAGACCGTCTAATTGTTCACGAACAATTAGCCCTTTAAAATTAAAAAGTCGCTATTGTTCAAATAAGCAGTATACTTTCCTTATTCAGCATTAACCTCATAAATGTTTTACAGTAAAATTTATTTCATTATAGAGGTTGATCATTTTAAATTTAACGTTATTTTCACCTTCAATTCGTTTTACTGAATGCATTGAAGGTCTATCATACAAAGATATGGATTGTGAATTGTTTTATTTATCACTGATTGTCTTTTGCATACTAGTCAGATAAGCATCATAAATTTGCAGGCGTAGAATTTATTGTGCTGAACGTTCCAGAAAGTGAAGTGTACTTGATACGCGTTTCTCTTTACGAAAGTTATGAAAGTACAGTTGCACGTTTTGTATATTTTTTTAAGTAGCTACTGAATAGTTTCGTTTGCCTTAGTGTTAGCATCCTGAATATTATCAAAGTTCGTACTTTCAGAAAATGTTCATTCAATTAGAATTTCGTTGACAGTTCAAATATTTTTATCGTTTAAGTAAGCTAAAACAGTATTTGTAGCGGTTGTAAAATAAACATTTAATAGGCTAATGGTAACACATTTCATTTACACGGTTACATTGTGACAGATATATCTTTTTGTTGCACTGATAAATCTGCTCTATCCGTTGTTGGCAAGAAGAAACATGGTTTTTAGGTCCTATTAAACTAATAGTCATGAAATGTGAAACTCCATCTATATTGCTTTGCATGATAAGCTATACCTAAAAGCAAAAGTTAAAATTGGTTTAAAGTGTCAGCCAAAAGATAAGCAGTTGACAAATTGGACTAAAATTGCTGACAAACAAATGAAAGCCAAGTTGACAGATATTATAAAAAATATCAAATTGACAGAAATTATCAAAATATTGTCAAATTGACAGAATTAATCAAAAATATTGTCAAATGGACAAAAATATGTTGTGCGAAAAGTAATCAAACAAACAGCCCAAGTGAACATTGACAAAATCTCATCAAACCAATCAAATTCGATGCTCCATGTTAACTGAAAGTAGTCAGAATCTCAACTCTACATGTTAACTAGCATGTTATGTAAGGACTGCACTCATTTGTTGCTGATTGCTTAACTGGACCCACAGAAAAAACAAATGTGTGTTTTAATGTTTTAATCAAAACGACCTCGGCCAGGAATGGAACCATCGATCTCCATTACTCCAATTTACTCAAGACAAGTATCAAGTCGACAGAACATTTTCGTATCGGAATGTAACACCTTATTGCAATGAACCTAAAGCTACATTCCGGACATGTACTTGACATGTTTTAATCGAAACGTAGCTTCTGATGTACACTGTAGGTACTGTACACGTATCAACCGTTATCCTCGTATCATGAAATTTAGATCCCTTACATTTTTGTGATGTTCTCTTTTCTGTTTACGAGGTTTTTATCAATACACGTACTTAAGTGTGCACGCTACTTTATTAGCTAGTAATTATTAAACAATTACAAATCTCACATTGTTTAAAATACATGCACATTTTTTATACATTGATATCATTAAATAACGTATTGAGTGTTTTGTTGTTAATATTTGTATGACTAGTAACGTTTTAATCTGACATCATACTTTATTATATTCAATGCTCCGCTTAGTAACATGTATGACAAAAAATTATTCATTTCTTAGAGAAACTCGTGGAATTGAATTTTAATTTCCACTTCTAAAATCAGTTGTTCGACTGTAGTATATAAATTGTCAATATCAAAAGTGTTTTATTCGACTTCTAGTAATCTTTAGTTTGACTTCGGAATTTATTAAATATGAAAAATAGAACTGTTTTTCATTTGAAGATTTGATATCATAAATTGGTAATTCGTTGACTGAGATTTACTGGCCAGTTTGGTAGTTTAAAAATGTAGTCGAAATTTCAACTTAGATATTTTTGTACCGATACTTGAAAAAAGAGTATAAGGGCTACGCCGGCGGGGTGTTTTCGATAGTATACTATATACTATTGATCACCAGGGTGTTATTTAGTGCTTGACTTCGGGCAAAGTGTGCTCAGTTCCAGCGTAAATTGACGAGAATATCTGGTTTTGCGGCCGAAGGTCAGGGGTTCAAACCCGGTAACTGGCTTCCTCCACCCAAAACATAAACCTTGACGTCATATTATAACGTACTTATTAATTTATTTGCACAATTAAACGCTTGTTTTACCGCGATACGATCAGAAAGTTAGTTTTCCTACCACACTGGCAACCAGACTTTATCAAAAAGGGAAGTTAAAGTACGCGACGAAACCCGTGACCTTCGAGAGGAAGAGATAAAGCAATCATTGTCAATTTAGTTAAATTCTAGCAACCTCTCCCGAAGTCAGGCGTGAACCCACCGTTTACACACTTGCCACAGAGACCTTTGCTGTCTAAAGAACATATAAAACAGACATATAAAGCAATCTCCACGCAAAGGATTCTGGGTATCCTACATAAACCACAATCACCTCTGCCATACCATTAGTTGACATTGTGAGAGATATCTCTCATGGCGGTTCGCGTCGCGTACAAACGTAATAATTGCAACGTAAAACTGTATCGAAAGTGTATAAATAGACTATATAACAATAAAACAAAAAAGATCTCGCGTATTATTTTACGAGCATCATCTTTTGTTTACAAACTTTACAAGCAGACGACAATTGTAGTCCGGCAGTAAATGGGGAATGACGTGTGGCAGAGGTTATTTCTGGAACCAGTTATGTTTTCTGTGCAGGAGAGTGCATATAAGGATGCTAATCAGAAAATCACAAATAACGAAATCCCAACCTTTGGAATGATTTTAGTTGTAAGATCTGTTTAAATATTTCATGACTTTAATATAGAAAAATGTGCAGAATAATAGAAAACACATTGAGAGTATTAATTTATGTCAATCGTGTTCTTTATGCAACAACTTCTAGAATTGATATTTTGGGTTATTTAAACACAATGTATTTGAGCAGCGCGAAACTATAAGACAAATTTTCTTTCATTTGTTTTGGAATTCATTGAACAAGCTTTTCTTAGTATGAAAACAACATCATTTTTCCAAAGCATTTGATAAGGTTTGGCATAAAGGTTTATTACATAAAATGAAATCGTATGGAGTAAATGGAAATTTATTAGAATGGTTTAAAAGCTATTTGAATAATAGACAACAGAGAGTAGTAATCAAACAATCGTCATCCGAGCTTTGCAATGTGTCTGCTGGTGTCCCACAAGGGTCGGTGCTGGGTCCATTATTATTTATTATATATATCAATGACATAGCTGAAAAACTTGTCTCCTTATGTAGACTGTTTGCTGATGACACGTCGTTCAGCTATTCTAGTCGCGACCCTTCGCAGATACAGACTGTTATCGATCACGATTTGAAAGAGCTGAACGACTGGTCCAAAAAATGGTTAATGTCATTTAACCCCGAAAAAACTGAAATTATGTTATTTTCAAACATAATAACACCGGATATGCGATTTACACTAAGTGACATTAATATACCCATTACTAATCTTCATAAACATCTAGGGGTCACCTTTAGCAGTGATGCTAAGTGGAATACACACATTGATAATATTATATGTAGTGTTTCAAAGCACCTGAACGTACTCAGGAAACTTAAATATAAACTTACTCGGAAAAACTTAGAAAAACTATATTTAGTCTTCATAAGACCACTTTTTGAATATGCATGTGAAGTTTGGGACAACATGGGGGTGGGCTACTGCAATAAACTTGAACAATTACAACTCGAGGCTGCTCGAATAGTCACAGGCCTACCAATATTTACTAATGCAATTAATATTTATACTGAAATTGGGTGGGAGTCTTTGGATGAGCGCAGGAAACGCAGGAAGTTACAAATGTTCTATAATATACAGCACAACTCGGCACCAGCATATCTGTGTAACTTAATTCCTCCTACAATACAAAGCACGGCAGTTTATCCCTTGCGCAATGGTAACAATATTATGACTCCCTTCTGTAGACTTTCCCTGACTGATGAATCGTTCATACCTTCAACTATTCGACAGTGGAACCGTTTAGATCTATCACTCCGTAATGTTGACTCTATATTTAAATTTAAATCTGAATTAAAAAACTTGAACCCACATAGAAGAGTTCCAAAACACTATGAATATGGTCATCGAAAACTTAATATTGTCCTAACCCAATTAAGATGTTCAGCATCAACATTGAATTATGACCTATACAGGGTAAATATTTTATCTGATCCATCTTGTCGATGTGGATCTGATCGTGAAGATTCAAATCATTACTTCTTGGAATGTTCGAAGTATGCTAACATTAGGAATAGATTATTTCAAAACCTTCAGTGGCTGCCAATCTATTGTCCAGTAAATTTAGAACTTCTTACATTTGGTAATTCGCTTTTGACTAATGAGCAGAACGAACTAGTTTTTAAGCACGTCTTTGAGTATATTAAAGGGTCAGAAAGGTTCCCGATTCTTTGATTCTTTTCACAATGTTTTTAAATCACACTCACCATCACATCTATCATCTATCATCTATCCTCTATTTTCTCTCTATTCCTTTTTTTCTTTAATATTTGTCAAATGTTTTATTTTATCCCTTAAAGTTCATTTCTAACAAACATAATATAATTTGAATTGTATTACTATGTATGCTGCTCCATCAATATATTTTTGTAACATACTGTATATTTGGAGAAGACTTCATAAGTTTGATTAACTTGTGTCTTATCCTATTTGCATATTTGAGCAAATAAAATATGTTTAAACTAAACAACATCATTATTTTGTTAACCTTAGATATATTTTTCGATAGAAAAGCAATAAAGAACGAATAATGATGTATTTTGTCTAGAAATAAGGCTGGACTATTGTATGATATAATTTTAATTTTTGTTTCATTAATTGTGATATTACGGCTATACTGTTTCGAGAATACTAAAACATTTCTTGCAATAGCACTCATCTTAGGCAATAAACAATTGTATTTCAGTTGTAAATAAAACAGAAACAAACACCCACTTAACTCTCTTATAGTATATACGAGAATTCGTTTATATTATGTGTCTAATGATTAAATAGCGCAATACATGTTTAACACTTATTTAAAATAAACAGTGAAATTCAGATTCTGTACTTTGTGTTAATCATTGGTATTTAGCATAACGGCTAAATTAAATTTAACGCATTATTAAACTTGATGGAAATATTATTGTGTTAACGGTAATCATTTCTCTGAATGAATAAAAGACGCTTTCATACTCAAAGATTCTACGAGCTAAATACTCACCTTGATTTTGATAAAGTTGTCCTTTTCACCATAAACTTATTTTAGTATTTTGGTAATGGGCTGCTTTCCAGGAAATAACCAACATTATTATTAGTGCTTACATGAGTCACGGTTACGTACTCTCTCAAATAAATCATTGAAGTGGGACTTTGCGTTAAAGGCAAAACACCAGACGTGTTTGGCGAGTGACACGTTATTTGCAATTAAATGAACAATTTTGTAATTGTTTTAAACTAAAAAACGCAGTGTGGCAGCTAAGGTTCAGATGTCTTAACTCTAGTGGCAGTCAAAATTGCATATTCCAATCGTATTTATTGTTCTCGTCTTGATTAAAGCTGAAACACTGTTCTCTGAACCGTAAAAAATCATTACGAAATATAATAATTTCGACTTTGTTGATCAAAGCAATAGTTAAAGAGCTTACTTAAGCATTGAGCATATACAGACATAGCGACTTTGTTTATTTATACCCGTTTTGCAATCACAAAGCTTCTTTTGAGCAATATACTTGTAATGCGGGTAAACACAGCAATGGTTACACTCAACAGATTATTTTAAGCAGTATACAAACCGTTTTCATATGATAAATCTCTTTTTACCAACAGCAACTTTTTTAGCACTATACTGACCATGACGATGAAGTATAAGTGCATTTTCACCATCAGCAGTTTCAACAGACGATGTTTCATCATACAATTCACACTAAGTTTTATTAACTTAAACTGGACGCAGAGCAACTAGCACTTTCAGTACAAAGTAGTCAAATCATTCGATGTCAGTTGAATAGAGTTTTAGGAATTGTTCAAACGCGTTCCTTTCTTGACAGGAAAGCGAAGTGCTCTTTTTACCAAAAGGCACAGCATCAAATAGATTAACAAAAAAAGCATATTCGTCACAAAATTAATATTCATTGTCATAAGTATGACTGTCTATATCTCAACTCTATTAGACTAATCTCAAATGCGCAGAGATTTTACATAATAAATGTTCAAAGTTATACATAGTTATCGAATTCTGTCTGTTCGCTATTTTGATACATTATTGGGTAATTTCAAAAAGCTATCTGTTTTTAGGAAATAGATTATGCAAAAAGTATTAAATAGACAGAAAAATATGTAACTGAAGACATAAATACAGCAGCGCTCTAAATTTCATGAGATTCGATCATTTGTTTAAACAATTCATTTGTTAGTGATGTCAAACCCGTTTTTTACTTTAACATCAATATTTCTTATCAGTATCAATGAAGCTATCAAAAAGGGCACAATACAATAAATTAAAACATGATATGAATATTTATTTAGTTGCAACATAATCTTCAAAGGGAATCTGCACACACTTTCCTAAAGGCTGATTTTATGTTGTAATGTTCCTATTTCTTATGACTACAAATGACATGTTGTTTATGTATACAATTTTGCGTTGTTTTGTATCCCGAAGTTAATGTCCTTCGCGGATGTCATAAATATACTTGATATTGCAGCTAGGATAAAAAAATATATACCAGGATACATGTATCTCTTATTCAATATAATAAAAAAATATATTGCCTCAAACACTAATTGTTTGCGTTTCGCTTGTGCAAAGACCGTTACTATAAAGAAAATAGTTATTAATCTTCTATAAACTTAAGGGTACATTATCGTTCTGAAGCGTTTTTTTATGTTATGATTATTTCAAATCTTAATAATCTAAGTACGGCTTCCAAATTCATTATTTGCCTATTTCACACTTTCGCGCACACCTGGTTTTTATTGATTTTGAGTTACTCACTTTCTGGTTTTTGTGTTTTTTATGGTATTTGTGTTGCGCTGTATATATTTGTGTAAATTCGGATTTGTAATCTCCCCTTGGATTTCGACTCTCGTGTTCGGCCGGTTTTCTCTGCCATTTTTCCGGCAATAATATTGTTAAAATTGTGAAAACTTTTTAGAACGACTGGAAGTAGTTATTAAGCTTTAACATATTTGCTGAAATTGGTAGAAAAAGCAGTTCTAGAATAACTCACAAGTTGTTTAAGTAGGCACAATACACATGTTGGGAATGAATTCGCGTGAGAGGAAGTCATTTTACAGGCTCCTTTACAATTCTACAAAATTCTACGGAAATATGTCATTCCAGGAGCTCGAAAAGTACGGACAAATGATTCACTTCCGTTATACATGTATATAAAACACTGATGAGTTCAAAACATTAATAATATGGTATAAACTGTTATGCTGTTTACACAAAACAAAACACTGAGCAAAAAAGAACCTTTCAAAAAGACAAACCAAAATCCAAAAACCCCGGCAAACTTGAAATACGGATCAATTAAGAAATATATGAACCTTATGTAGGAGAAGTTGGAATATATTGCTCCACAATTGGGAGACTGAGAGCATGGTCGAATATTATGATATTAATATTGATACATTTTGCTAATCGTGAATGAAGAAAAAAAATAATCAAAATTTTTCAAACGTCAATTAATCCACTTTGTACAAATTTTACTATAAATTAAACTACATGTACAGTTATTTCATAATTAGATTCATCCTGTTACTATGTCTTTCGGTTCAAAAAGACATATAACCGTTAAATTAAATTGAATTAAGACACACAAAACTTCACTACATGTATCTGGCTACGATATTCCAAGACTAAGCACATCGTCATTGATTGGCTGCAGCTATGTAAATCCTAGATTGAAGACGCAGTCTTTACAAAGTTCTCAGGAGCTCGATTTTCAGCTAAAGCATTTTCCCAATAAAAAATACGCCTTTTTGGCTAATTACTGCAGAATTCAACCTCTTGCGTTAACAACTACTTAAGATTAAATCTACCTGACATGATGCATAAAGAATAATGTATGGTATTTAAAAACAAATTTCATCGAAAAACGATAAGATCAAAATTAACACTTTTTAAGGCCCCTATGTAATTTTTTGGTGTTGTTCTTATGCTTTATTTGTATAGATCACGCTTTGCACTTTCGTTCATTAAAAACTTAACAAATTAA
Organism: Limnoperna fortunei; assembly: GCA_944474755.1. Lineage (NCBI taxonomy): Eukaryota > Metazoa > Mollusca > Bivalvia > Mytilida > Modiolidae > Limnoperna > Limnoperna fortunei. The sequence goes on along the minus strand of OX104118.1, from coordinate 47,524,307 downwards.
TATATATTTTAATACAAATCTGAATGACAATTACGCGACGTTGAACGTCTCCAGTTGTAATAACCGAAAGTCACTATTAAGTAAACGTTTGAACTCAGTACTCTATGTAAAAATTAGTCTCCTAACAATGATCAGAATACTGTGTGGTTAAAAAAATATTACACAAAGAATAAAATATTAAATTATAGTAATAAATGTTAACCGCTGCATATGGAACGTTTAATTGACCAAATATTTATATAAATAACATGACAATTGACGAATCTAAAGAAAATAATGTTTCGTGTATGTACATCTTGAATATCTACTAACAAAGTTTGTCCTTCAGTTTAAGTATTTTTACATTTAAGGGGTGAACATTACCTTGTTTAGGGAATTATAATACATCTTCATTTTCATAAAATTGCCAAACATAAAAGTTACTGCATTGCGTCAGCAAAACTATAGTACACTGTTGGGGATTTAAAAGATCAGTAGCATGTGTGTTCACCACCAGCGTCCATTGGTGTTTTGAGACATACCACTGAGCCTATTTCTTGTTCTTTTTGCCATGTTATTCCACTTGAAGAAGGACCTGAGTAAGTTGATAAATGGTGTAAGGACCATAGCAGGCTTACTTATCAATTGTCTAGTTTGTCGTATAAATGCTCAAATAAGGACAAATTTAGACTTCCGACCACTACATTAAAAACCAAGATTCGTCCCTATATAAAACGTAACTCCAGTAGTGAAAAGCGTTTTTTTGCATGCGTACACAACAACTGAAGGGTTTATCTATTAGAATAGTCTTCATTATTTGTATATGTAAACAATGCAAATTAACATTACCTGCCTAGAAATTATTCACTGAATCAAACTAATTTGTTTACTGCCTTCCAACTTCATACATTTAATAAAACTTTCCTTATAGGCATCCGGTAATGACATGTAGGTTATTTGTAATGTTAATTTAGGCATTTGATATTTATCTGACAATACACTATGTTCCTAATGACTATGTCGTGAGTTTAGCGATCGCAAAAAGGATTCTAAACGAATTATAATTTGTTGTTTGAAAAAATGAATACATATTTTCAGATATATTTAACACGATAGTTATGTAAACAAAATGAGTAACATACGAACCTAGAAAAAAGATTATTGGCAGCTCGAGTTGATTGTGTATTAGTCTATTTCTAACAAACCACTGCCGCTCCTGACGGATTGGTTGTACTCAAAATGCAGACGTGATCCGAGTCGACCTGCGCTCTACAGATATGTTTATTTGTAAAGTCGGAGATGCAAAAAAAACCATTTTTAAATACTAACATGAAAACAATTGAAATTGTAGATAAAAATAGTCAAAAATTATTAAAACAAAAAGTAGTCTATAATTTGAAAACAACAGTTGTAAAAATGTAGACCACAAAATCCTAGACAAAATGCATCGAAATCGTGTACACTAAATCATCTATTACAATAATGTTTAAAAAATTAAATCATCATAGGAAAAAAAATACACATTTCAACCATTCATTTTTAGTAAAAACAAACATTAAAAGTACACCTAATATAATAACATTAGTCAACCAATACGTGGACAGATTCTTGTGTCTTTGACAAGGAAGAAAGATCTTGTGTTTTAAAGGCGACCCCGTATGTTGTTATCTCCTGTGAAAAAAAATTGCACAGCATATCTAGTGCAAATAAACGATTTAATACGATTCGTTACCAATAGTACTTTAACCTATAATGAATTATGAATTAGAAGACGACCTAATTTATCTCGTTTAAATAGACGTTTTACGATCCTTATTTCCACACCAATCGTTATCAGAACACTTCACTCTAAGATTAACTTGGATAAATTTATTTGAAAAATAATCATAGCATAAACCCATATAAACTTTTTCTGATAAATACTAAATAGGATTTGGTACGTGTGATAATGTTCTTTGAAACAACGGAGTACATCTTTGCATGAAAGAAGATTTAAAATTCCCCTACAAATATTCTCTACATGTATTTCGTCTTGACAGAATACAAATAATGGCCAACGATAGCAATTCTGGACATTTTGATTGGCTATACCTAATAACATACATTTTCATAGCAAATTAAAACTGCAAATAAATAAAATAAACTATAAATGGATTGTATGCAAGACTTGAACAATTTTACTTCTTTAAAGATGAACACGAGGTTTTGCCACTTTGCTTTTAGAATTATAACATTATTTTCTTTGACAGCATGCCTAAATGTTATGATACAATTATTTTGTTCTTGCCTTAATTTAGATAATGCACCACTGTTTGTGAAATATGTAATGAATTCAAATAAAACAGCATATCAGTAATATTTCTGTCACCCAGATTAAATTTAAATTCCTCGACTACGTCTTTTTACTTCCTAGTGTATGAAGGAATGTCAGTTGACTAGGTACAGAACGTTCATAATGTAAGCGTTCTACCACTTAATTATTTTAATGTTTTTTTTTAATTTTAATTTCAAGTCTGATAGGAAAGGTAAGAGGTGTGTTAAAATATTTTGTCTCCGGTCTGACCAAAACACAATGTTCAACAGCTCACTCAACTCCTTCCTAGTATACCTTTGTACATTAACACAAAAAACCTTGACATCTTTGATGACATTTCACTGCTAATATTGCTAGATTGTTTTAAACATATCAAATAAATCCTACCTAACTAATGAACTGGATGTATGAAAACACAGATGATAAAAATTAAAATAATCATATGTACTAGGATATTTTAAATTATCCATTAAATAATCGTCCTGGTGTGACTTAACACTGTCGACCTCATCAATACTGAAACAAAATAAATACTACACTGTGGAAGATTTACCATAAGAATGAGAAAATATAACATGTCTGTTATTTAATCCAGTCTTATCACGACTTGCACGACGACTTATTTTGTTTTCTATCTCAACAATCAGACTCTTGTTCATGTTGAAAAACTTAGTTGAACATCCTAGTCGCATGAAAGCCTTTATTCGTTCGTCTTGACAAACTTTGATATCCAATTCATCATAATTAATAAGGATTATTTCCCTAGCTGAGTCAGATCTAAATGTATTCCATATATATTTCCATTCTGTAGTCAAGTGGGACATTTCCAGGTAAGTATGAGACAAAATTACGATGAATGTTCCAGAGTTGTTAATTTCTCTACATACTTCTGCTTCTCGCGATTCTCCCACTTGGCAGTCCCGCGGAGGATAAAATATCTTAAAACCTTTTGCTTCAAGATACTTTACAAGTATTTTCGTGACCCACAGTCTAAGATCGTAAATTTCTGCATCAAATGATATGTACGCATCATGCAATATGATAGCGCTTACCTTGTTGTTAGACCATTTAAACCATTTGCGGTAGAGTAAATAAAATTCATAGCGATATTTTAAAACCAAACACCAGATGAAAATCACATGCAAAGAAATCAAAGCAAAGATCAGTGTGAAAATCCACGTATTACCTTTCTCCACACATACACGATCAATATCAGTAGAGGTAGCATTAATTAATTCATTTTTTATTCGGCAGGTTATCTGATTTTGTACTTGACAACCTTTCTGTTCCTGCTGTAAAAGCCAACTTTTTAGCCAGATCATGCTACAGTCGCACTTCATGGTCAGTTTTCCAATCCATACAGCACAGATATGAAGTTTCTGAACTGACTTGTCCAATGATACTATCGGATTATAAAGAAGATTCAGAAGTGCAAGTCTGTTAGAGTCAAATAGACGAAAATCGACATTTATCAAACTGTTGTTAGCATAATTGAATTTTGTCACCCTTGAAAAGTAATTATGCTTCTTGATTTGTGTAATTTTGTTGTTGGAAAAATCAACTTCAAGATTATCGAAATCGGGCATGATATTGTATCTGACTTCTGTGATGTTTTGACTGGAGCAGTCTATAACAGTTCTATTTCTGGTTGGCTGTGTATAACAGACACAACGTATTGGACACTTTTTGGAAATTGACAAGTTGCAAGTCAATAGATCATATCTGTTGTTTTTACGGAGCGCTGGTATTGTAAAATTTTTCAGATTGGTGGGGCTTGAACATGATGCGTTGTACTGATTAGCAATTGCAGGAAAAGAATCGTAAAATTGCAAAGCCATGCCAAGAAAAGGCCAAAATAAGCAGTCACATGACCAATTGTTATATCGAATATCAAATCCGTAATACGTTACAAGTTTAGATACATGAGCCGTTTCCTTGAATCCAGCTTCGGTTAAATTTGGGAAATGAGTAAATTTGTTGTGTCGAATGTCTAAATATCCTCCTTGAACCTGTGCATCTTTACAACACATCCAATTTAACTCGTTTTTGAGATGTTGCAATTTGTTGTAGGAATAATCGATTAGATTGAAAAACTTTTCTAAAACCAGGTTGGTTACATCAATTGATTCTAATTCGTTGTAAGCCAAATACACAAACATTAAACTTCCTGGTTCAATTATAAACGACTTTGGTTCAATGTATTTGATATAATTGTGACGTAAACATAGGATTCTGAGATGCGGAAGTTTCGTGAATGTCTCATTACTGATGTATTTAATTTTGTTTTGATCTAGATTTAATTTGTCCAAATTCACAAGGCACTGCATATCGGACAATTTCTGTATTTGATTGTCTGAAAAGTTAATTTCAACGATTCCTTGAAAATAACAAACATTAGATGGGAAATCTTGAAGAAATCCGCCAATATGAAATACTTTGAACAACATAAAACTGGATTCATTTTCATTAATTAAGTAAGCAATTCCATTTCGTCTTGTATATTCAACGGATAATAATCCAACAAGCGATGGACCATCGAATATTTCCCAGTATGGAGCGACACTTCCAAAACAACACCTTAGATTATCTGGTAAGGTTTCTGTTATCGAGTTTTTACATGTGTTTGGACAACAAAGTTGTTTAGAATATATAGTTTCGTGTTCCCAGTGATACCAACCAGGGATGGAATCACATATTGTTGCCGCGATGATTGTAGGGAACATCAGAAAAATAATCTGTGAAAAAAATCGAAAGATTTTAAAGTATTTTCAAGCAATAAAAATAAATAAAATAATAAATAAATTAAACTCTAAAACAAAAAATAATAAACATTAAAAGCAATACATAGGTCATGTATTAGAATATTTAGGAAAAAGGCAAATATACTTCGGTAGACAGAATCATGTCACAAAAGCATGCGATATTTAAACACAAACATACCTGGAAGAACATTATCGTTGAATTGTCGATCCCTGATAGTGCATACAGCATTATAAACTCTTTCGATTAGCAATTCAGGAAGTTTAGTGGATTGTACGTTTAAACGTGTTTAAATCAAAATCAATCAAACATCAATAATTTTTGTTTTTCAAAACTGATAACAAACGGCATAGCAAATGATATAATGCAGTAAAATACATATATTTGTAAGATCTGTGCGTTTAAAAAACCTCTATTTGATCCTAGTGTTTAGTTGGGTTTCTGTTCTATATGTTTTAATAGACTGGCCCCTGATTTTTCCATACTAATTTTTCAATTTTTCCGTTGTATCTGTTTATAAATTTTTGATAAACTGCACATGCAATCCTTAAATATCGATGTTGTATATTTGTTTTAACATTGTAAATCTAGTTAATCACAAAGTTTTGTAAGCTGCAATACACGTGTTTCCCTTCACAACCAAAATATGAATAAAATACGTGACTCTTAAAACTGACTTTTGACTTATGTAATAGATGGATCAATTTAAAATTGACTCTATTGCGATCTCCATTATTTTTGACTTAAGAAATTGAAGTTGTCCTAGAAAGTGTGTTTCAAAGTTTTTAATATGAAGTTTTCAATGTAGGTACAGCTGCATTTTTAAATAGTTTTGTTTCTGTTTTTAAGTAGCTACTGACAATGTTCTTTGCATCGTTGTCGACAGTGTTTTCATCAGACTTAAGCATTCGGACAATGTTAGACTTTATTACATTAGAATTAAATAAAGTAATATAATGACAGTTCCAATATTGTTGATTTGCTAATAGTCCATAATTTCGTGCCCCAATCTTGCCCACCTTCTGTGTGGATGCCTTTTTTGGCAGATTTACGGAAATTGCATTTCTGGAATGGTAAAACCGACAAAAATATCTCTTAGATTCTGCATAATGCATTGCTTACTAGCATATACCTTGCTTGAATTACCCACTTCGAAATTAAGGGGATGGAGGACACTTTTACCGAAAAAAAATTTGTCAATGAATTTTCTTTAAATTCGCCATATAGTTAGTTTATAATACATAAAGTTATCATAATTCAAAATAAAAAATTAGAGTTTTAGAGCTTATTTTCGAGGGGTAGAGCACTGAAATTTTAAATTTTCTTATAGATTATACAGAGAAGAGTATAAAAAAGCACTAAAATAAAGGATAACAAAAATTCTGTCCAATGAAATTTTGTGAATTTTTGCTATAATGTCAAGCAATTGGTATACATTTTAGTGATGGAAAGAAAAAAAGGGGTCTCTGAGTTAAATTTTTGTCCAATAAGAATAAACTTGTCAAAAAGTGCTAAAAACGGTATTGTTTTGTCAAAATTACCTCCCTTGTTAAAAATTAGCACCTTCATTATTTATGCCAATACAGAACTCGCTTATTCGAAAACTTTACATTTCAACCATTAATAATTTGAAATGATAATATAGGTATACTTCAAATTTTTATGGAAATTAAGAGTTAATAATGAAAGAATTTATTATTAAATATACCATAAATGTTCTATATACAGTACTTGCACCCGTAAACGCAACACATTGACTGATTGATTACTGATTGCTGACGGATTTTGGAACGCTGACGGATCGCTGACTGATTTATGATGACTACATCCGTCTAAAATTATGAATCCGTCATTACCTTGGTAACCGTCAGCGATCAGTGTGATCAGTCCAATCAGTGCGATCCAGAATCCGTCATTTAATTATATGCATAAATCGGTTAGTTTATTGACGGATTCGTATAAATTAATGATTTAAAGATAAAACGGATTCTGCGTCATTTGTATATAATATATGCATTCATTATACCAATTTTATAATAAAATAAATTAATTTTGCGAGAATACTGACTTTTGATTGGCTGGAAAATATTTTCTATCAGAGGATGGAAAACAAATTTGATCGTCATGGAGACACGCGCCATTTGACGTCATATATTACTCCACGGGAAACTAACAGTTTTTGTGTTGATCTCTTTTTTCAAAAATGTCCAGTTATAAAAATAAAATTGTTGAGTTTATTATATTGTTTGAATTTATTTATTAGTATTAACTACACAAATATTTTCTCCATCGAGGGATAACAAAATTTCCGTTTTGCACATATTAAATGTGCACAACGGAAATTTTGTTATCCCTCGATGGAGAAAATATTTTTTATAGGTAATCCTTAAATAAAAACATGCGTTTAAAAGAATTGTTAATACAAAGTCTCGTTCTAAATGAATAAATAAACATATTTAAAGAAAAAAAATTCTTTATATTATATAATTAAGCACATTTCTTTAAAGCAGGACATATATGCGAACCGAGTCCTGTAAACCTTCAAAAAACTTCTATTTAAGGCACATCAGTAGCGACCGAGGTAAATGGGTTTTTTTTCGTAATCCATTATTGATTCTCTTTTTTTATTCCCGCGACTCGTGATTTCGGCCTGTTTTACTTTTTGCGACCTGTTACATTTATATTTTTTGTCATATATTAAGCCGACCAGACTCCCCAATCAGTAACAGATTTATTTCACATTTAGGAAAGAACGTGGCCTCTTTTTGACATCATTATTAGTTACTTAAATGTATGCCTGCGTGTTTTTATTTAGTCTAAAAAAATTTAAATACAATGATAAAACTGTTGTGTATAACAATTGTTGAACTGTTAAACAATCATTGTCTATCAAAACGCATTGTTTACTAAACAAAAAGTTGTATTGTAAAATATACAGCGATTCTTGTCGCAAGTTTTATTGGACAGGCAATAAAAGTTGTTTAAAAAAGTATATATACAATTACGCTGGATTGTTCCATTTGTTTCATGGCGTCCATTTTTTATTGGGGGTGGGGTGGTAGGAAGCCGGAGTACAGTCCTTTGTCAGTTAAAGTGGAGTCGGGCGCACCCTATCTGCAGTCATTCGAAAATCCGCAACCTGTTGACAGGCATGCGATAACTAGTAGATAACTAACCAATCAGCCACCTAGGCCCCAATAACGCCGGGGAGAATTGTCTGCGAATACTTAAGTTAAGCGTAACAATGTGTTACAGATAGACACGTGTTTCAGTACGATATAGTAATTTTTTTAACAAAACCTCATTAATTCTTTAGGTCCTAACATTGTCATTACAGTGTATTATCGATGAAACAGAACCTTTTCAAAACTTGCACTATAAAAAAGTGTCATTCAATTTAAACAATAACTTATTGTATTGATTGATTGTTTGCTTTTCTTTCAGCGAGAGTATTTAAGCTTTATTCACGACGAGAATAAGTTTAATATAAATCAATTAGATTTGTTTGCTTGTTTAAATATTGTTAATCCACTTTCAGCAATTTTTCAGCTATATCATGGCGTCCAGTTTTTATTTGAGGAGGAAGCCGGAGTACCCGGATAAAACTCCCGACCTCCAGTAGGAAAATTGGCTCCCTTTCAATTAAGTCGAATGCACCCTGCCTGCAGTGAGATTGGAACCCGCAACCTCAGTGTTGACAGACCACGTGATCAATAGTTGATGAACTAACATCACCACTCGGCTCCTTCAATAAATAAGAGAAAGATGGACAAAAGGGCAATTTTGAAATCCACTTGAAAAATATGGGGTATGGGTTGGGGCGTAAGATTTACTTTTTGTTTTTCGTGCAAGGAGGCGACACTCTCTAAACATGTCACTATGGTTCGCGGCAATTTTAATATGATCTGAATCACCCCCCCCCCCAAAAAAAAAAAAAAAACACCAAAGGACATCCCATGTCCGCCAGCTGAGGACGCGCTGGGCAGCTCTGTTACACCTAGTAACTAATTTCAAGTACTTCCGAATTTAAAGGAAACCATTTATACTTATATATCATTAACTGTGGAATGACTTTAACAGACATCGTAAAATAAACAAATTGCGACTACTAAAATGCGAAAGCAGAATTGATTTTCGTATTACGCTTACATGTTCGCATATTTAACTCATAAGCTTCGATATACAAACGCGGTTAGTAGTTTAATCTTTATTTGAGATTTAATTTTGTGTAAATTCATGTGACACAATGAGATAGTGAATAAAATATATAAATAGATGTTTTCGCTTTTGTCGTAAATCTTATTCAGTATTATACACCGGAATTCTTAGGAATTGTGGCACAGTAGTTTATTCTTTATTTGAGATTTAATTCTATGTAAATTCATGTGACACAATGAGATAGTGAATAAAATATATAAATAGATGTTTTCGCTTTTGTCGTAAATCTTATTCAGTATTATATACCGGAATTCTTAGGAATTGTGGCACTGTAGTTTATTCTTTATTTGAGATTTAATTCTCTGTAAATTCATGTGACACAATGAGATATATAGTGAATAATATATATAAATAGATGTTTTCGCTTTTGTCGTGAATCTTATTCAGTACTATACAGCGGAATTCTTAGGAATTGTGGCACATAAGTTTATTTTTTATTTAATTCTGTGTACATTCATGTGACACTATGGGGTAGTTAATAAAATATATAAATAGATGTTTTCGCTTTTGACGTAAATCTTATTCAGTATTATACACGGAATTCATAGGAACTGTGGCAAAGAAAAAAAACTGAAAAAACCACGACACATGATCTTTTTAAGCGTTTACAATAAAAAAATCGACCTCTGAGGTTAAGGTAGCAGTAACCTATTATTGATCACCAAGTTGTCTGTTCGATCCTTACAGCGAGATGGTGTGCTCGACTCATCCCTATAAATTTGCAAAGAGCACCAGTTTTCCTATCGAAGGTTTGCTGTTTCGTTGGGTACTCCAGCTCTTACCAATAAACACTCGACGTCATATTGTATAAACTAATATAATTTTTGAAAATAGTGTTAAACAAACTTCAAACATACATACAATGCTAACGCGAAAAGGCGAAGTGAAAAATGTTACGATTTCGCCTTCACGTTTTTCGTGTTGCTCGCTTTTTCCGCTTTAAAACTTTTCGAAGACAAATACGAGATGTACGCCTTGGCATGCGAGGTCAAATATTTTTTGAATTTATTGTGTGTATGTGTGGTTTTTTTTTTTCGTTTCTTTTTTTAATTATTTTTTTAATAAAATGACACTATGTGATGTTTATATTCCGTCAAAGATGCATTAGTGATAGATTTTTTTTCGGGGGGGGGGGGGGGGGGTGGGGGGAATTTCCATTTATCATATATAACTTTAGACTAGACGTTTTCCGCTTTCAAAATACGGACGTGCGCCTTGGCACGCGAGATGCTTTTTTAATGTCATTGTGTGTGTGCGTTTTTAAATTTACTTTGTTTTAATTTATTTTGTTAATAAAATTACACTATGTAATGTTTATATTTCGTCACAGATGCATTAGTAATAGATTGAGTGAATTTCCATTTTTTTTATTAATAACTTTAGACCAGTTTTAGCCTTATTATTAGGTAAAACGATCCATCAACGAGGACATAACAGTTGACATTTTTATACTTCTAATATTTGCGAGTGAAACGAATTTTCACATTTCGAAATATTAATTTTACTAACCGGAAGTTGAATGGACGGATTGGAGCGATCAGTCCAAATCAATCCGTCAGATCAGTCAAATCGTTCCAAATCCGTCAATTGACGGATGGACGTATTGGGGACGATCTGACGGATTGGGAACAATTTGACTGATCTGACTGATTGATAACTGATTGGTGACGGATTTTGGAACGCTGACGGAGTGATAAAAGTGTTGCGTTTTCAATCTCAAGTACTGTATATTGAAATTTTCAGAAAAAATGGCGGTGGGTGTCCTGCATCCCCTAAAATCGTTGCAATCCAACGTACATAAATGGTACCTTGCAGTGGTTGTTGAAACAAATTGCCCTGTGATCACATTCAACGACAATTTGGATTCTTCTCTTTTCTAAAGCAGATTGAATGATTCGTATGTCATTTGTACGCTATCTACGTGATCTAGGTAACAGAGAAATATTTTGAATTTCAAGCCATGTAGAGATAATTCTTATTGACTAATGGTAGCCGAAAAAGTGTATGTGTCCCCAAATCAGTGTTAAAAGCTGTGTCTTTTCTGTGCGTATTATCATTTGAAAACAACGCTGAACTACATGTTATGTATTGACATCAAATTATGAGAACAATTGCAATCAACAGTGTGACTGTTTTTTTATTAGGAATTATCAGTAGAGTAGTTTAATTTTTGCTTGAAAATTTGGTTTAAGCATATCTTTTGTTGAAAAACTACCGAAAATTTTCTGCAGCACCAAACCATTTTTTCTGCTGTAAACGGTTTACGAATTTTGTTTTATCGATGTACATTGATTATCTTGATTTAGTATTAACTTAAAAATAAGTCAACAATCTTATTCTTGAAATCTTTCAATTATTTTTATTAAAGTATGTGAAACCTTAAAACGCGATTGGATGGTATCAGCCGTCGATAGTGTCGTGACTAATTGACAGGTGTTTGTAACGGTTATTGTGACCCGTTAACTCTCAAACGTGTTTCTTTTAGTTGTCTTGATGAAGACAAATTTGTATTTAATAAATTTAAATTGTGTGACGTGTTAGGAGAAAATTACGACAGAAACATGTTTTTGAGATATTAAAATATCAGATATAGGTGATTGTTATTAGTTTTATTCATTGTCCGATATGTGTTTCTCGCTACATTGTTCTTCGTTTTTTGGAAATATCTAGAGTAGTCTAGAATTATTCACGGTTTCTAGTTTTCGCGCATTCTCTGGGTATAGCGGTATTAGCGTATTTATACGTTTACGGCATCCATTTATTTATATGTTCAAACAAGTAAGTCAAAAAATTACTGTAACATTTTATGCAACATGTGGTAAGACAAAAAGGTATAAATGACACTAAAAGTCTAATTATTGATAATATAACCATTTACTTTACCTTATATGTAATTTTATTCTAATTTCCAAATGAATTCAACAAAATAAATAAGAAAAAAAACACATACATAAATAAAAATAATACAAGACTATAGAAGTTTTTAAATAGTATTCACTTTATCTAATCGACAGAGCATTTGAGTCGAAACTTGCACGATCTAGATGCGGGTGGACAACTTGAAAGTATTACCCATAATTTAAATATATTGTGTTTGTTTTTTTCAGTGTTATACTCTCCGGATCCACAATATGTTTAACGTAAAGAAGAAATGTTATATCAAATAATTTTTCAAGATTCAGTTTTGTTATTCGATCTTTTTTTTATTTATTTTATGTACATCAGTTTAGTTTAATCTTCGTTGTGGCTTAAACAAAAATAAAAATTAATGTAAATTTCAAGGAAAACTAGACTTATACTCTAAACGTACCCAAACAGTTCTTTTAATCATACGTCAAACAGTTGTAAAATACGCTGTTTAAACAGGTTCAATTTCTTAGGAAAATCACATCACCTTAAAAAAAAACAAAGTCAATCTGGAACGGAACTAAAACAATAGCATTTGGTATTTCAAGAGTTCTTACAGTTTATAGCTCATGACTCTCTAAGTTGATGTTGTTTGTTGTTGCATTATGTCACTTTCTCTAATAATTCAAAGCACATAAATGCAAACGTATATGAATGGGTTTAACGCTTCGTTTTTAAAAGTCACTTACAATAGTGTGTGGTCATTCACATTTCAAAAGTGATAAGCGAAGATTACTACTGAGAAAATCCAGTCCGGCAAACATGTATTAACACTGACATTGAGATTTAAATAAGTAAACAATTAATAATAGACATTACTGTACGTAAATACAACACAACATAATCTTGTAATTTTACGAAACTAGTGTTAATTTATATTCAAACAATGTTATAGAAGACAATTAGCCCTGAAATCATTTATAAAACAAATAAATTGTTAAATTAACATTAGTCTCGAAACATGTACAACCTGAATCCAGGTTTTTATTTGTCAATATATACATTCGCTAAAAACTATCATTTGTATGTCAAATTTACATGCAACATTCCACATAAATGCTACATTTATTTACGTTAAGAAACGTTGTTTAAAATACAAATGTCTACAAAATACATGTATGGCCATGGGAGATATAAATAGTATATAAATGCCCACATAATTTTAATGGGGGTAATAGCAAACATTAATGAATGTTTAATGAATGCATATTTCTATCAGCTGACAGTATACGAATAGTATGTAGATATGTATGATAGAATTAATTATATGTGACTAACTGAGCGGCATCCTTCATTTTTAAAGAATGATTCTAACACGCTGCATTCTTAATATAAATACAAAATCCTTGTTTTCAAGGTAGCTGCAATACTCGTATGTTGAGAACCTAGTTCATAATCAACAATCTATTATTAATAAGATAAACCAAACACAAATCGCACCAATTAATTAACCAAACGACACAACAACAATAACAATAACGAAAATAACAAATACGAGAACATGAAACTACTGTTTTTGGAAAGGTTTGAGCAAATTACAGGACTCCAACTTATCCTTTTAATGCCCTAAAATACAGTTATGATTAGACGCATCACTTTAACAAAACCATAACATATCCTTATTGCAAAAACCACAACAAAATACATAAATCCAATCACAAGCCAACTTACAAGGGATATCTGTGGCATATGTTCGATAGTAATATTTCGCTTTTACAAAAAAAATATTCAGTAAACAAGAAGTAAATGACCGAGGAGCATTAGATCGCTATACACCATTTGGGACTATAGGATAAAGCAATATGTAAAAATATCAGAAATCTGCATGTATTGTTGTTTAGACAAGTGCTACAGTAATTTTTGTTACAGACGGACGAACGAACTGTACGGACAGATAGGGGTAAAACAGTATATCCTTCTTCTTCAAAGCAGTGGTATAATGAACTGCACATACAAAAAGTAAACAATTACATAACACGTATATTTAACAAATACAATAAAGAATTTAGACGAATATCACAGTATTACATGCTCAAACAGCAAAAACTAACAGTATACTCTACATGATTAATTTGCATATTCATACGTATGCACAAATCAATTTTCTCTAATTTTTTACTATTACATTTTAGATCTTTGCCTTCTTCTATACAAATATACACTTTTTTTATATCAGGCGTTATTCTTTTACTCAGAACAATGTGTCTTTAGTTTGACAAAATCATCCATATATTGTTTTAAAAATCGGGTACAAACTTTATCATGGGTACAGAGAAGAACATTTGGATGAAATCGCTGCAGGCATATACATGTATGATGTTCCTGTACTACAGACGTAACCTTGTTAGAAATGTAAGTAATTTTAAAAGATCAATCTAACATATCTAAACACCTAAATAATGAAATGTTCTCGCCAAAATAATGAAAATTCTACTCCTAAGGATAATAGTAGCAAAAGTGAAGTTTAATGTTGGTTAATGGTCCATCCTCGAAAGGACTAACAGTACCAGTAGTTTTAAACCCATAATCCTCACAGTCCCATTCGATGGTTTCTTCGACCACTGACATTAAATTAACACTTTGACAATTTCCGGTGTAACGCAATAAGTAAAATGGATAGCTTGTAGGTAAGGCAATTGGTATAACATCATTCCCGTCATCTCTTAAATAATAAAATTATATAATTATGTGAGTATATGTTTTCACAAATATAACGAATTGATTTACTAAGTTAAATTATATAACAATAAATTCCAGCATGTAGCAATGATCTTGTCAAGTCTATTTTAATTTATTGAAGTGCGTGTTAGTTGAAGCGTATAGCTAAAGCACTTGAAAAGAAACACCAACCTTTTGTAGGAAAATTGGCAATCGTTGACAATTATGGTTAAAGTTGAGCTTGCATTACTGCACGATGAGCTTGCAATCTCAGCACTAGCTTTGGCGATGAATAATTAGTAGATAAATTTAAACTTAAGCACTTGTCAATCGGAACCTTATAATGCTTTAAATGGTAAAATCGACCAATTTTGTTTACAGAAGTGGGATCGAAATTGAACTTTTAATGTGTAGTTTTAGTATTTATAAACGAATTGTATAGTGTTCCGAAATAATTTAAAAACAAAAACTAAACTAACAAACACAAATACCACCCACAAAAAAAACACACAAAATATGTTCATTCGTTCTTTGAAACCAACAATACACTTTCCCCTTAATGCAACTAAAACGATCCTACCTTAAATGACCTAAACATTAAACCTCCGAACAGTAATTTGGCTTTAGAAAATAGCCTAATGTAAATTAAAAAATAATTCGATAGCAGGTTAAATATGATAGGTAATGTTGCAAAGAATTATTTTATTAAACTTGTCCTTTTTTTATAAAGTTTAATTTATATCACATTATAAACAAATAAAAGAAAACACCATAAGATAACATTTATAAAAAGAAAGGAAATAAAATGAAATGTTTTTTGGACTTAAATTACCTTTACCATAACCTGTGCTATCTGCATATTATTCATCAAAACTAAGCATTTGTCAGGATGAAGCACATTAAATACATGAAGAACAAAAAATGTGAAACATGGACCTTTAACCGTAACTACCAATTTGTCCTCAACTATATTAACGGTAAACAATGAACAACACTGAAGATCCTATATCAATATATGTTATAGCTATTGAGCCATTGCTGTTAAAATACATTGTTTTATGCACGGAATTAGCTGATGACATTACGCCCGTTTCAAGGCAAATCTATGATGACCATAAGTGAAGATTCTGTTTTCATAAACTGAAACCATACTAACATGTAGGTTCAAGGGGCTCGACCCACAGAGCAGCAGCAAAGCGCGTACCCGGTGGTGGATAGATCCTCTCGTTGGGGTTATCGTGTCTAATACGGAAACTTTGACCGCGTACAAGAGTATGTTGATTGTGATCGCTACAAAAGGCTAAAATGTTAGCCCCTACCAAACACTTCATTTTTTCAACGGCAGTCAAAATTTTGTTCCCTATGCCCCACATGATTTCCCGTTGATTTATTGTCTGTTAATTTGCTCCCGATCTGAATATACATGTAGCTGAAATATTGTTCACTGGACGTAAAAGGGTGGGTCAATCAAAATATATGAGACAAGATCACATATTTCAGTCTGTATCTTTCGGTTTTGTATCCTTAATGGTTAAGGAGGATATTTTACACACAACCCTATGGCAAAAAATTAGAATGTCAAAGTCCTTGATGACTTACCTTAAAAACCCAAGTCCGTTTGGCTCATTGGTTACAACTTAACTTATATACTATCTATTTGCAATTAAGAAGAGGCAATAACTCCTGTAGTTTCATGAAAGTTGCTTTGCGCGATATGTAACAAGGTGTCGTTATGGGTCAATTACTATGTACATTGTTAAAGCCGCGTGTATGTGTAAGTAACTCTGCGAAGAAAAAAGTATTTAGTACACCACGGTGAACTGCGAAAGAGTAATGTGTAACCGGTTCCATAACAGGAAGGCTTTCCACTGTCAAGTTTTTATAAAAAAAAACCCGTTTAAAAAAAGATGTGAGGGACGATTTCCTTTCCAGGGAGTTATGCTGTCATCATATTTATGCTAAAAAAAGGCGATTAAGCGTGCATATAGTACTCTTGCGACCTTATTTTTATCGTGTTTATATAAGTAAATATATCAAGTGTATTTGTATACTGACCTGCAGCAGTAGTAAATAACAGTATCTGTAGTATATACACCTTTTGGTAATGTACCCTCTGCTTGATTAGCATTATTAGTGTTCTCATCATCCCACGATATGTATCCATCCATAAAACCTAAATAAGAAACAAGCAAATTTCACTTATTTGAAAAAATCTTTACTGTTGATTTATTATTCCCCTACAGGCTTCGTTGAAGGGAACTATAGGTTTGAACTTCGTTTGTCGGTCTGTCAGTCCGTCACGCACATGTTTTCCTTCATTTTTTCTCAACGCTTGAAGATATTACGCTGACATTTGGTATTTGAGTCAACCATGATAAGTTACAGTTAACGTTCGAACATTGATCCGCTCCAAAACATTTTTGATCTTGCGTATATACATGCATTTTAAACAACTATCAAGCTCTAAGTATAACTAAAACAATACTCTTACCCCCGAGCTAATTATTTTGACTTAATACTTAAAGGGCTTAAAATAATACTTAAGACAAATAAAGAAAATAATACTTTAAACAAATATTGACATTTGGAGACAAATACAACGATAATGCTTAGATCATAGGGATAAAGTAAAAAACTGAACTATTTGCATTACAGCTAAAACAAAACATAATTAGTAATTCTCATTGTCTCGAATATAACGTTTACATGTTATCTGGTTGTGTCACAAACCGTTTTTTTCACACTACCATATTGAAAAAGTCATCTAATTTTTGTTTAAACCGCACTGTTGGCAACTACAACTGTCGTTTTTCTGCAGAAATTTGTAGGTTTTCATCAGCTTCTTATGTGCTATGATGTACCGCCATGATATAGTTACACATTTCGAAAAATGGAATTAAACCCCACTCAAACAACACAAATGTAAACGAGAAAATAAATAAATAAATATTCCAGATATGTGCACAATATTCTTTGTACTTAAGTTCGGTAATATAAAAATTACAGAAATATTCTATTTTTTATTTTATTACCTGTAGGACACGTTCCACCATATTTCAAAATACAATAATTGCCAACAGGCCAATTAATTTCTCCTGTATTTTCAGCGTCTTTTGTACAAAAATAAACTCGAATATTTTTCATCTCATCTTGAGACACTATAACAAAAGAGAGCAAAACCAATAATTTTGATTGTTTTTACTACTATAAAATTATTGAGTTTAACTATACTTTGCTCTAATATTTATAATATTATAAGTTTTACTTTCAATTTTCATAATTATGCAATAAATATAAGAAAGCTATACAACTGTAAAAACAGTATTGCAACATACGATTTTTGTCAATCAATAAATATGTAGATAAGCGAGAGTTTATTTTAAAGAAAATGCAGGTAAAATGCCTTAGTTTAATACTAAATAATGGCCTTAATAGGTGCATATCATTAAAAGTCAGTAAGGGATCCTAACCACAATTAACCACGTGATCAAAGGTGGTGTCCCGGATATCCATTGTTTTTCATTGAAGCAGGCCTCGCTAATGTTCGGCAAACATCGGAAATACTATTCGAGTAACTCTTTTTGCTCCAACTGTTAAAATTGACTCAACGTAAAACATTATATTTAATTTGTATCATTAACTAGCAATACATTGATTTCATTAAGCTAATTAAGTATTTCTTGGTCGAAAAATAAAATTACACAGTAACTTCAAATTCGGACACCTTAATTAAATTTAAAAACAAAAAATTTCATTCAAACAAGATATCATTGTTGTATCAAAATGTGCAGTTATAAACAATTGGTCTAGGTGATTGGCATTTAAACACACAGCAGTCAAAACATGCGAGTAACGTCTGCACAGTTATTATAAGAATCAAATTTCATACCGCAAACCTAACGAATTTGCTGTTGTGTTAATTGTTGCCGTTTGTGACAAGCAACATAATGTGGCTTTAGACAGGCTAAATAGTCTTTCTCCAACAGGTTAAGTGCAATTGGCGACAGGCATATTGTAAAGAATTTGAGTACGGAATGAAAGTTAGTTTTGTGTAGCCCTATGACTAATAGTAGTTGACTTACTACCGTTATCTATACGCCATTGAGGCCTCGTTGGAAGTGATACAGTTAGCCAAATATATGTTAATTGCACGATTCTCTGATTTTATATTTCGCCTTCAGAAGATTATTCATAATTGTATGCCATAGATAGGAGGAAAAATTTTCCCATAAGATTACAGTGTAATAGTTTGCATGGACCTGAGTCAGTGGCAAAGAAATACTACATTTAGCATTTGTCACTTACTGACCATGTTAACTTTGCAAAGGAATTGATACATGGGACATGTAACTAGTAATTGTTTTTGGATCGGAAACATACTTATGTTAAATTTTATTAAAATATGGTATAGACGTATTTTAGAATCTTCGAATACGTAACGACGTGTTTAAGAATCTTCAAATACAGATAAAAATCCATGTGATTTACACTGTAATTAAAATTTATGTTCTAAACTGCGGGTCATTGTCTGACAGACATGTGGTGCATGTGGTTTACTGGTATCTGGGCAATTAATAGTTATACCTAAGTAAAGCAGGTTGCTATAGAAAGGCGATAGTGGCCGAGTGGTCAAAGAAGTTAGTTAAAAATATGTGTTGTGTAAAAGATCCGCAGTTGGACATTTCTTTACATTATTTAATATTCAGATATCTTGCCATTCTTCTTTTGTTTTGTTTAAGTGGACATATACCAGAAACTGTTTAAGTGTAAGAGTGTAACCCCAAACAGGGACGAAACCCTTTATATTTAGTTTACTGTACACAAGCAACAAGTTCAAGTAGAAGATTTACGAATTGTGTACCCAAACTAAACAACCAAATCTGCAATTGAACCACAGTGTTTAATCCTTGACATGTACCTGACATGTTGGTTGATACAACGTAAATACTGTATTGGCCGTCATTCTCGTTGTCATGAAATCTAGATCCCTCCTTCCAATTAACTGTTTTGCCTGGACAACCTGATAACGGTTTCATTAGCGTGTAATTACCAGCTGGCCACGTAAGAGGTTGTGTAGCTAAAACAGAAACAACTTGTGCTTTTATTTATTATACGCACGTCTATGAAGGACGAACTATAGTATACAATTGTTGATCCGTCAGTTCGTTCGTCTGTTACGCCATCCGTCCCACACATTTGCACTGTATCTTGAAAATGTCTTCAGTTGTTCAATACTGCAAACAGTTGATTATTCTCTTACTGTTATGCTCTCTATACTTGCTCGTCAATTTCTGATTTTTTTGCTATGGTGTTTTATGACTTTGTTCGTGAATATGGAGTATTATTTAGACTTTAACTTATAAACGCGTTTATCAGTTTTCTTGGTGAATCGTTTATTTGAACAATGTCTGATTTTAAACATATTACAATTTTGTATTTTAGAGTTATTTAGCTTTGTTCATGAAAAGGGGGACTTATTATTTTTCATTATTTTTTTTTGAGGGGGTATTATTGATATATTAAATTAGTTGTCATCAGTGCAGACTGGGACCATACTGGGAGAAGCAATTCGTTATCTTAATTTACTTGCGTTCATGCGTACGCATTTAATTGTTTATTTGCACATTGTTTAAACTACAAACACGATTATGTCATTAATCTCTGTGCATAAGTAGGCATATTTTTTTATAAATTGTTAACATTAGTTTTTATTGTTATTCATATATATATTTATAGTAATTTTTAAGTCTCCCAGCAAATATTTATTGCTCCAATAAAAAGCCATGTATTAATAATTCAATCCCTTGTACAATTTTATATTTGACGGCCACAAATTGAATTTTTTTTAGATTTTGTAGACTTACTAGTTTGACTAAAAGACATATTTTGTCGACATTCAAGTTGTGTATTCGACTGCTATAAAAAAAAATTCCTAATTCTAGGTTTGTTTCACCTAGGTTGATGTAATTTCTTCAGAAGTAACATGGTCGTTACATGTACCACTTAATTATTCGTTATGAGCAATCAGTCTCTCACATACGATCGGACATTTGGGCTGAGACATTGGTAGTCTTTCCTATTACTTGATTTGACTTTTTCAAAGGCATGACAATCAGAAACTCAGTTGGTGTCTAATTAGAAACAGGCATCGCTTTAGACGCACCTTAGTGCATGGCTTTTATTGGGTTCGGGTTACTCACTTCCTGTTTCTGTTTGTGTTTGTTTAGGGGGGGGGGTTGTTTTGCATTTTAATATGTTTTGCTATATCTGGATTTGTTGTTGTCTTTTGACCGTTTGCTCTTGTTGTACGGTTGGTTACTTCGTTATTTTGGTCGACCTTTTCATTCGTGTTTCTGAACTTGATAAACATACAATGGGATATGCTTAAATATGTTATAACATATGTATAATTCTATAGATAGATAGATGTAAGACAAGATGGCCGACATGGTAGTCACCTGAGTTTCTGCTCTGCAGATTTTTGGCATTTTTGATGGTTTTTTGGTAAGTTACATTAACATTTTAGTATCAAAGGGATTGAAAAAAATTCTGCATCTAAAGATTTCTGTTGGATTGTTTTTGTTTTTTTTTAACTGGAAAATTATATTGTATGTTCTTAAAATTTTGTGGACTTAGTGAACAGTCATCACCTATATTTAATCTTACATTCAAAGTATGAAGAGACAGTGTTTCTAGAATATTAATCATGTCATCAAGACAAAGTAAATCACTTAGTGGAAATACTTCAAAAAGTGAGAGAAAATCTGTTCAATCTTTGTTAGCACCTAAAAAGGACAAACCTAGTAATAAAACAAGTGATGTGTCAAACAAAAGACGTATTACAGAGGTGTCTATGGACAATAGTGGTGATCTGTCAATAGAGTTCACTTATCTCCAACATGATTTGTAAAGTATTAAGGATAGCCTGCAGCATGTTGTCAAGAAGCCAGATTTAGATAATGCCCTTGATAATATTGAAAAGAAAGATGATTTCGAGACTATTGTAACATCTATTGCTACTAACATGATTTGGAAAGTATTAAGGATAGCCTGCAGCACGTTGTAAAGAAGCCAGAATTAGATAATGCCCTTGATAAGATTGTAAAGAAAGATGATTTAGACATTATTGTAACATCTATTGTTACTAAATTGGTCAACGACATGAAAAAAGAAATTGATCAGACATTGAGAGATAAGACCAATAATCAAACAAAGACAATAGAAGAATTGAGAACTGAAAACGAGCAATTGAGAGAAACAATAGCAGACCAAAGGAAAGTTATTAGAGAACTTGAACAACAAACACAAGAAAATCACTTTGTTGTAAAAGAAGCTCTTGCTATGTCTAATTACAACCAGCAATATAGCAGGAAATTTAATATCCAAGTTATGAACTTTCCAGAAACCAATGATGCAGACATTAAGAACATTTTTATTAACAATATTGTGAAAAAAA
Organism: Limnoperna fortunei; assembly: GCA_944474755.1. Taxonomy (NCBI): domain Eukaryota; kingdom Metazoa; phylum Mollusca; class Bivalvia; order Mytilida; family Modiolidae; genus Limnoperna; species Limnoperna fortunei. The sequence goes on along the minus strand of OX104118.1, from coordinate 47,502,015 downwards.
GCTCAATGTCACAATACTGCCACAGGAGATACAAGCAATTCATAGAATTCCAGGTAGGGACAAGGAGCATAGACCGGTAATTGTTAAGCTTACCAACTCTGAAGGCAAGTATAGAGTGATGAAAGAGAAGAAAAACCTTCCACCAGACTGTACATTTAAACTTGTTGATGACGGGACAAAGCACAACATGGACTTGATCAATAAACTTAGAAGCACACTGAAACAGACGGTTCATGGTATTACAACTGTGCTGTGTATGGTAAAACAGTGGCAGGAACGAGAATGAGATTTGACATTTTTGATGAAATTGATCAAAGAATAGCAGGTCATTAATAGTATTGTAAGTTTGTCTCTATTTTTTCTATTACTTTACATTGGAATGTAAGAAATTGTTTAAATATATTGAACCGTTTAAACTATTGTTTTAGCACATGTCTTTTGATAGATGTAAAAAGTTTTGTCTGTTTATGTAAATTGCTTTGAATTATCTCCCTTATATCACTTTGTTTATGTTATATGCCATTATCTGTGAATCAAATTTAAACTGTTTATATTAATTTAAATATGTCCTATCTTGAGAATGTGTGTGTTTATCTATGTGAAGTGTGTATGACTTTTCGCTTTATATTGTAATATTTAAACATTGCTTTTTCTGTCTTGTTGGTATACTCTGTTTTTGACTGTGTAAAAAATGGATAATGATGTAAATATATTATCTTTAAATGTACGGGGCCTTGCCTTAAATACTAAAAAACGATTTGATATCTTTAATTGGGCTAAGTCAAAAAATGCTTCAATTGTCTGTTACCAAGAAACCCATAGCACACCTGAAGTAGAAAAACAATGGGAAGATGATTGGGGTCATGAATGTTTCTTTAGTCATGGGGATAGCAAGAGTGCAGGAGTGGGTATTTTGATATCACCAAAGATTCAATATGACATTCATGAATCAATCTTAGACAAAAATGGAAGATTTATATTATTAGACTTGACTGTCTTTGAACAAATAATTTTTAGCTTGTATCTATGGTCATAATGCTGATGAACCCCATTTTTTCAAAATATTTTCCAATTATTATGCAGATTTAAAAATACTAGTTATATCTTTTGTGGTGACTGGAATGTGGTACAGGATAGGTATCTTGATACCTATAATGTTCTGCATGACAGAAACCCCAAGGCTAGGGAAAAGATTGAGGACATGAAAAGCTCACTTATGTTGTTAGACCCATGGCGAGTTTGCTCCCCCAATGAGAAAAAATATACATGGCGTCAACCAAATCCATTAAAACAAAGCAGAATTGATTTTTTCTTAGTATCAGGGGATGTTTTTGCTTTGATGAAATCCACAAAGATAATTCCTGGGTATAGAACTGATCATTCTGCTATAACTTTTAATTTGTCTGCATCTTTTTTTTACACGTGGAAAAGGATACTGGAAGTTTAATGCTTCATTATTGAAAAATACAGAATATATTGCATTAGTAAAAATGTATTGAAGAATCCATTGACGAATATTATGTTGATGGTGACAAATCTGATTGTCTTCATGTCGAACTATCATGCAATTATCAAATGTTTTTTGAAGTTCTTAAGATGAAGATCAGGAGTGAAACCATCAGCTATAGTATTCAAAAGTCTAAAGCTGATAAAGGAACCTTTAGTAAGCTTGAAAAAGAAATTCAATTATTAGAAAATGACGTCACACAAAATCCTAGTGATAACTTGCTTTTGTCCTTAAATAAAAAAAAATGCGAGCTGGAAAACAAAAGACAACAGCTAGTGGATGGACTTATCCTACGTTCTCGAGCCAATTGGCATGAGAACGGGGAGAAGTGCACAGAATTTTATTGTAAACTGGAACAAATATTTTATTAACAAAACTCTTTCTGAAGTGATTGATGACAATGGTGACCATATTTCTGAACAAGCAAATAATTTGCTTGAACAACAGAAATTTTACAGCAATTTGTATGCTTCCAAACGTATTGATACTATAAGGCACAGTTATTTTTTAACACAATGTTAAGTAAAATGATAAACAAAAATCATCGTGTGAAGTGGAGTTAACTTTTAAAGAATGTGCTGAATGTCTTAAAAAGAAGACAACTGGAAAGAGTCCTGGATCAGATGGTTTCACAGTAGATTTTTATAAGTTTTTCTGGAAAGATTTAGGAGCTTTTTTGTATCGTTCATTACCATTTGGATATTCTGCTGGTAAATTTTCAGATTGTCAGTGTCAAAGTATTATCACCTGTATCCCAAAAGAGGGGAAAGACATTAGATTTATTAAAAATTGGAGACCTATTAGTGTGATGAATACTGATATTAAAATAGCATCAGCTGCTATTGCATTTAGAGCAAAAAAATACTTGCTTCTATCATAAGTGACTCTCAAAAAGGATTTATGGAAAACAGATTTATAGGAGGGAACACTAGACTTCTTTATGATCTGATTTAGAAGAGAACAATGAAGAAGGCCTGTTACTACTTATTGATTTTGAACATGCCTTTGATTCTATTGAATGGGATTTTCTTAGAAATACGCTGGAAAGCTTCAATTTTGGAAATTCATTTATTAAGTGGTTTGATTCTCTTTATCATAGATCTAAGAGTTTTGTAATAAACAACGGATACTTATCTATTTTTTCTCTTTAGGACGAGGCTGTCGACAGGGTGATCCTTTGTCTCCTTACCTTATTATATTAGCAGTTGAATTACTTGCTATGAAGTTGAAGGAAAATCCCCATATTAAGGGGGTTAGTTTTAAAAAGGGGAACCCTACAGTAAGTCAATATTCAGATGATACTTTTTATTGGACAGAAAGGAATCATCCTTAAAGGAAGCTTTAAAATGTTTTAAACAATTTTATGATGTATCAGGTCGTAAGATCAAAATTTCTAAAACTAAAGTGCTATGGGTTCGAAGCAAAAGATATTCTACCGAAATCCTCTGCCAAGAGGAATCACTGGATTGGTCAAGCTCAAACTTTCAATATTTAGGCATAGATTTTTCTTTAGACCTATCTTCTATGGTAAACTTAAATTTCAAAGGTAAAATTCTTGAAATTTACAAGCTCCTAAAAAGCTGGCAGCACAGGAAGCTTACCCTTCAAGGAAAAGTTACAGAAATCAAGAGTTTAGCTTTACCTAAATTAATCCATTTGCTAACAGCTCTTCCAAATCTTTCTCAAAATTATATTAATGAGCTAGATAAGATGTTTTATAATTTTTGATGAGATGGAAAAACTGAAGAAATAAAGCGCAAAACACTTATAGCAGATACATCATATGGAGGATTAAAGATGATTCATCTTCCATCATTTATGACATATTTAAAATTGGGATGGGTTGGGAGAGTTTTTCTAGACCAACATCAAAGCAAACTGACATCAGAGAGTGTTTACCCATACAATATTTTGAATTTTGTTTCAAAAGAAGAGTTTTATTATTATATGAGGTGGGAAAAATCTAATGTTTAGTGTATTGTTGATATAATAGACTTTCAGAATGGTAATTTTCTTCCATTTCTGGAAATAAAATAGAAAATTAGATCAAGCAACTTTGTAAAATATTTTTCATTAATAAGTGCTTTATCAAAAGGTAATACAAAATGTATAAAAGAGAAAATAGATAATGTAATTTTTGATAATTACACACCTTTAGACATGTTTGTACAAAAATTGATCAGTAGTAAGAAAATTAAATATATTTATTTTGAACTTAAAAACAGATATGTTATCTCCCCAATGAAAAGTTTATCAAGTGGGAGAATGAACTTAATATAGATATTCCTGACTGGAAAAGGTACTTTGTTATGAGTAAGAAGTGTTGTAGAAATGCCCATTTGTATAACTTTCAATATAAGTTTTACATAGGTTTATTCCAACAAATGATTTTATGTACAAAATACAGATTAAGGACTCTCCTATCTGCACTTTTTGTAATACAGAGAGAGAAACTCTTGAACATTTATTTTTTGACTGTACCGTCACTGCAAATTTTCTTCACAATTTTCATATATGCCTTCTAAATTTTAACTTGTTTCTTGGTGTACTTCAAGAAGGGAGCCTGTTAAACCTTCTTTTGGTAATGGCAAAAAATTACATTTTTACATGCAAAGATAGATGAAAAGCTTCCAAGTTTAATTGGTCTTAAAACAAAAAAAGTTTTTACAACATAAAATGCTATATTGGCAAGCGAAATTTTCATGAAGAGAAGATAGAACAATTAAGGTTTACCAAACATATAAATTTTATAAAAAGGAAGGACATAAGCAAAACAAATTTTTATTTTGTATATATAAATAGTACATTTAGTAAAGTTTTTTTAGTATGTACTTTGTGTAAGTTTATAAAATGTGAGGGATGAGTGATGTGTGAGAGAGAATGTATGAGTAATATAACATTTTCCTGTATAGTCAGTATATTGTTTGTTTATCTTAATGCACAACTCTGTCACACCCTTGTCAGGTGGTGCTGTAAGGGTTTTTGTCAAAATCCTGACTATGCACAAAAAGAAATAAAATATAAAAAATATGTATTATTCTAAACATAGATTTAAGATGTATTGTATTTGAAGACCTGCTGTCATAAATGGATGATTTGCTTGTCGTAAATTGAGTATTCTGGCAGGTTTGGGAGTTTAAAGCTAATTTCAAATTGCGACTTGCACTACTTTTCTTATTGTTACATGATACATCGCTATGGGTTTACAGTTGCGGGGTGATCTAGATATATCTAACATTGATCACAAGAGTTGTTCGAACAAAGTGTGCTCGAGACTAACGTTAATTGACAAGTATATCTAGTTTTTTCTGCCGAAGGTGGTGTTTTCGCTGGACACGCGGCTTCATCAAAAAATTTAAAAGAAAAACAAACAAAATGAAACATTATATTTGCTCACCACATATGTAAAGTGTTCTTCAAACCTTTTAAAAAATTGGATGAAAACCCACCAAAACATTTAATTTATTTAAATAGTTCAATGATTCCATGCAATATTAATTTTTAAAATTCCAATCTGAAATATTGCATTTTGTTTACAATTCATTGAATAAAAATAATGTAAAATTCTTCGACCTTTAATTAAGTTATCGTTGTTTAATTTGTATTTCTATTCAATTAAAAAATGTGCAAGAATAATTATACATTCAATACTTACTTTTAAATTGCGACCGAATGGACAAAATTAATTAAAAGCGGACATTGAACCTATTGATTTTTCAAACACCAGGTTATAAAGGTTTTTTAAAATATAGTTTTACGCAGCTGAATTCTTCATAGTAGTCTTTTATATGTTTTGTTTTGTTTGAATGGCGCTTCAACGTTTGTTATCTTGAAGTCTTTCCGTTTCTGTTAATGTTTTAGTACAACTAAATTGTTTGCGACAATACTAACAACATTCATTACAATAACATGCAGCTTCAAATTCTACATAACATTTTTTCAATTGTATAGTGAACAAAAACACATACACCCTCTTACAGCTACCTCTTTTTATTTGTTAAAGGAGAACATTTAAATTTAAATAAAATTTACAATAAACCGCTGATTATATATGCAGGGTCAATTTTGACTGGTAAAAGTCAAATTGCGCAAATCAAATAATTTTTGTTTTTGAAAAGAAATATTTTCTGGTAAAATAGCCTTTTTTAGAATAAATCTTTTTCAAACAAAGTATAAACCCGAATGTAACAAAGTGGAGCCTGTCCCCTAACATTTACTGTGAGTATATCGGACCTCTAGGTGAATTCGCAAATAAACAACCAATAATAAATCCATTGGTGGCAGTAAGGTAATGCGATATGTGACTGGGGATTGCGGTGCTAGATTATGTTCATATGCTTCAGACCATAAAGGGTGATGTGCGCTCCATCCAATTTAACAAAGATTCTTCTGCAGTTTTTGAAAACATACAGGTGTATTGGTCAGCTAGAAAAGTAAAAACAACTTTACATACTTTTCTATTGGCAGTCCAATTTGAATGACCATTTATTGATGTTTTTCTCGTCCGAATATAATGACATATTGCTCGCTAATAGTTAGTATACATTTAACCATCCGATCCTTCCAGCAACATACCAAATCTCGACTTTTTTTAAACAAGAAATTTTTACCTCTAACAGCCTTATTTAAGCATTTGGCATTATACCAACAGTTGGTTTAGTTAAATTTTAAATTGTTTTGCCAAACAGAGCTTTTGAACAGTTTACTGACCTTGACAGTGGCGAATACGAACATTTTACCTTCGACAGGTTATTTGCAGAATTATACAAATCTCTTTTTTGGCTAGATACTGCCCTTTTTATCAGCAACACAATCTTTTGAGCAGTATACTGACCTTGACGTTGGTAAATAAGTGCCTTGTCATCGTCAGCAGTTTCATCGGTAGATGTTTCATTATACATTTCACACAGAAAGTTTGATTGGCTAAGACTTGACGCTGAGCATCTCACATCTTCTGTACAAAGTAGTCCACACATGATCAAATCGTTTGAGGTAAGATGAATAGAGTTGTATGAATTGTTCAAACGCTTTCCTTTCTTAACAGGAAAGCGAAATGTTCTTTTTACCGAATTCGCCGCATCAAATAAAGGTACAAAGAAAAAAGAATATAGCGTCATAAAATAAAGATTCATTTTTCATTAAATGATTCTATATGTCTCAACTTTCATGAACTAATCTCAACTGCGCAGTGATTTTATATATTAACAATTTTTATAGTTAATAAACATAAAAAATCAATTAACTTGTTTGTCTGTTTGCGCTGTTGAATTAATATTAGGTTTAATTCAAAACGCTTTATATTTCAGAAAAATGATTCGGTTGATTGGTTGTATGTTTGCTTTACGTCCAGCGAGCATTATTTCAGTTATAGTCACGGCAAGAATAAGTTAACAAACAATTAATAAAATCGACAAAATTAGAACCAAAGGGCAAACATTTTGACTGCCACTAGAAAAGTATCAGGCATTTATATAGGAGAAAAATTAGTCTATTGGACCAGCTCCTTTGCAATATGGTCTCCTGGTTTGATACGGTAAAGCTTTTAAATATTAAGCAAAATGTGTACAACTTATAAATTAATAGAGTAGCAGCTCTCTAAATTTCAAGAGATTCAATTGTTTGAACTATTTATTTAGTATGGCATTCGTTTTAAAATTTTAACGTTAATATTTTATATCTATATCAATATGCTAAAATCTAAGAAATGTTTGTACACTGCGCTAAATTAAAAAAAAACATGGTGCATTAATTTATTTAGACTAACATTTATAGATAAACGAGTTTTAACGTCTCCACGTCTACTCGGGTTGTTTTTAAAGTTATAATTACACATCTGTTTAAACTTTCCCATTTCTTAAGGTTACAAAATAAACTGATTTTCTGTTAAAACAAATTGTGCTGCATTGTACCTTGACATATATCCAACTTTGACTTGATATTTTACTAGGATAACTGATATTAAAACGCTTGAACAACTATCAGCACTGAAATGTCTATAAAACAGATTTCATGCACTTGATTTATTAAATGCCCTTACTCTCAACAAACTTTTGATTTTTATTTCTGTGAAATAAGGGTAAGTAATCGTTTAAAAGCTTACAAATATAACAGAAATGTCTATATTTACAGAACGCTTCAAAGTTCAAGACATGCATATTTACCATTCTCCGGCGAACAATTATTTCGTTTTTAATTGAAATCGTTAGGGAATAAATGTTTCATGGTAACGCAAAGTTCAGTTTTGGTATTCTCAGTAAACATGTTGGTAGTAAACAAATCTTCATAACCGTGCGAGTTGAAGACTTTTACCAGCTCATGTATATGCACTCATAGAAATAGGTAAGTGCAAGAGGTCAAAACATTCTGGATGGACAGACATCAATACAAAGTAAAAATAAACACAAATTATGTTATTGGTATGTTCTATTATTAGTTCGGGATGATATAATATAAATACGTTAATCATAGATTGAGAACAATAACTTATTGCTGACAGCTTGAACTTAAACATCCCATGCCTAAAATTTACATTTGACAAATATTTAATATAATAATGTTAATGTCAATATATATTAGGTTTATTTATTTGAATTAATCCATTAAATTTCCTGACCTTTTGTTCTGAACATGTTTTTATCTGTAGTTTATGTTAGTTATATCTTTAACAGAAAACTAATGTATGGTACCTTTTAGAAATTTATTGTATGCCTCAGTGTATCTGCAACAACATGAAGCTGTTTTATAAAATTAAGCCTTTTATCGCTAAAAGTCAATTAATGGAAATTGCTTGATAAGCTCTCTTTGGCCGCAGCATAATTAGACTGTATCGTTTAAAGGAAATACGGTTGTTTAGGTGTTAGATTATATTTACTTTAATTAAACATCTAGCAATTAATTCAATCTGATATTGAAATTGCTTCGAATCATATTCGTTTCGTACGCTGGCATGTCTTGTAATGTTTTAATACTATATTACTGGCTATAAAAATGATTACAAATGCCGTTCGTTTGTCATTGATATAATACTGTAAAATGTCCGTAAATGATTTAGAGCGTTTAATTGAAATCAGGCGCTAAATTGTTATTGTCTCCTAACTTTTCTGTTGAAAAATGAACCACGTCTTTTTTAGTTATCCCTCTTTGGTCAGGGTTGCTATCCTAATCCCATTACTCCTATTCGGAACCCCTTTTCAAACGCCCAACGAAATTTAGGGCCTTGACGAAAGTAGTAACATGGACTTACAGGTGGCATTGGCGGAAAATATCAACATGTGTTATATTTGGGTGTTTTAGAATGTGTTTTATGACGAAATTAGAAAGGATTCGTTTTTTATGGATCAGTTCAAGTCACAGTTGGATGTTTTATGTTGGCGGTCATGATATTGTGACATTTGGTGATATTTGTAAGTGTTACAGTTTTAGTTTACTTGTTCTAGTTTGTTGTATTTTGTTTTTTTAAATAACGCATATGTTGGTCTATATTGCATTTCATTGAACACAGAAACTGTCGCTGTGTAGTGTTACTGTGTAGTCACGCTACTTTAATTTTTAAAACAGAACGCAAACAGCTTGCAAGTAAATTTTTGTTAACACAATATTATTATCATTAGAATAGGACTTAAAATTATTTATTTATAATGTTCACACTACATTAAATACGTGGCGTAACTTCCGAACACCCTATAACAGTGTCCGTGAATTCCAGTGGTTACGTGACGTCTTTCTGTGTAATGAAGACGTCTTATGAAAGTCATATGATTGTCAGTTTTTAAATCAAGCAATTTGGAGGTTCCAAAATAATTTATGACATGTTTTTTTTTAACATAACCTTTATTTTTATCGATGTCAAATTTATTTTTAAGTCTACATTTAAAATTAATTTTAGTGTGCTTCTTAATTCACTTTTTGACACTTTTTTCAATATCAACTTCTAGACGAAAATCAATATTATCACTAAGCAGATTTTGATCACGTGATTGGATTTTGATCATTTGACACATAATTGCCGTAGAGATCACGGCTCTGTGTTCTCTATTATAACTGTACCAGGAATCTAGTACAACAACTGACCTTCAACGTTCTGATGGACCTCACAAGTTAAATATGAGTTTGCTACAACCGTGTACTTGACCTTAGAAATAATGCTGTACCACCAACAGAAACATAATAAATTGTCCAAGTTTTAGACATATATTTTACAGACGGTAGACGGAGGAAACGTAATGATGTTGTTAACCAGTTCCTTTGCGCAAAATGACTCTTATGTACATTACCAGCACGACACTATTCGGGCGTTTAAACCTCGAGCTACTGTTGACCTTCTTTCAATTAAGAACGTTGGTCGTATATATCACGAGATTCTAACCCAAAAAACATTTCTTTGATATGCTCGATCATCGCGTGCGTATTCATGAACCACTGGCACACGACAATTGGAAAAGACCGTATTCATTGATCATTGATATGTAGACACAGGTTTGTTACAGTCTTATGGTGTAAATATCAAAATCACTTAACATAAAAACTTCAACAATATTCGACTTGTTATCCCTAGTATATTATTTCTAAAGATCGGCAGATGTTTTCGGGCGTCGGTCGTTAAGTTATTAAAACAATTAGCCACTTGTAACAATAAGTTTGCTAGTTGACGTAATAAAAGTTGAATTTGACTACACCCTCATACAACAAAGATTATCCAAAAAGTACGGGTTTTCACCTATATTAAAAACTGGGCTCAATGAAGACATTCTGAAAATGGCTTAAACCACCATTAAAAATTTTTCCGAAACTGTTTTGTTATAATTTCAACGAGGTAAACAATATTACTTGCATGCACGATGTTCTATTTTATAACTTATAACCGCAAACTCTACATTTTTCATTTACAGCTAGTAATGGTTATTATGTTTTATAATCCCTCTTCAATGTTAACGGAATTTGTCTAATGGAATAATGTATTAAAAGATAAAAAAAAGCTTATATCAACCTGGTGTGATTGGATTATGTAATTTAATTACAAAATTAATTGAAAAACGATTAAGTGAAATGAACACAGTTTCACGTCCCGAAGTCAATTACGCTACATGTTTACACATTAGGCTGAGCTCTTTTCTCAATTAATAAAATAACAAAAAGAAAAACTAATAAACATTTTAAATACAAATCAGATAGATGAAACGTTCGTGATATTTGGTTGTAACAATATAAACAACTACTATGTAAATGTTTGAAATTTATAATGTCCTAAATTTGGCATAAAAGTTATTATGACTACACATATCAAAAATACGAAATAAGGTTCATAATTTTAACCGTTGCATATAGATAGTGCAATTGGCATATATATGTCTGCTACATCAATGCTGTAAATAATTATGCAATTGCAGTATATTTAGTGTGTTGCAAATGTCGAAAACCCAGCAACCGATCTTCGGTAGATAATTCATATATGCATCTCTGGAATACATACTAACGCAGTGTATATGTTAGATATTTTGTTTATTTTACGGGCGAATATTTCATCAATTTGAGGAATAAATTATGGCTTAATGTTTTATTAATTAAATTGCTAAAAATGTTGCCATTACTAAAACTTTGTTTCCGTACGTAAACAATGCCACATAATGCACTTTGTTACTTTTACTTTGTGGCTTCTTGCAATGAATTTGACTTCATAAAGTAACACGGATTTCACTTAATCGATTCTCTTATCCTATAATATTTTTTTTATAATCCTTCAGCTAGTTTTTATGTAGCTAGGAGACGAGTAAGGGACTTCGGTAGCGCGTTAATTCTAAATTGTGAAGCGATACTGGATTTGAATTTAAAATCACTGCAACATATATAATTCTAGTAAATCGGACATACGCACGATAATTTTAATGGGATGCAATCAATGTGTATCATTTAAAGCTTGCATTACACTGGTGTTTAAAATGAAGTTATATTGGCCTGCTGAAATTGTGTAATTAGTATCGTATTTTTCCGCGGTTTATTCCTTTTAATCTAACTTGGAAAGGAATGGTTAGGATTATACGTAGATACAGTCTCGACAGAGTTTTTTTCGACCCGTTGATTGATGTCTGTGGCGGTCGCCTTTTTGTTATTGTGTTATATGCAGTATTTTCGAACTATTCTAACATGATTCTTTTACAAACTTCCGTATGTATACGTTGTAATGATATTAATTTTTACTTAAATAAGTTTTAGTTATATTATATTAATTTTATAGGACTAACACAATTTAAAACGGATACGAAAATAGCGGATGTATATCCTGTCTTGCGTAAAATGTAAATAGCGTCGTCATGTAACCTCAAGTGTTTGAAGATCGATGATTTGATAGCAATCATTCAGGGATTAAAATGAAACGTGTAATCGTTTTTTGTTCTTTGTTTTCGTTGACGAATGAAAGTTGACAAATTGTTTTGGTTTCGAAATGTGTCATTATCAGTTTAAACAACGATCAAAATAGACGATATGAGCATTCACTATATTTATTAATTTACTACAATCACTAGAAATTAATAAAAGTATAAACATAAATGATATTTTAAAAGAGAATATATTAACAGTAAATATTTGTTAAAAAGCGCGGCCAAGTAGGACTCGGAAGTCTTCATCTTGAGGCGATTTCTGAAAACTTGTACCTGTGGATTGTACATGCATACAAGAAATTTTCCTCAATTTTCTGGTCCAAGAAAGAGGCGCGGACAATACGTAAATGAGGAATATACACAGCTTTTTACGATAATTTTCAAATATTCAGTTTAATACGCTTCAGCACTACACGAAAATTGTCAGGTATAAACTTTCAATATATATTTTATTACAATTGCATGCGTTCATTTTCCTAAGAGTATATCATTAAATATAATATTATAGATAAAAAGTATGTACCTCCAGATTGTAAGTACAATGACTTTTGTGTGGACTTACGATGTTTTTTTTTGTTTTCATGTTTACAATCCGCTATTCATTTATAATTTTGGTATATTTTTTTATGAAACTCATTATAAAACAATCAATTTAGATAATTAATGTTTTAATCGTGAATTGATATTTTTCCACGATTAAATATTATTTGTCGGTTTATGACTGTCAGCGGCAGTAGTGAAGAAGATATTAAATAAAAAAGACAACGCTTATTGTTGCCTCCAGCTCATAACAAAGGAATTGGTAAACAATATATTGGAGCCGATTGAAAATTCTTTTATTGATGTTTAATGACCAGCTAGCAGTATTTTAGTTTTAATTAAAACTAGAATAAGTGTACAGCACAGAATCAATACTATGGTGTCCGAAGTCAGAATCAAATGTTCCAATCTGACGAAAGATTTTATCTATAAGACAGCCGAATTAGATGAGCATTTGGTGACACAGCAAAAGTAGAAAAAATAGAAAAGGCCAGCCTAATAATCATAGCCACAAAGGTTGTACAAATTTAGTACATATGTAACAATAGAAAATGCATTATCTTTGTCAGTGGTTGTTCAGAATCGACAAATGCACGACCAACTTCATACGGTAATACTCTTTATGCCAGATACTTGGGGTTGCTTTTTTCTACCGTAGATCGCTCGTTTTAAATTTGTTAAAAATCTGTTTTCTTTTTTTTAAATATAAAGTTATAAATCTACCGACTACAAAGCTTCAGAAAATATCAACAGTTGCAAAAAGGGAATACATTGGACACACTTACAAAGCCTTAGAACATCGCAATTAATTCGTAATTAGTTAAAAGAAATTATAGATCATTGATATCGCATGTTTCATCGATTGTTTAGCGTCCAGCAACAATTTACTTCGGCTTAATTCAGAAGAACAATAGAATGTCTTGTTTTTTTAATTTAAAGAAATAATATTACCGGTGTTGTTAGCTGTTGTTTGCGTGTGTAACAATGTATTAGTAGGCCAAATTCGGTATCACTTTAATTTTTTAATAACATCTAATACCGCTTTTGTACAAACTTAAAACAAATCTACGTTTCTAAGTGCATTCGAATTTCTTTGCAATTTTTATAGTATGAAATATGTGTGTACAAAGAAAACGAGTAAAGAAAAAAATGATAAAAAATTTATATAAATAAAGGATACACGGTAGTAGAAAAAAAAGTACCAAGGAAAACAAAACAAATGACACCAAGTTTTCTCAGTTTACACTACGGACATCCACTTGGATGCCGTTATCAATTATAATCATGACAAGGAAATAACGTAATAATAGACTTGTGTACTGACATGTGCCTTGACGACCTTGACCATTATCTAGGTTTTAGACATTCTTCTTATCTTACGGTCAACACTGGAAACAGGAAAATGTGGACACATTTGTAAGTTTACTTAACAATAAACGTTATTTGTTAATTAAAATTAATTTATTGGCCTTAAATTTTAATAATTTATTGGCAGCAAATTTCAATAATGATAAAAATTCTAAGGTTTTTTTAATTATGAAGGTGTAAATAGCCTTAGCCGGATTTGATATACCGTTTTGGAATTTTAATGGCACAAGCTCTTCAACATCAGTTATTTGGATTTTAAACATTTTTGGGGTTAGAGCGCGACTGATGGGTCATCATTAGACAATACGTGCGTCTGGTGTATACAATTTAATAACTTGTCTTTAATAATATTTTTAAAAAGATGTTATTCGTATTCAGTTCCTTGAATTAAAGTGTAAACATCATTGATGATATAACGTTCTTTTGTGTAACCAATTATCCGTGGCCTTTGTTTCAAGTGAGTACCTCACCTGTTCTGTTTTTCTGTATTACTTGTATTACATAACAATACAGATCTTTGTAACAGCATACAATTTTAACGTTTGACATTCATGATATATAGCATCAGTCATCAGATTTGATATATTTTTTTAATGGATACCGATACTAGATATGTTTTTCTGTCGGTTTTAGATAAGCATTAGATATTAACGTATAAACGGTTAATAATTCAACAGCGTGTTTAATTATGTTAAGAAAATAGAATCAATGATACCGAGGAGTGTAAAGGAAACAATAAGTAAAGGACAGACAACGTTATGTTAAAATAAGAAAAAAGTGGCCATTACAATAAATACATGCAACATAAAAACCGAAAAATGGAGTAATACAAACCCCATTAAACCAGAGTTGAGTCAAAGTGCTTCGAAAAGGAAAGCAACTCCTTCACGCTTGGCAACATTGGTACTGTATCACATACATCCGTTGTTAGAGACACACCGGTATGAAATCAATGGGCATTTAGTGACACGAATATTCGTAACGGTCTACTAAGTCATGATGACTACCATGAAATTGTCTAAGCGATAACTTCAATCTTGCATTATAAACCCCTGGGTAAGTAGATTTTCTGAGGGCAGACACCGTCTTTCCAGGAAATCGGAATAGTAAATTCAACCTTTTAAGTACCTGATCAATTGGGACGTGTATGCATTCAGGTGCTGCTAGAGTATTGCCAAACAAAATGAAAAATACGCAGAAATTTTAAATCATCTTTTTTCGTAAATACTGGTTATCAATGACATTCATCGTTAATTTCTAAATGTTATTCAAGGTATGAGGCAAACTTATCTCTCGCTACGGTTCCTTAAAAAGAAAACTTTTAAGAAAACTGACTGAATAAGAAGAGCCGAAATTTACCTGAACGCAATAAATATTATAGGTGTACGCATTGGATTCGGACAAGTAAGCAGTGTCTGCCTATTTTAAGACAACTGTCGAGATAATACTTGTCATGTGGGCAAGGTCATATCCAAAATAATAAAAGATAAGTTACGACTCTGGGAAAATTTTTTGATAGCATTTTTTAGAAATAAATTCCATAACAAGTCAAAAGCAATTTCTTGTCTATAAGAACGTTAGGTTTGGCAATATAAACACGATCAACCATTGATGCTGAATCTTGCTATTGATAAAGGGGAAGTTGACAATTAAAAAAAGGGTCATTGTCTATTTTGTAGTTTTCCTGAGTCTTTTTTAAGAAGAAGGTCTAACTAAAAGTCGAATAAGCTGTTGAAAACCAAATAATTATCTTTCATTACTAATTATGAAATAAAATGACTGCAATTCTAATATAAGTTATTTAATAAATTTAGTGAATTACTGTTATGGTATATGTAATTTGCATTGGCACATCAATTGAAGCTATATATATGTTCATCGTCATGGTAAGACGATTTAAATGTTCAACTGCGTATAATGAGTTATACCGATAAAGAAAAACATAATCAAATGTGCAAACGATGTCGAAGGATGAGAATAAATAGTAACAGGCATGAAACTTACAGAAAATACAAAGTCATCTAAAATACCCACAGTTTAATAAATAAAGCTTTTGGTCATACAAGTCATTTGCACTACAGTGTATTTCAGTTCCGTTAAATATTTACATTCAGTTCAAATCGCATGAGTATTAACGTTCATGTTTACTAAATCATAACATTCGAAAACTTACAATTCAGGCTGTTTGTCTTGAACTTGGTGTGGATTGATGCATTCAGTACAACAACTGTGCCAAAACTGACAAAAGGTAAATCATTAAACGGAGCCTATAGATATTCAACAAAACTGAAAACTATGCTTTGCCGGGTACAATAATGTTAAATCATAACCCGCTATTATAATCCCCGGGGTATATAGTGGTCCTTATGTCCGTCCGTCCGTTTTTCCGTCCAAATTTGGTTTACGGATGATATGCATATATGGTATATTGTTACATATCAGGTTGGTAAAACGCCTATCAATTTTAGGGGAAGTCTGTCAAATTGCAAGTTCACAGTACACAAAAAACGTTAGAAATGTTTACAAGAAAGATGTTTCAGGACAATAACTTAAAACGTTTGCATTTGATTTCAGACACTTTGGAATATAGTTTCATATTAGATGGATCAGAAGCATATCGAGTTTGGAGGAAATACCTAAAAAAGTGCATTTGATTTCAAAAACAGCTTTAGGATATTACTACATATCAGGTGTGGTAATACACCTTCTCTAATATGACGTGCCTAAAACGCTTTGAGTCCACACCAGGTGTAAAACGAGTATATATTCTAATCATAAAAGATCAACACTTTTTATGGCGATATCATAGTAAAGTTTTTTTTTTATATTTTAACGACGTCACAATCAAATTGATGTCCTAAACAGCCGACTAGTCCTGCAACTCAAAGGTTAAGTTGTTTAAATAATTCATATTTATGTCCTATAAGAATCGAAATAATTCATTGGGCAAGAATAAATGCTGATTTTATCACTAGTTTGTCCCTTATGCCCACATTGTACCGCTCGCTATTGCTCCGGGTAAAATATTGGACATAAAGGATCAACCGGTGGTAAAATCAGCATATATTCGTGCCCCAATGAATTATTTCTTAATTGATGTTGCAGAAATTTTTTTACAGACAGGAATATTTATGCTGTTGATTCTTGCATTCTGCATTCAGGAGAAATCATTCAGAGTACATGAATAGTAAAATCATAATCAAGATTACTTTTTCATATATTTGAACTTCGGATTGAGATGTTTAACAAACCAAATGACATCAGAATGTATATGTCAGAGATAACGTTTAAAATAATAATTATTAAACATAACAGTTCCGTTGGTTAACTTTGTTTACCCAATCATCTTTGTTTTGCGCAACTGCAGGTTTTATCTAATTGTCACGACATTTTCCAAGTCAAGGGATCTAAGTCAAGCTACTACTGAAGACTATTGTAACTATTAATTTCAATTGCACAAACAGGTTGCGTGTCGGATCCTGCTGATGTAGTTTTTCTTTTGGATAGTAGTGGAAGTGTCGGACCAATAAACTTTCAAAAGTCATTAGAATTTATAGCAGAATTCGCTAAACATTATGCAATAGGTCCACTGAATGTTCAAGTGGGAATTGTAGTTTTTTCTGGATTTACCTCAAAAGAATTTGACTTAAAAGATTTCCATAACATAGATGAATTAGAACAGAACGTCATGAATATAACATACCGCCATAACGGAACGCATACCTCTACAGCTCTACAATTTGTTAGAGAAAATAGCTTTACAGATGCCGCTGGAAACAGACCACACGTTCCAAACTTTTTAATTGTCATCACGGATGGCGTTGCACAGCCAGCAACATTTAACCCAGCAGTAGAAGCAGCTAAACTCCATCAAACTGATATCGAAGTATTTGCTATTGGCATTGGAACCATGTCTATGGATGAACTTAACGTTATTGGAACTGACAAAAATCATGTTTTAACAGTGACTGACCATTTGAACTTACACCTTCCCCTTCGAGAAATTAGGTGCGGTGAGTTTTTTCTTTACATGCTATAATTATACAATAAATAAAAAAGTAATAGGATATATAGGGAAGCATAAAGTTAGACAATCTGAGTAAATATTACACGTCATGTTAGTTTACATGTATTGGTGTCAATAGTGCGCAACTTTCTAGGAAAAAAACTAATTTAATATTCCGCTACATATTACCTAAACTTATGTGCCAACCAACATTACAACTGTTTTTAATATACAAAAGCTCATTGATCTAATCTATAATATTGTACAGCGTCTCTCAAACAACAGAATAAATTCTATGCATAAGTTTGTAAACGCCAGACTCGTCTAATTTAGTCAGTGCATTTAAATTTCATTTTGCAACATAACTTTTATTTCAGAACAATTTAAAAACAGAAGTAAGTATAACATAT
The DNA here is from genome assembly GCA_944474755.1 of Limnoperna fortunei. Lineage (NCBI taxonomy): Eukaryota > Metazoa > Mollusca > Bivalvia > Mytilida > Modiolidae > Limnoperna > Limnoperna fortunei. The sequence continues at coordinate 47,483,808 of OX104118.1, read as the reverse complement.
GTCAAAGAAAACATACAACAAAACATAAAAAACTGAACCCACCACAAAAAAAGAAAAACACAAACAAAAAAATCAGACGCACATACAATGAATGCCGTTCATCCTGTGAAAGCCGTTCATTTTCTTATTCATAATAGTATGATGTCTTTCATTGCATTCTAGCATCAATATGATACCAAATGACGCATGTGCAATAAATTTAAAGAATGATGTTACTCCATACAATCATTATCTTTGTGTTGACATCTATATTACTATCGTTGCCTTGTATCCCCACTGTGTCGTCGACACATCCTGTTGTCCAATACTGTACAGATCTTGCCGATTAGTAAAAAGTGTAAATAAATAGGTTGCGTGTGATCCTGCTGATGTAGTTTTTTCTCCAGAACGTCATTAAAATGACATAGCGACATGACGGAACGCATACCTCTACAGCGCTATCAGTTTGTTCGGAAAAATATCTTTACAGCTGCTGCTGAAAACAGACCACACGCTCCAAACTTTGTAATTGTAATCACGGATGGTTTTGCACAGCCAGCAACATTCAATCCAGTAGTAGAAGCAACTAAACTTTATCTGTCTACTGTGGCATTATAATAAATCAATACTGATAATATTTCTTGGGCTTCTTCACTTTCCAGTTGCAGTCCAATAAAATATTTGTTGGGATAAAAACAATCCGATATAGATTCCATGGCTTTGCAATTAGAATGAATACACAGCTATTGAATAAAGCAAACATTAAAAATACCTTTGTTGAAAAATAGGAGGATCCTGCTAATTGATCTTATTCCCTTGTTATGGAAAACACAAAAATAGATTTTTTTTCTTCACATATACTCGTCATTGATATAACTAAAATATGATTAAGAATGAGAACAATATTTTAAAAATGATTAAATTATACTATATATCTACTTTTTTCAAAGCAACTACTCCAATACCGTTAACAACTGCTACCACGACGGTGAAGACAACTACCATTCAATCAACCACAAAGACAACTACCATTCAACCAACAACTAAGACGACTGCCATTCCAACGACTTCTACGCAAACAATTGCACAGCCATCGACAAGTATTATTTCTGTAGCTATACATATAGCAAGAGTTTCACGTACTTGCCTTAATTTAAAAATATTCGGACTATGACGAAACGATGATATGAACACATCTTTCCACGGAACGATTTGTCAATGTTTTACCACACAGTGCTATGTAAAATACACATTTCTCTCAATGTCTTCTATGTGGATGCTAGTAGATCAAACAAACGTTTTTAAATTTTGGTATTTTATATAATAGAGCGAAAAAAAGTCCTACTTTAGAAATAAAAATATTAGATGGATGATAGAAGATCAAGCTATTTTTTAAGATTAAATTTTGGTACTTTGTGTATTATTTAAAAAGTCTTTTTACTTTGGAAATAAAATAATTTACATTACAATAATATATTTCAATTTTTGCCCAAAATTCTTTCTTTAAATGTGGTAAATGTCTATCTGTTTTCTTCCTGACAAATGTCAAATGTGTACCTATTATTTCAGTTGGGTCGGTATTGGGAGAAGTTTAGAATTTGTCATTTGAATTAATCTGACTCTAATCAGTCTTTTTGTATTTTTGATTAATTAATTCATTAATTTTAAAACTGACGAATCTGTTTGAAATTTATGAATGGATAATAGCGCAATTTGTCAATATAACGGTGACGATGTTTCTTTTTTTCTTTTTGCTTATTATAAGAGTTTTTAGTTATCTTTGAATTTCATTGAATGATGTTTTTGATAAACATTTTGTCTTAAACAAGGATTTTAGACAACGTCGAATGAAATAAGCGGCAGTATCGTATCTTTAATTTCAGTTCGATATGTTAAAAAAGCTTAGTGGATTATTTTTATTTGACATTTCAGCGTCTATTCCTACATCAACTGTTAAGTCTAATACTACAAAAGGTGAGCTTTTGCATTTCTAAGACTTGTTGGAATGTATTGAATTTATGTATAAACAGTTGTTTTTGCGATATTTCTTTATATTCATGCGGTACAAAATCATTAGTCGAGTTTGATCGATATTGAACTATTTAAATCTGGAAAATTTAAGGTAAAGCTTACAGAATACAGAACATTAAGACAATTATCAAAAAGGCAATCAACAAATCAACGTGTAGGAAAACCGCAAACACGAGAACCAACAACCAAACGAATGCAGTAACTACAGAAATGGTCCTGACCTAGTAAAGAAATGGTGTGTTAAACCACGTTTTGGCATGCTAAACCTGAAACTTCTATTAATGTAGTGTTTAAGTTGCTGTGTTGATAAATAAAGTGTGTATTTTATACCAACCAAGGTCTAGACGTTACGTTAAAAGGTTACCAAGATAAATGAGAAAAAAAACGAAATTAAATGTCTCTTGTTTGACGAAATTAATATTTATATACTCTAGCTCAATAGATGTACACGCAGATTTTATTAAATTAATAAGTAAATTAAAGGAAGTAAAGAAAGAGAAGATTAATATTTTTAAACGATAGTTTTAATTAAATGGTCTTCGCATTTGCCCATGTAAAGAGTTATGTGTTCACTGTGTTAAGAAAAAACTGTAAATCTAAATCATTTCAACTGTCTAAATAGGTTGCGTGTCGGATCCTGCTGATGTAGTTTTCCTTTTGGATAGAAGTGGAAGTGTAAGGCTACACAATTTTCAAAAGTCATTGGAATTTATATCGGAATTCGCTAAGCATTACGTTATAGGTCCACGTAATGTTCAAGTAGGAATAGTATCTTTTGCTGGCTTTCCATTAAAAGAATTTGACTTAAAAGATTTTCACAATATTGATGAATTAGAACAAAACATAATGAATATATCTTATGTGAACACTAGCGGAACACATACCTCGACAGCGCTTCAGTTTGTTCGAGAAAATAGCTTTACAGATGCCGCTGGAAACAGACCACACGTTTCAAATTTTTTAATTGTCATTACGGATGGCATGTCTACGCCTGAAAAATTCGACCCAACTGCGGAAGCCGCTATACTTCATAAGACTGATATTGAAGTTTTTGCTATAGGCATAGGAGATAATATTTCAATTGCCGAACTTAACGTTATTGCAACTGACAAAAATCATGTTTTAACGGTGGATGATCACTTGAATCTACACCTTCCACTTCGAGAAATTCGGTGTGGTAAGTTTCGATAAGCATTCTACAATTAAAAACATATAAATCGAAGTTATCGTACTCTGTGACAATTTTATGTTAGTAGTAAATGAGGTCTTATTCAAGTCTGAATGTTTATCAAAATAGAGGGTTTTTCGGACACGATTACGTTTAGTATGTTGTTATGAAACATTTCTCTGACACACTTAATAAGTGATGTGAAACTTGCTTAAAATATATGAACGACCATCAATTCCGTATTCAGTTTTGTAACTGTTGTTTTCAACATTTGTCTACCGAAAGATTTTTGATGATTCAGGCAACATCATTTTATTTTTCTATCTTGGCAAATTAACAGCATTAATTATTTTTTTTATTGCAGAACAATTCAAAACCAACAGTAAGTATATTTCTACAATAAAAGAACGAGGTTGCTTCGGCTACCCACCCACCTTCGCATTCTCCTAAAGAAGCACCGATATAATTAAACTAACTTGTTAACAATAAATGTTTTCATTTATTTAATTTTTTGTTCAGGACGAGACGAGGTTTACAAATAATAAATCAGAGATATAAGAAAGAAATATTTTACTTCCATCAGAAAAGTATGGAATAACTTGTAAGGGGATAAAAAAATCTTTTTTAAACCCCGAATGATTGGTTCTAACCTATTTGCCACCTGGGAACGCACTGGACAAATCTGTGGCTTGAGCACAGGAAACCATGTAAAAACGGTCCCAGCACGGTGCATGAGTGAAACCGATGATGTAAACTTTTGCAGCGGAACAACCAAATTACTTCCATATTGTTATCGTCATATGTGTCACATCCATAGTACATGGAAAGAGTGGAATAAGGCTTAATTTTACTAGATACTGTATTGATTTGCTTATTTTCTATCACAGCTCTTCCTACTTCAACTGTTCCGTCTACTTCAACAAAAGGTAAGTGTACCGGTTTGCTTGGCAGAGAATAGGAAAATATTGATATAAGTAATTGCAAGATATAACTAATAGATTTCTTCAATGTTAACTGATTAACTTGTATCTTATGTCCTACACAATAGACCCTAACATTCTAACAAATTGTTATCATTTTTGGGATTTATCAAACGATTTAAAAAAATGTTAAGTATCAGTCGTCCCATAGAGTACAACAGACTTTTCATACTGTTTATTAAAAAAGTATAAAGGTAATTATAAATGTCAACATTGTCAATATTCAATATAACCTTATTTCTGCTGACAATATTTCAGAGTACATTTGTTTTCCTTTTTTCTCGGTCAAAATGTAGGTCGGAATGTAGGTCGCCCCTACGAAAATGCTATGGTTCTCATCATGATAGGTTGATCGTTATATGGTATTTGTCAAACATATGGTGGTATTTTAGGAAACGTACTTGTCTATCAGTGGCCGTTCATGTCACAAAATAGGATATTTACAGTATATCAGCTTGTTTTTTCTATCGCGATTCTTGTTAAAAGCATCGCGCGACTTCTTAAAAGCATCGTGATACTTGTTACCACCATTTTGATACTCGTTAAAAGTATCGTGATACCTGCTAAAATTAAGCCGATAAAAACAACTTTAGGTATAGTGAAGAAAGTATCGGCTTGCTTTTTTCAACTACCTGACTGATCGTGTCAAAATGGGGTTACTCTGGAAGAGCTTGGCATCATATGAGTCTAGCACAGGTAACCATTCCTGCATGAACCCAGATAATTGTAATCTGTATGACTAGATGCATATGTTGTTGATTTTTTATACATGTCTTTAAAGTTCAATATAAATATATTAGTATACATAATAACAGTAGTGTAGACACGTCATTATTTCTGACCATTTTATCGACTTAAATTGTGTGTTCGTAATTTAAGGGTTTGTTGAATGCATGGGATGTAAAAGAATTCCGGAACCACACGATTGTACGGAAACTATTTTATGTGCTGAACATGAGGTGCGTAGGGTATAACTACATTGTAAAAATATGCAGATAAGCGAATTGAAACTAAATACAGCAATAAGTCAAAGGTTGACGGTGCTAAGAAAAATAGCAAAGAAACCCGACCGAACAAGAGCCAAAAGTCAGGGGACAGTTACAAATCCGGATATAGACAAACTCAACACAAAAAACAGAAAGAGAGTAAACCGAACACAATAAAAACCATGGGTGCACTCAGGTGCTCCGGGCGAGTAAGCAGTTCCTGCCTCTAATTAGACACCCGTCGATTTAATCATTGTCATGTCTAGGGAAAAGTCAAATCCAGGAATAGGAATCACAATCTATGACTCAGCAAAAATGTGAGATCGTATTTGAGACACTGATTGCCCATAACGATCAATTAAGTCATAGTGACGACCATAGAACTTCTGGAGAGATAACATCAACCTAGATGCAACAAACCCTTGTTTGAATTATTTAGCAGTTAACAGCAGGAATCGGTCTAGGAAATCGGAATACCAATCGCAGGATCTAGAACAACCTATAACAATACACTGGAGCTGCTGGAATGTTGCTATCGATGAACGGGAAGTTGACAACTGGATAGTTGAAGTCATCACGTTTGTCGTAGAGTTTAGTTTGTAGTTTTCCTGAGTCTATTTCTAGAAGTTGGTCTAAGTAAGAAGCTGACCTTAGTGTATTGGTGGTGTCTTTAATTTCAAGCTCGCTAGGGTAAATTGAATGTAAATTGTCACCAAATTTAGCATTGTTGAGGGACAAAACATCATCAATATAGCGGAATGTTAAATTAAAGGTCTGGGCCAGTGTCTTTTCTTTCTTTATCAGCAGGCCTTCTAGGAACTCAGCCTCATAAGAGTACAAAAACAGGTCAGTGAGGAGAGGAGCACAATTAGTACCCATTGGAATACCAACAGTCTGTTGAAAAACATGTCCTCCAAACATGACGAATATGTTGTCAATCAGAAAATCTAACATATGACATTTTTGGTCTTCAGTATATTTATTATTAGATTTAGAGTCATTGATGACAGAAGTAAGTTCTGTCATGACTAATTACTACATTTGTAGGTATTTATATCGTCTCTTTCCGTTTTTCATGAAAAAGCAGCGTTTTATAAGATCTTTAAGCCTAGTTTTAAGCTGGATATGAGGGATGGCCGTATAGAGTGTCGAAAAATCAAATGTTTTAATGCTGTTACAATGCGAAAGAGAACCAAACCTCAAGATGTCTATCAGTCTTTTGAATTGTTTAATATCCACATTTTGTTTATTCCACTCCAGGAGTAGAAAGTGTTGCTGTATTTTTGAAGTCCCGTTTTTACTGTTGTTAAAATAGTGGTCAGGAGTTGTGATAGTGTTTTGGTAGTACACTTAGACGATCCTACTATAAAACGCTGTTTGTATGGATTTTTGTGAAGTAATCTAATGTTACTAAGTTAATCGCACAAAGTCTTCCTTTTTTTATTTTCTCGTCAGGATAACCAATACTACATGTATTAAAAAGTGGCATTCCCACGATACTGAGGAATCGATTGATCAACGATTATGAGACAAAAGATATGTTCCAAAAATTTCTCCAATGCTTCAGTTTCTTATTATTTTCTGCATAAACTTTAAAAATCACGTGTTAAATTAAGACATTTGTTGGGTTCGATTTAAAAAGTCATTCGTCCCCTCCTACTCTTCATAAGCTCCTTTTTAGTTAGCATTTTTACGCTAAATTTGGAATATCTCATTTCAATCTTGAATTATATTTTTTGTGAAAGGGACGGTGGCGTCCCTTTTTAAATAGAGAGAAAATGCTAATTCCACGTATCTGAATAAGAGTTGAATTAGAGTCGATGATTCTTTCGGGATTTTGTTCTCGTTTCGTCATGGAACTTTCCCGGTAGTTTTTGTCCCTAACACATTACTAAAAAAGAACTAAAATATTGTAATAATTAAATAATGTGTTTACATTTAAATAATTCAGAGATTTAAATTTATTATTTTAAACTTAGGTTTTTAAATCTTAAAACTTAAATTAAAAACAAAATTATTATGAAAAAATGTAATGTTGCACGAAACAAATCAGGTTATCAAGGGGTGCGCTATGGATTACAACAGGTGTGATATGACATTTATATCATCTGTATCACGTATATTATTATTAGTATATGATAAACGGACAACTGATCGATACATATCTCTTCCCGTGTTAGATCTGCTCTGTGTAATTCACGTCAGACATTTTTATACGCAAACAGATGTTGTCGAAGACTTTGTTTTGACGAGAAAAAACCAAAAGCATAATCTTCCGCTTTCGTGGATGCCATAAAAATTTCAACACAATATGTACAATTTACTAAAATATTGGTATATTCAAGCCATGGTTTGCTCGCGTAGGAGAAGTTTGTAATATTGAAGTCATTGACATTGCTCACCTTAAATAATTTCTATATGCTATGAATATAGTTCATGTTTCAACTGTACCGTAGAATGATTTGACCAATGTTGAATTATTTCTAGTATTAAACACTATAAAACTAAACATCGTAGTCGAACTGTAGTAAAAACATCGCCACTATTCATCATGTCACTAGCAACCAGCCAACTGTTTTTGACCAGACCCCTTTTATGCCAAACAAAACAATCTTTTTTATCCCTTTCTCCAAATTTGAATGGGACTGTGACTATATATTTAAATAGGATCTTTATCGGTGTTTATTGTTCAACTTTCTTTAAAACAACTGTAACATGTTATAAATAGATTATTACATATGGAATTCCGTATCTGCCCTGATATTTTCCCTCGGGAAGATATCAGGGCAAATATGAAATTCGACATATAATAATCTTAACATATCTTTGTGTGCATTTTTAAGATCATATGTTTGAATACAATACAACGTTGAGCAAATATGGATTATAAACATAATATTTTTTAAATAAATACGAGAGCATGCATCCGTATAATTGCTTATAGATTTATTACGATTGTAGGAAACATCTTTGACACACCAAAAACATTGTGTATGTAAATTTCATTTTTAATCACAAATAATAATAGAAAAGAAAAACACGATTGTTTAGCGGCCAGATATGGTCTAGAGGTTTCAAATCTGCATGTGCATGCTAAGATTCAGAAGTGGGACCTCAAAAAATCAAATCTGTATGTACAGATGATTTCCAGAGTAGAATTTCAAACATTGTTAGGTTACTAATTAGCCATTTATACATATCATTTATTTCAACTGTGGATCTGCAGTTTTTTATTCGGACCATAAATATATATTTTCCTCAATTCGGCCTTACATTATAAAGATATTGTTTATCGTTAAGCAGACTATAAATCTCGGTGTTAGTGTGGTCTCAACGATTTTGATCAAAATATAAATTTTTGAAATATGTTTTCAGCAAAAATGTATTCAGTTGACAATTTCTCAGTCTTTATATGAGTTGATAACTTTAATTCATACAATAGAAGTTTTTGTCATGTCATGCGGAAAAATGTCCGAAGGTTAGTGAAGATAATGCACGACCCTAAAATATGTCGTCAGGTTAGAACTTATGAACGACCCGAAGTGAAGTGCATTATGCCTCATAATCGGTGGACATATTCTCGCATATGACATTACAGACAGTAGTATTTCTTATTATTTGTACCGGAATCTTATCCGGCATGAGATATATCTCTCATAATGTCAACCAATGTACCTTTCATTATTTTAAATTTGTGCCAATATTTTTTAAGTATCCATAAAAAGTTTTGTTTTAATTAGTAAAAATCAGCATAACGAATATGATTTATGTTTTAGATTGTATATTTGTGTTTCATTAAATTATGCGTAAATTGTTGTTATTTGTTAAAGTCTGGTCTGTAAGTGTGAATTTTATTAGTACATGCATGGTCGTCATATTAGTAAATAATTAACGAATGTTGTTTTCTTGTTATTGTTTTACAACGGGATCGTAATTTCTGTCGCATTATCTTATCCCGAGCGATAGCGTCATTTTTTTCCACGGTTGTGGTCTTAACGTCATAGTAGTATATGTTTTATTCAAGAAAAATAATTGTTATATTTATTTCATATTCCACAGTGCAAGAAAAAGGCTTTGCCAAGCGTTCACTTTTGTTTGAACATTTCGTAACCATTGCTTATTTTATTGTTTGGTTTTGGCGTGCAAACCCGAGTTATAACATGGTTAAATTGAGAAAATTGGCAATTATGGAATTCTGGAAGGAATTGTCTTTCTTACCTTAAAAACTTTGGAACTTAGTCATTTTTCAACACATTTACAGCAGACGGTATCAATTTTGTGTAATCAACTCCTACAGTTTTAAACCCATATGTGCACCTGCTATCATGGAATTCTTCAAGGAATGTTTTCTCATTTTTCTAGACAATGAAACTTAATCATTTTAAGCATACTTTATGCATTTTAGTTCCTTTTTGTGTAATCAACTGCTTCTACATTTTTGACACGGACATACAACCTTAAAAGAAACCGTTAACCATTCAAATTTTGTTAAGGCGCTTGCTTTGCAACCCGGCCTTGTGAAAGAAGCATTGAGGTGAAGGTTTTTGTTAAAACCTTGGGTTACAACACAACATTTAGTTTATGTTACGCTATTCGGCCTCGTTTTTGCATGCAGCCCAAATGTATTACATGTACATATAAAAGACGCATGTTCTTTAAGCTCAGAATCATTAATTAAGGCTTTCCACTTTCCGAGTGGAGAGCGTTCCTGTTATTGGTCTGTTTATTAAGGCTTTCCACCATTCCTAGTGGAAAGCCTTATTGTTATTCGTCTGTTAATTATTCTTTTTTTCCAAGTTTCTTTTCCCATTATAAATTTTGTTTTGTGACATGTCAAAAAGATTTTTTGTACTATGGATGTATGAGACATTACGCCTTCGCTTTAACCCTGGCACAAAGAACACTTGTTCTTTACGGAGTTATCTCCCCTGTTACAGAAAAGCTTTTGTGCAGACAAACTATGAAACCGTAAAAGATTTCGCAATGAAAGTTGTTCCAAAATTGTCAGCTATTGATGGCGACAATTTGCAACATAGCGCGCAAAGGATTTTGACGATTTATTATAGGAGTTATTTCCCCTTTTTTATTGCCAGTATATTTTGAACCATTGTTACTCATGAACCAGAGGTGATAGAGACTTGGGATTTTACAGTTGGTCCTCATTGACCTTGACCTTGAAAAGGGTCACAAGGTCAAAGGTCAAGGTCACATTCTAAATTGTGTGACCTTGACCTTTGTGGTGTATGCGATTCTCATCCTGAACCATAAGAGCTACAGAAGTAAATCTTTTACCAAAATAAAGACCATATTAAGGTCTTGAAAGGTCACTATAAATGGTTTGACTTATGAAAGAGTTATCTCCCCTAGACCAATAAAATGTATTGTGAATTGAATTAAATCACTTTATCTCAGTAACTATAACAGATATATATATATATATATATATGAAACCTTATATCATTGGTCATCATTGACCTTGACATTGAAAATGGACGCAAAATCAAAGGTTAAGGTCACATTCTAAATCTTGTCGTCGATATTTCTTTGAAACGGTAAAACATAGGCCAATACTTATAACGGAAAAAATGTCGGCCACATAAAGGCCAAGTTTTTCTATGTGGAGGATAAGGATTTGACTTCAGATTATAGGAGTTATCTCCCATAACACCATTGATATTTAGTTTTTCATTGATAACTTAACTATAAATAGTAGAGGCATGGGGTCTTCACCTAAAACCATTATGACCTTTGACCTTGAAAACATAAACAAGGTCAAATGTCAAGGTCATCTTATAAATTTTGGTATTTATGATAAATAGTCATATCTTCATAACTATAAGATATATTGACATAGGATCTTCACTGTTTATTTACCTTTACTAAGGTCAAGGTCACATTGTAAGAAGTCAAGGGCAAAATATTATTTTTTGGAAATTCTGCTTTTTTGTGTATATAAAATGGTGAATAATAATAAATGATTTCTTTTTAAAGCATAAAATATGGAAATATCAAACACATTGTAGTCAAGGTCAGTTATCTCAATTAACGTCCTACTTTATGACATTTTTATTTCGAAAGATATACGAATGGTTTTTCTTTCGTTTGTTTATTTTGAAAAGAAGATTCAATTTCCATAAAACCAAAGTCAAGGCTAAGGTCATTTTTGCAATAAGTGGAAAGCCTCTCATTTGTTCGGTAGAACCAATGAACATATATTTTAGATATATATTACGTCATTTTGTTCATAAACGCTATACCGATTTTTCATATTACTACTGTTTAGTGTTTCCGCGTAAGACTTTATGTAAATTGACTTCTATATTCGTTTGAACAGATTAAACATAAACTAAACTCATAGTTTTATTAATCACTCCAGGCCTTTACGTACAGTTGTAGTCGTTAAGGTGTGTTCCAAAACTCTCTCTCTTTCTCCCCTAAACCTATACAAACCTTGACAACGTTTTGACAATTTCTTTTAGAATATGATTTTGGTTACATGGATGAATGTATAAATGTTAATTATTCATTTATTTAATTAAATGTAGCAATGTTTCACAGATTTCTACATAACTCCAGAGGGAAATGCTTTTTACGATCTTGGTTGCGCTGCAAACAGAGTAAGTCCTTTAATTATTTTTTCTAAGAATGATATTTCTGATAAAACTAATGATAATAGCAATATTCATTAAAACATACAAGTGCTAAATTTTTTTATATACCAACGATTATATTATATAACATAATTTCCAACCTATCTGATTCTATTGCAATGTCATTAAAACGCAAATTAATGATTTTTTTCAAAAAAGTGTTTTGAACAAATTTACTCTATATCTGTTCAAACAAACATTTTGACAGTCTATTGACGATAAAAACTAATCTGGCTTTGTTTGTTACACAGGTATGTGATGCAATCTCACAATATGGCAAAAGAAAAGCAGACTACAAGCGTCAAGATGAAAGTGTTCATATGTGTCAGGAGTGTTGTAATACAAATAATTGTAATAGATTCGGATGTAGTGATAAAGGCGAGTACATTTTTGTAAACATGTTTGGTTTGCTCCTTTGTGTGATTGTGTGCCGCTTTTAATGGGCACAAAATACAAAATATCCCGTAGAAAATTGATCTTCGTTGGTAAAACTGTTAGTTTAGGATTTAGTCCATCAAAACGGTATCGAGGTAAGCTCGATCTCGCAACTCAACTGTTAACCTGTATATTATTAATGCTATCAGTAAAAGATGAATAAAATATCTTACGAAATCAGAATATTTTTAGTGAAAAATGAAATCACGAATGTAAAGTTTTATTTCGGTACGTTGAATCGTAAATATTATACTTAATTGTAATGTTTAAACCCAATGCGGATTCAGTCTTAATTTTATTAAGTATGGCTTACGGTAAAAAATCTGAAATCTTTGCAAATTTTGTTAGCTTTAACAAAAGAAAATATAAGTAATTTGTAATTTCAGGTAAGCCCAATCGGTTTCGCTCCCAACTAGAGCAGCCGCATTAAAAAAATAATTGACTGCAGATGAAAATAATAATGGGACTGTACATGAAAGCGATAGTATTTAGCTTAGTTTTCGTACAATAATATATTACTATTTCTTTACAATTTTCATATTGGCTTAGTTATAGGTCTGAGGGTAGCCATATTGGAAGGAGGCCAAACCGACGGACACTATGGCTGTATGAGGTCCTATAACTGAGCCATTATGAAAATTGTAACGCAATGATACTTTTATTAATTAACTAATCTAATATGCCATTTCAAAAGGCCAATATAAGAATAATTCTAAAAGTCACAATCAACTGTTCGAAAAATGGGTTAATTTATTGACTAATCAAAATAGTGAAATATTCTAAGTTTTGTTGTCGCAATCCTCCTGGCATCGATGATAATATGGATACACAAGGGGGATACCGAAAATGCTAAATTTTGGATTCAACAACCGAGACCAATAAGGGTAAAATCTATATTGGCCGCGAAAATTTATATTGGCTGTTTTTAACCCATTTTTGCTTGGTAACATAAGACTATTGATTTGACAGCATATTATGTCTAATAAAACACAGTTAATGAATAATCAATTAAAATAATTGGTTAAAGTTATATGTTTTGGTATAAAGTGATGAGAATATATGGATATTTTATTCCAAATCTGGTTATTTCATATTTATATTTACATGAAACAAGATCTGTGATAAACACAGCGGTCCTCATGAAGATGCTTTTGTAAAAACCCGTCTTATGAATTGTAGCAAAACTAAACAGGACAGCTTGTTACAGCTGTCAGGATGTGGCACAACCTTCTGACTGTGATGTTATTAACGTATGTGATATTGATAAGGTAAACTTATACTTAAAATGTGGCATTTGAAATCCTTTTATTCATGTATATTGTCAAATGGAATCCATAAAGTATCTGACACATACATATATGGCAACAATGGTTCAAACAATTTCGTCAAACGGACTTTGCAACTTATGGCTTTGCTTTTATACTATTTTGTAACTATTTACTATCATAAACAAATAAAGATTCCTGACGCTTTAAACAAATCCTTCTGTTATCCTGATCTGATGTTTATTGACATCAGCTAGAAATATACTCAGACATTATAGAGAAAACTACTAGACTATTGCTCGCGAAAAACGAAAACATGACTTTCAAAGAACTTCTATATACACGTAATAAAAGTATTAAATAACAATTGCGAAAACAAACGCATGTATCACGTCACTAGGTTTGAAACTTTACTTATAACTTATGATTGATTGATTGCTTGATTGATTGGATTTTTGTTTTACGTCCAGCGAGCAGTATTTCAGCTTTATCCAGGACAAGAACAAGTTAAGATACAGTAAATCAATTCAAGATGGAGCAAAGAACAGACATTTTGAATGTCATGGGGTAAGGGCTAAAAAAATTAGCCTTTTGTAGTGGCTACACCAAAGCTACTCTTATCGACAGCTACGAAAGGGGTCTTAACCATGCAAGGAGGTTGGCTCTCTGCAAAAACCTCCACCAAATGTGGTCTTCGGTCAGGGTTTCCGCATTATGACCTGACAACCCCCAAAGTAAGGCAGCTCTGTGGGTCGAGCACTGTAAATCAGCAAGGTCCCAGCTTATAGCTTATGATCATACGTGTATATTTTAGACATGTTTTGCAAGACATTTTATTAATGATATGTTCGAAGAAAGATGGACGCTTGGATGTGAAGAGAAAAGGGTAATTATTATTGTGGAGGAAACAGCAGTTAACGTGATTGTGTTAGAATGTGCAGTGTTCTAATTTGGCCAAATTAAACATTAAACATATAGAAATATTGTTAAAACTTCAATTGTGATTTTAGGCCTTGTTGCGGTAGATTTTACAAGACAAAAATACCACGCGGCATTTTTTTATTTTCCCAGTTAACATAAAATGCTTAGACTGCGAAGCTATATTAACTGTTTTGAGTTAAGCTGTTTTATTAGATATAAGATTTTAACATGTTTGTCTTAATCCTTTTTTTGTGCATTTTAACTGTGCAGAGGTTAATTGTTTTTGATGAATGAGCAATCCGCATGAATGATGTTTCATGTCTTAACAAGCTGCTTTTTCAAATCATAATAATGATGTTGGTTAATGTGTAATAGCATAATTCTTTTAATGTAACATACTTTTTAATCTAACAGACATTAATTATTTTACAGACATGCCTTGATATTGCCAAATATTCATCGTATATAGGTCACCCAAAAACTAAGAGACAAATCGGAGGATTTGCATCTTTGGACCTTTGTTATTACTGTTGCGACGACAACTTTTGTAATAAAAAAGACTGCATCACAGGTAAATACCAATAGTAATATTGAATTATCTTAAATAAAAATACTGAGTTATAAGTAATAAATATCTTGCTTGCAATTCAGCCCATGAAGTGACAAAAGACTATGAAGTTAGTAAAACGTACATCAAATAAAAAAAGCATAGAATGTTAACAATCGACTATTAGGAGAAAGAACAAAACAGCTGTAAAAAGTCTAAAAGAAGAGTAAAAACAATTCTTGTAGATAAGTTGTTCAATTCAGGTTTTCGTTATATAGTGCAATAACTTCTTTTGTTAAAAAAAGTTTCCAAATTTTAAGGTGTTCTCGAAACGCACTCGAAAAAACACATTTAGAATGCGACTTGCGAACTTTACAATTCAAAGATAAAGTATTAAAAAATATTTTCTAGAAAGACTTTATTTTTTTTTAATATATTTTTTCGACTTTTCTAGGATTGCAAAGTACTGCTATAAACGGGTCGAAGGCTATATCGTCAATACCTATACCCACACCGACAACACAACCAACTATGCTGTCGACACCACATGCATAAAGCACAAATATTTGAAGTGGCTTTCCTTCCATGGTCTGAAAAACAAACAGAAATTGTATCCATTATAAAATGCCAAAAAATTTCAACATATATGTTGTTTTTACTTACTGGAAATCTATAGTCCTCTCTAACACATACAGTTTCAAATAAGACAAACTAAAGAATTTAAATCAACAAGCTGTGGCATTCTCTTGGTGTTGTTTTTTTTTACAACGATTGCCATTTTGAACAAAAACATGTTAACAGTTTAATTAGACATGGACTTACATTACAGTACAGTCAAAACCCATGAACAAAAAAAACTTCCTATAAATCCAGGTGCTGTAGTATGGTAAGCGTCTTTTGATTTGTGGTGTTCTCCTTGCCTGATAAGGGAAGTTAATATCAACACATTGGGCAACAGATGAACTGTAAATATTCAAAGCGAGCTGTTTATGTCCTCGTATGTGTTATTTCTGTTATCGTTAAGTGTTGGTATTTCTCTTTGATATGTACTGAGTGATAATGACATGCGAAAATTGGCGGAAGGATATACTTTTCATGGCAGCTAACGAAAACCTATGGAAGTCACATTCCACAGACTTCAATAGAGATTTCGTAAGAAAGATACTCCTTTGCTACACAATATGGACCCCTACCGCTATAATATCGTTTCAAATCCAGTTCGAGGGTTTTCATCGCGTACTCTGGTTGTCTGCCTAAATAAAACTGGACGAAACGATTTAACTGAAATTTTATTTTCTGGGATGTCAACAAGAAAATGCTTCAAAGATTTAATTGAGATTTTAAGTACAAATGGAAACAAACAATTTTTTTAATAAATTATGTATAAATCGAATCCTTTCTGGCCACTGCAAAGAACTAAACAAATTTGAAAAACCACAGCACAAAAACAACCAGAAATAACACCTATATTAATAAAAAACAAAAAAGCTTTAAACGTGAAGAATTTATTGATTGATATATTTCAGATATATTCAGGATATAAATGAGACATCGTAGCTAATTACATTGTATTTATTTCGTCTCATTCTTTGTTTTCTTGTAAAATCAGTGTTAAATAAGATCTTTACGCCTGGTTTTAAGTTGCAAAGGAGCGGTAAATTTTAGAACGATCATGTGTTTTAATGTTGTTACATTGGGGAAGAGATAAAGATCTTAAGATGACTATCAGGTCGTTTGAATTTTTAGCATCCAGATTTAATTTATGCCACTCCGTCACTACATTTTGGAAGGACCTTTTTTATTGCTGTTAAAATAGTATTCAAGGGTTCTGATAGAGGTTTTGGTGGTTTTGTGAAGTTTTGGTTTCTAAACAAGAAAGGGAAATCCCAATCCACTTCTACTTTTATATGAAGAACAAAGTATACCAAAACGTTTATGATTATAACAAATCGTCCCTTTTGAAAGCATAGTGGATGTGTAGGAAGGATTGACAAGTGAACTCTTTATGCCCAATTCATTTATTAACAAGCAATATTCTTGCTTCTGTGTAAATCAGTAGTTAATTTTGACACGGTTTCATTTAAACTATTTATCTTTCGCTATTACTTGTCAACAGTTGAGTCATAGGATACATAACCTCAATTGCAGCTTATAGTTTAGCAGATACTACAGAACTAACAATATATCTGTTGCCGGAATTAAGTTTGCTAACCCCTTTCTATTAAATGTAAGTTTGCACAATATTCGTCAATTTATTTTTTTAATGTCTTAAAATATTCCCTGTCTAAGTAACGCAATGCAACATAGTGTTTTGTGAAACTAAATAAAATAAGCCCATGCATTTTTACAGTCAGATTAAAAATATGAAAACAAAACAACGCTAGTCCACAGAGATAATTTATATGAAATTTGCTAGCCATATATACCTTGTATTATATCAGCAGCTTTATTAATTGACTGAAGTAGTCTGTGATTCTTATATATATTCGGCATAAGGCAATCTGTGCGAGTACCATAGTGTAATAGTAGGCTAGTTTAAGGCACAAAATTGAATGGAAGTGATTACTTTGCAAGTATCACAAATGCGCTTAACTCGACCCAGGTTTTTATTTCGCAATTTATTCCAGATAACTTCATTTTTTAAATACTTGGTTCTATTATCAGACAAATCATAGGCTTAGTGCATGGAAAAAGAATAAGGCCTTGGTGCAATCAAGTGTTTGAATAATAAATTTAAAAAAAAGTTATTTTGTCTGTTTAGCATTTATTTGAACACGAAAAAAGATTAAAAATGCAAACATGTTAACATGTTCAGTTTCCAGTAAATGAAAATAATAAACCACCTTAGTTTACTTAAAAAGAAGTGACCTAGTTTGCAATTGAGTAGATATGTAAACGCAAAAGTTTCTAATACATGAGCTCATGTTACGTAAATATCATACTTAATATTTACCTGTACACGGCATTTAAAGTTTGTTTTTTTTATTTGATGGTGTTTAAGCCACTTTCAGCAATTTTTCAGCTATATCATGGCGTCCAGTTTTTATTGGGGAAGGAAGCCGGAGTACCCAAAGGAAACCTTTGACCTGTGGTAGGAAAACTGGCAATCCTTGTCAATTAAGATTGGACATTTAAAGTAAAAATACCCATGATTTTCGTCAAGTTTTAATAAATTTCCTGGACAGAATGAAACTTTTGTGGAAACAGAGTAGTAACAAAATAACTGTTTGACATATTCGGGTGACTGTGGTTAAAAGTTACCTATTGGCGAACCAAAACTATCCACTGCTTTTAATATGATGTGTTTAGTTCATTTTAGTTTGTAAGGTTTGCTCCTGTTAATTCGTGTTATCTTTGTGCGACTTTTATGTTGGCGTCCGCAGAAAAGTTCTTCAATTATTAATTTTTGCGCTTTGAAAACTATATTAGATACAGAGATAATGTAACCTGAAAAAAATTGCAATAAATATATGTCACACATGATATGAATTATCTTTCTTAGGGAAATTAACTTTTAATTACTATAGTTCTGTGTTGTGCGTAATTTTGTACAACCTTGCAACTGCTTATCAAATTTAAAATAAACTAAACCGGAATCGTCATTAGTGTGTCCGTAATGAATTTTCTGATTGTGAACGAAACAATTAATATAACATGGCTCTTGTGACTTCAAATATGACAAAGGATTAAAATGAAAGTAAAAAGTAAGGGTAACAAATGGTCAGATTATCAAGATCGAGCTACCATTTACAAACCTGCCATTCATCTCATTATAGGTTTAAATGTTCTTATATAACTATATGGTGCTGCAGGTTGGTGGATTTCTCAGGGTTCTGAGTTTCCTCAACTTTAAAACTTAACGTCATGATACAAGTTAAAAATTACTGAAAGTTGGACAAAAACCACAACAACAAAACAGTAAATGATTTTTCTAGTTTTTATATTTATATTTGGATCTTATTTTAAAAAGTATTATTGATTGAAAGAAAGCAAAATATAAAATTAAGTGACACTCCTTGTTAGTGCTTCATTCTATCGCGTTTAATTTGAGCACATTATTTTGCTTGAAAATTTAAATAAACAAATATAAACTTTAAACAGCAAACATTACATCAACAAAAGTCCAACACAATTGGAAAATGTTTGATCTTATAACTGTATCTTAACAAAAAGCCCGAGGTCTATAGGTAAGCGATTACAGCTATTTTTGTAAGTTCTTCCCCATAACTATTATTGGAATACCAATATATTAAATTTATTATAAGGGATCTTATTTTAGTGTCCAATATCTGCTAACTACGTCAGTAGATAATTCTGGCAACTCGTGCATAATTGTTAAACAAAATTAGAATAGGGGAATCAGTTGTGAGAAAATATTCTACTGCACCACTGGTGTTATTAGCTTGAGTCGTACTTCGGCTAAGGTGTGCTTATTTCTAGTCTTAATTGACAGATGTTTAGCCAATGTCAGGGGTTTCTACTGGTGACATGCCAGTTTATGGAATACAATGTAGAAAATGTGTTTAGAAAATACAAAAAAATCCGAGCACTCTTTCGGCCCACGGGAAATACAAACTGGACGCCGTGATATACAGGTAGATGACAAATTCGTAATTTAAGTGGCATAGACATTAACAAACAAATAATCTCGCTTCACTAGTAACACATATGGTTAAAATCAGGAGGAGAGTCAGGAATCCAAAATTCCATATCAGCTGGGGATACAATTCTCAAGACATTTAACCATCTTAGATCCCTAAATGGACGCTAAAATCCGGTGTAACATTTTCTGCACGAAAAATATACCAAACAGTAGACTAGGTAAAATTGTTGTATGTATGGGGGTTTATATTATCCACACAATCCGTTCAACATTTAATGTCGTCTCTGCAGGAATTTTCTAAGCCTTGGTTTACTTATTTTTTTGTTTTTAAAGAGACACTTCGCAAAACAATGAAAATTTAATATGTTATTCTTCAAATATTTTCCTTTTGTTTTTCTTTTGATGTTTTTTTATATCCTCAACCGTTGTGCTTCTAGGGTGGATTAAAGGTGGTAATATGAAAATTAATCCAATGTAAAAATATGTTTTCTTCCTTTCATCTTTGAAGAATATATAATCCGGAGAGATGACTTATGACCAACTACAAACATAGTATTAGCAAATACGTCTAAATGTAATTTTATAATAAAAGTACTTTTAAAAACTATTTTAAACGTGTCTTTATTTATTAACTTATATCAAATAAAATTTACCTAAAAACATAGTTGTAATATTTATTATATATTTATATAATTATTTTTAAAAATAAATAAAATAGACGATTTCACACGTCTTTAAACGTTATTATTATTATTATTATTATTATTATTATTATTATTATTATTATTATTATTTACAACATTTCTAAAGAGCATTATATAATTAGTAAAAATTACTCTAAGCGCTTTACATAAGTATATACAATCATTACGGTTTCAAGCCATAAATAAATAAAACATATATGCGTAATAAATAGAGATAAAAAAAATGAAGATAATAATAATAATCTTGGTAACCAAAGAAAACAATTAAAATGCGCCTATGAGATTATATAACTAACTAAAAATGTATGCTTGTTAAGAAAAAATTAAAATAAATTAAAATAAAATAAAATAACTTAATATAAACCAGGCTAAAAAGTAAAAGCTCAGTAAGAAATTTAAACGTTTTTGAGTATAATTTAAATAAAATCACTGTAAGCTCTATTAAAAAGTAAAGTTTTTAACTGTTTCTTAAAAGCTGTTACAGACTTCTCGTGTCTCAAAACGATCGGGAGACTATTCCACAGCGATGAGGCTGCCTGATCAAATCTGCGGTCACCGTATGTTTTTGTTCTTGTCTTAGGTTGTATCAGTAGCATCGAGTTTTCTGATCTAAGTGTTCTTGATGGTTGATACACAGTCACGAGGTCCTTCAAGTATACAGGTGGCACACCATTTAAAGCTTTGAAAGTATATAAAAGTATCTTATAGTGTGATCTATAAAGTACAGGTAACCAGTGTAACTCTACAAGCACAGGTGCTATGTGGTCTCTTCGTTTGGTACGTGTAACTAATCGTGCGGCAGTGTTTTGAATTCTCTGTAGCTTTGATGTTAGGCTTCCGTTTACACCATAGAGAAGCGCATTTCCATAATCGAGTCGTGATGTCATAAGGGCAGAGACAACGTCAGTTGTAACCGGATGTAAAAAGTGTATAGGTTAATCGTTTCTCGTTTAAGAAGGTTAATTAACAGAATAAGCAAGTAAACAAACAGGATCTTTACTGCAATTACGAGATCATTTGTCGCCGACTTTGAAATATGAATATTCAGACATTTTCAAAAGCTCGCCAGATTAAATAATTATAACAATAAATGTACGAAACAGAGAAATTTTTATGCGCTAAAACAATGCATTTTTAAAAAGTGTCTAGTCCCCATTTTAAATATTAAAAATATCTAATTTAATTTTGAAAGTCAGTCGCGTGTTCTCACATTTATTTAATATGTAAAGTGGTTACATTTACAACCTTCACCAGACAAACATACATTTGCATAAATGAAGTATTCTGTTTTACTACGATGTCACATGTTTACCATAATCAGTTGCAATTGTAATAGTGGTAATGATAATAATAATTAATCGATTATAAGTTTCTTTTAGTATTTTCGATTATTGAAAAAAAATTACTGCATTTGAAAACCATTTTTAAACCAATATAGCATTTCGAATTGAAGTTATTGTGTAAAACGTATGTTATTCATCTTCAATTGTTATTTTGTATTTTTCAGATGTGAAATTTCAAAATAAAGACAGATACGTAAAACTGGACGGACCTTAAATTTTCGAGACCCGCACCAAAATTGTTAATTTTACGTATCATTCGGATATGTAAATTGGGTGTACCTATAATTATACGACACGGTTTCGTACTATATATATGATTGAGTAGTGTTACTGGTTAATTTGATATTTCAAATACTAGTAGGTGTGTTTATTCTTGAGTTTTACTGGAAAATTAAAATATTTAAGAGCCGTATGCTGCGACTCAGCCGCAGACCCTCGTCTTATAGTACAACCTTCTGTTAATTGAACGTTTCGCGTTATTATCATACTGATCTCTAGTATCGCTATCTAGCTAGTGACCAGATGACGGACCTCCAGGAGTGCATTTTTTACACGGTACATTCAATGTAGAACTTTAACTGTTGAAAAGATAATAAAACATTAAAACGCAACAGTGTTTCTTTTTATTTGAAGAATAAAATATCAAATTTTCATTTTTTGGCAAACTTTTCCTTTAAGATGAAAAATTACCAAATTTGCATTAAATATCGGACCATCAATCGATGATTTTTGTTATTTTCAATTGTGTGCACTGTTCAAATGCAAGAGTTGACCTAATAGGCTATTGTAAAACACGATTTTCAAATTAAAATAGAGTTTACTGTAGCACATTTTCTTTCTCAGATACTAGATACGAAACAATTAAGTTTAGAGGTCTTAATGAAAAACAGTAATGCTTTTTACGCATTAACACTATTAAAATCTTAATAGATGGCCTGTTTTACGTTTACCCCTATCGAATAAGAACGAAATATGTTTTAAAATCGATTTGTCTCTTTTATTACTTAGAATGAGAACTGTACAATTATATAACAAAATATGCTGCCTATTTAAAATATCATAAGTTTATTTTCCAGAAATATGGATCCATTGCGTTGGAGCAGCTGTAGAAACCACTGAAGTACCTGTCAAATAATTTTGCAAATTAGTCATTTATTAGAGTAAGATAAGTTCCGATGTTTTTGGAGTGTACTAGGTTGGATTCGTTGTAACCCATAATAGGAGTCATCACTGACTATTTTTTGATACCCAGTTGTTCTCTTTCAAACTGTTATTTACCCCCTCCACCCCTTTAAAATTTACTATTGAACGAATGTTTGCAATAAAGGAGTCCTCAGTGGCCGAGTGGTTAATGTAGATAGTCATCAGTTATTGATCATGTGTCTGTCAATGCTGAGGTTGCATATTCAAATTACTAGGTTTTCTGACGAAGTTTTGATGCTTTAATCTGGTACCCCGGCTTCCAAGACAAGAGTTGACCTAAGAGGCTATTGTAAAACACGATTTTCAAATTAAAATAGAGTTTACTGTAGCACATTTTCTTTCTCAGATACTAGATAAGAAACAATTAAGTTTAGATGTCTTAATGAAAAACAGTAATGCTTTTTACGCATTAACACTATTAAAATCTTAATAGATGGCCTATTTTACGTTTAACCCTATCGAATAAGAACAAAATATGTTTTAACATCGATTTGTCTCTTTTATTACTTAGAATGAGAACTGTACAATTATATAACAGAATATGCTGCCTATTTAAAATATCATAAGTTTATTTTCCAGAAATATGGATCCATTGCGTTGGAGCAGCTGTAGAAACCACTGAAGTACCTGTTAAATAATTTTGCAAATTAGTCATTTTTTAGAGTAAGATAAGTTCCGATGTTTTTGGAGTGTACTAGGTTGGATTCGTTGTAACCCATAATAGGAGTCATCACTTACTATTCTTTGATACCCAGTTGTTCTCTTTCAAACTGTTATTTACCCCCTCCACCCCTTTAAAATTTACTATTGAACGAATGTTTGCAGTAAAGGAGTCCTCAGTGGCCGAGTGGTTAATGTAGATAGTCATCAGTTATTGATCATGTGCCTGTCAATGCTGAGGTTGCATGTTCAAATTACTAGGTTTTCTGACGAAGTTTTGATGTTTTAATCTGGTACCCCGGCTTTCAAGACAAAATCAAAACTGGAAGCCATTATATAGCTTAAAGTTGCTGCATGTGGCTTAGAACCCAGTTCAAACAAACATATTAATTGCTCAAAGTCTATATCCAAAGATGCAGTATATCGTGGCGTCCACTCGGAGTGTTTGTAGAAACAAGAACCTGACTATGGACTGTATTAGGTTACTTGTTTAGAATGTACCATGCTCCTGGCATGATAAAAATAACTTTGATAACAAAAAAGTAGGCATTATAGCTACTACAAAAAGGATAATTTTTCCTTCCTACCTAAAACTACACATTTTTTCGATGAATTTGGCAGTTAAAATCTATCCCATTAGTTTAACCCATTTTTCCGGCTGATAAACTGTTTTGTTATCGTCATGCATATAGCCGAAATACTGCTCGACGAATGTTTAGAAGCATTCAAATGTGCCTTTTATGTGGGGTGCATAAGAAGTAGTTTATAACTAAGTAGTGGGCACAAGTTTTATTTGCCAGTATGACAGATAAATCGAAATCAACAATGAAAAACAGAAACATATACTATGTATAACAAACAAAGTGGCAGTTATTACAACTGTTCTTATATTTACACTAAACATTCTTTTGGCATCTAGTCCAAAGACTTACCACTGCACAATCCACAAGTTAAAGGACAAAATTTTGTAAGACTTGCTTCTGTACAGACAGCTGGGTTACAATTGAAAATTGTATCGTCCTTGCATGGTGCTGGAATAAAGAGCACAAATATAGAAATAAAAACTGCTTGTTTTTCAATTTTGTTTCCTTTTTGTTTTAATAAATCAAAAGCTTACAAAATATGTTAGATATTTTTATAAATTGAAATACACAAGCACATTGGTGATAGTCATGTTGATTTGATGTTCAATTAAATATTAATTTACTTATATGGTGTCTTTTAAAGCAATCGCTTACGAACTATTGCACAACAACAGCGTATAACAAACAAATACGTTATATATGCGATGTAGCAACCTTTATTCTGCAGATGATTTTTGGCCGGATTGCACGAAGTGCATACCCGGATTATAGTATGATGAAGTCGGGCGGGCGGGGAAAATTAGTTATCAATTTCTCAGAAAAATTGTACATGTATTGAAGCTGTGCACCTGCTATAATGGAGGTTTTCAAGGAGATTTTTCCTTAATTTTCAGACTTGGGAACTTAGTCATATTTTAGAACATTTGCAGAAGACGGTAGCTATTTTGTGTAATGAACTCCTTCTACATTTTTCAACAAAAATCTTTTGAAACTTCACAAAATTATTGCATATGTATTGAAGTTGTGCACTTGCTACTCTGGAATTTTTAAGGATTTTTTCTTACTTCTCGAGACTTGAGAACTTAGAAAATTTGCAGAAGACGGTTACTATTTTGTGTAATTAAATCCTCCCACTCCTCCCACATTTTTTTACACAAATCAAAACCTACTTCCAACAAATTGTAAACCATTCCCAATTTATTAAGGCACTTGCTTTGCAACCCGGCCATTTCAAACTTTTGCGTTTTTTGTTTTATTTATAGGATGTACAAATACAGAATCAACATTTGTACAAAAGGCAATGTTAAATCCAACGTCAAATATTAGCAGAGCAAGCTAAATAAATTCAATTATTAATGACCTTTGCTTTTAAACACATGCTTGGAAATGATTTTTGCAATATTAACTGTAAATTTTATCCTTAACGTTAGTGTGAATATAAACACGACTTTTGAAACATTAGGAAGAACTTACAACAAATTCCACAAGTCACGGGACAGAAAGTTTGTAAAGTTGGAGTTGTACAAACAGCTTTGGTACATGCGAAAAGAGATGAGTCTTTGCATTTCGTCGATGCTAAAATTATTAAATGATGTTATTTGTTATTTGTTTGCAATGAAAGATTAATAGTGCATTAAAATAATATTTTAATTACATGTATAAGACTAAAGATTGTGCGTGTAAGAAGATACTTTATAATGAATATGTTATATAATAGTACAGAAAAACTAAAACTTTAAGTTATGGAAAGTTATTTTCTGCATACCAATAATCTTCCATAGTAAAAGAAAACACGTTTTCTCTTACGTAGCTTTTGCCATTTCCAAACCTAATTAATCTTATATTTGTTAGATTCTTTTCGCTATTTGAAAGAAGCAGCTAGTCGTTACAATTGGCTAGGGACGATAAGGTACTTATGGATATTATAAGCATTACTTTTGGTTTTTATTTTGATTGTTTCGATGTTCATTGCAATTGTTGTATCATGTACTTACAGACCAAAACCTGACCTATGTCAATGAAAAAGCACAAGGTGGTGTTATTTTGCATTAAAAAAGAATCTATTATTTTAGCTAGAAACATCTTGACACTCGTTGTTTGTTCTAATTTCATTCTATTTGCTGTAGTAGATGAAATGCGTTTATAGCAATTATATTACATCATCGCAAAAATAAAATTGTTCTCATTTAACGAGATAAATTATAAGTGACAATCATGGATTGTTTACTGATGGTGTTACAGTGTAGCATTTTAATTATGGTTCAGACAACATTAATATTGAAGGACACCTCCCCAAAAGTTTCTATATTACTTAAATTTCTCTGTTTTTGTGTTTTTTTTTTATTTTTGTTTTGCGTGTGTTTTTCTGTTGACTATTTACACCTACCTGATCCTATTGGTATCCAATTAGTCGTCATTGCTGAAATAAAATTAATATCACATGAATAAAAAATCTAATTACGAAAAACAGTCTCCAACATGACGCAACCGAAGTCCATATCGATAAACTTTTTATATAATATTTTAAAATATGGATCACATGTGACTTAAACGCTCGCCTGGAACTTTAACAAATAACGTTTAGGTAATTGTTAATATGAAATAATGCCAGACGATGGTATAACCCTTATAAGTTTTTAATATTTAAAATGACATTGTAGCTGCTATTTGGTTTTCCAAGAAAAAGCTTTTTTTAATCATGAATATCGTTTCGAATTCATTAAAAATAAGTTTATTGTGTAGTATTGTCGATGTTTACCCATTAGAAATGCGTACAAATTTAAAACATAGTTTTTGAAAACCAAACAAACATACATGGGATTCGATTAACGCTGCAACGTTCCACTATCCCTGATTTATGAAATGGAATATATAAGGGTATTGTATAAAATTATCAAATTTATAAAAACATGTCAAAGAAGAAGTTTTTCATAAAACCATATATGATTAAATAGGGGTTTAGCCAGAATAGCAGAATTTTAACATTTTCCCCAACATTTATACATTTTGAATTAAGCATTTCACAAATGAATGCCAGGCACATTTTTGACGTATAGATATTTCATTTCTGAGCAGAAAAAATTAGGAAAACGTTGATGTGTAACCCTACACTTGTGGTTTTCTATCCCCAACAATATCTTTTAGGATTTAATTATTTTAAGAATATTCAATTGGCATGTGGAACTTTGACATAATAGAATAGTTGTACCATTGTGACACAAATATTGTTCTGGGTATACTAACATTTGAGAAATCATAACAGTAGTTGCCTGAAACTAAGATCACACTATAGAAAATGTGTTTAATATGATAGTGGGAATGACGAGAAAAATTGTTTAACAACACTATCACAATAAATATGAGGCTTTGTTAAGTAGTCGTTTTGGCTACGTTTTTACAATACTCTGAGGTATGCTAAATATAAACGAATATAATAATCTTACCGGTTGTTGGAGCTGGAAAAGATTAAATTTTGCCAACATTTAAATAGCCCAAATTTTATAAATTATTTGAAAAGTAAAAGAAACCAAGGCGCTATACAAACATAAACCAAAATGAAAGACAAACGTGTGGGCAAATCTAATGAAAGGCTGACATAAGCTCGTATTGCACACCTTGTTTATAAAGGCAATCAAGAGGGTATTTAAATATTATTTTCATATCAAACTTTGATAAACTTAATTTGATGGTGGAAGATATTTTGAATTCTGATTGGCATAGAAATTATAAATTTTAAAGAGCACTTGGCAATAGATATTGCTAATAAATTTGGTGTCTATCAGTACAACGATTTAAGGAAATAAGCGGTTTTTTATGTGTGTCCTATAGGGTTCGATAGTTGATAGTGATCTTAAATCTCTAATCACTAGAAAACATAAAAAATTTTAAAAAGAACATCATATAAACATTGAATCATGTTTGCAGATTCTATAAAGAGGGCGTTAAGTATTTTTCCATGGTTTATAAACTATAGGTATTAATTTGCGGCTGTTTTGCATTTTCGATTGGAATTAAACCTTTAAATTAATTCTACGACGGTTTTTATGGTTGCTATGTCAAAAGAGTCATGTTGTGGAAGCCTTCATAGATTTAATTCACAATACACCACTTATATGAGCATCCATAAAACTCTAGCAACACTAATTCAGAGCAACTGCGATGTTTGCAGAAATGTCTGAAATATTCATATCAGATTTACAAGTCCAATACATTTAGGTATGATAATGTTGCTTGCAATGATTTACAATCCGAAAAATTAACGCATAAAAATATAGGAAGGCAACTGACAAAACATTATAAGAGCCGAACGTCATGAGGCGATTACACATCCTGATTCAGACAAACACACTAACACAAAACAAAAACAATAACCATATGATCTAAAACAGAAAGTAAGTAACCGAACTTAAATAATCAAAGTGCAGACTGCACCGAAGGAAAGGTTGCTTTGCAAGTATGAAATGAGATTCCTGCCTCATGTTTGTCAGGCAATAAAACAAACCAATGTAAAATAAATCAGGTAAATTTAGAAACATATTAGATATAAATTTAAAAGAATAGAAAAAACTTTGCAATCCTCATAATTGATAGCCCCAGCTCCGCTATGTCTTGAATGGCAAAATCCAGGGCTTTGCTAAGGGAAACTCAAAAAAATCGTTGTGCTCAAACTGTAAATATCAGGTGCAGAATTCCACCATATGACAAAGGATTCTGCAAAAGTTTCATAAAATCCCACTCAGTGGTGAAGTAGTTGTGGATAAGAGATAGGTATCCCCTACATCAAAGAATGGCCAGTCAATGTTTGCTATGGGAAATCCTAAGTATCATTCCAATCAAAATATAAAATATCAGGTGTACAATAGCACTATATGACAAAGAGTCCATTAGAATTGCATCAAAATCTATTCAGTGCAACGATACAATTGAAGATGTTTCTATCATAACTTTTTAAAATATATTAATAAATAAGACAAAATTGCTGCTGCCCATTTCAGACATAATAATCGCACCTGTAATATGGTTGGAATATAACTTGCATCAAATACATGTACGCAGGGACACTCTATACTAACAGTATAGACTGTCCCCGATGTACGTTAATGTCTCCCTATAAATTTAAGTGATGGCATAAGCTTCTAAAAAAATTATTTCTGTAATACTCCAGGGCTTCAGTTGCCGAGTGTTTAAGGTAGTAATCATCTACTATTGATCGAATGCCTGTCGGCACTTGTTTGAATCTTACTGCTGCCAGGGTGTGCTCAACTACAATCTTGATTGACAATTATTAAAAGACTCCTACAAACGGCTTTCTCCTCCAATCAAAACAGGACGCCCAAATATAGTTGAAAAATTGCTGAAAGTGGCATTAAACAATTACAACACAGGGATCTCTGCAAATCGATTTACATGTGCTTTCGAATGATCCTGTGTCGATTTTGTTATATCGAGTCCCACACACTTTAATTAGATCGACCCAGTATTATTCAAAAGCGCATGTAAATCAATTTTTATAAATCCCCCGGATTCAAACAAACAAAAAATTGTAAGACTGTATGAGGCAACATATATCTTTATAATCAGAATGCATGTCAACTAGTTTGTTTTAAATTTAAACAGTGTGTTAATAGCTTATACTAAAAGACACAATCACATGGAGTGCTTTTCTGCTTGCATTTTTTAAAATTAATATTCAATATGCGATATTGTAACTTTTTATTTTTTAAAAATCCAATAAAAAAATTTCCACTGTACATATTCCATACTATGCTTGTTGTTTACATGTACTTGACTTTTGCTACGCAATCTGACACTTTTTGTTTTCAACAAGTGTCTTACGATGTTTACAAAAGAATGCCAGCTTTCGTGACGTTTTATGGTATTCGCGCCTAAACCGCAAACTACATTACCCCAATGTTTTCAAATGGAAAATAATCGCTTGCATCAAGTTACACCTGTTCTAATTTTGGTCAAAATTTACCTTGGAAAATCGCCCTATCAGGTGTATAAACACTAATCCAATTCTTTAAGATTTTCTACTTTCATTCATTAAAATCCAGTTAGTAGTTTTTAATATACACTAAGATAAACAGGACTATTTTGTTGTTAAGTACTATTTTCTTATATGTTCCAAATTTGATTGGTCCCCTTTAGTGTCTTGACACCTAAAGAGCATGTATTTGTCCATCAAATTGTACAAAATTTTGCCTATTTGTAGCCCAAGTATATCTGACCAACACCCTAAAATTTCTTTGCATTCTATATAACAGTTTTGGAGAATCGCAGGAAAAGATTCAATGACTGCGCACATACTTAATCAGCACAAACTGTGTTTGCAGATCAAGTAATGCATTATTTGCAATATATTCAATTTCCTAAGTTCAGATGTAAATTTCAATGTATATCACACATTAACACTATAGTATAACACACTGAATACTAATAAAAACATACATTATATTTATACCTCACAAATAAAAAAATTTGAAGTTTCAGGTTGGGGGACCAGCCCCCCCCCCCCTTTTTTTAGATGGCATATTAGATCTCTTATAAACTTTAAATATCTGTAACATTCCTACTAACCCATTTCATATTTCTTGTTGCTCAACAAGATAGAATTGCACCTCAACAAACAATAAAATTCCAAAAAGAACCATTTTAGTATGACCCTGTCCTATAGTATCAATTGACAAATTCCGCATCTAAAAAATACAAAATAGGCACCATATTCAATATTTGTGGCAACATAGATGTCTTTGCGACCTAATATTTAGATTGCCTGACTTGCCTGCTACTGAGAAACTCTGAAACAATATATTTTTTAACTCCAAACACACTGTTCTAGGCAGAGAATACAGATTTTATTGCCAAAAAAATCTAAAATGTTACATAATATAATATTTAGGCTGAAATTTGACACTAGTATGGTTTAGAACCAAATATGTATTTAAAATGAGTAAATGGGTTATAATCTTTCATTCTCAAACATTTTCAGGCAAAGGGAGGGAATATGAAAAAATGGTGTTTATGTATTAAAGGTGTGTAAACACTAATCCAATTCTTTAAGATTTTCTACTAAATTTGTTATTTTTTTAATTAGAGCAGCTCTTTTACCTTAAGCACAACTTGACCGACATCATATATATCCTGAATCGTACGTGACAGGCCTATGTTCTCTCAAAATTTCATGACCTCTTTAAAACCTTCCAAGAGAAAATCAGCTTCCGGGGTAAACTCCACTCTAAAAATAGCTCTTTCTTTTCAGAAAATCTTGGTTTATAGGTCATGTAGTGCATGTGACATAAAACATACTAAACACCATTAGAACAGAGCAAGTTAGGACTCTAAATTTTTCTAATATATTCACCTTTCAGAAAAACTTTCATTCATTAAAATCCAGTTAGTAGTTTTTAATATACACTAAGATAAACAGGACTATTTTGTTGTTAAGTACTATTTTCTTATATGTTCCAAATTTGATTGGTCCCCTTTAGTGTCTTGACACCTAAAGAGCATGTATTTGTCCATCAAATTGTACAAAATTTTGCCTATTTGTAGCCTAAGTATATCTGACCAACACCCTAAAATTTCTTTGCATTCTATATAACAGTTTTGGAGAATCGCAGGAAAAGATTCAATGACTGCGCACATACTTAATCAGCACAAACTGTGTTTGCAGATCAAGTAATGCATTATTTGCAATATATTCAATTTCCTAAGTTCAGATGTAAATTTCAATGTATATCACACATTAACACTATAGTATAACACACTGAATACTAATAAAAACATACATTATATTTATACCTCACAAATAAAAAAATTTGAAGTTTCAGGTTGGGGGACCAGCCCCCCCCCCTTTTTTTTTAGATGGCATATTAGATCTCTTATAAACTTTAAATATCTGTAACATTCCTACTAACCCATTTCATATTTCTTGTTGCTCAACAAGATAGAATTGCACCTCAACAAACAATAAAATTCCAAAAAGAACCATTTTAGTATGACCCTGTCCTATAGTATCAATTGACAAATTCCGCATCTAAAAAATACAAAATAGGCACCATATTCAATATTTGTGGCAACATAGATGTCTTTGCGACCTAATATTTAGATTGCCTGACTTGCCTGCTACTGAGAAACTCTGAAACAATATATTTTTTAACTCCAAACACACTGTTCTAGGCAGAGAATACAGATTTTATTGCCAAAAAAATCTAAAATGTTACATAATATAATATTTAGGCTGAAATTTGACACTAGTATGGTTTAGAACCAAATATGTATTTAAAATGAGTAAATGGGTTATAATCTTTCATTCTCAAACATTTTCAGGCAAAGGGAGGGAATATGAAAAAATGGTGTTTATGTATTAAAGGTGTGTAAACACTAATCCAATTCTTTAAGATTTTCTACTAAATTTGTTATTTTTTTAATTAGAGCAGCTCTTTTACCTTAAGCACAACTTGACCGACATCATATATATCCTGAATCGTACGTGACAGGCCTATGTTCTCTCAAAATTTCATGACCTCTTTAAAACCTTCCAAGAGAAAACCAGCTTCCGGGGTAAACCCCACTCTAAAAATAGCTCTTTCTTTTCAGAAAATCTTGGTTTATAGGTCATGTAGTGCATGTGACATAAAACATACTAAACACCATTAGAACAGAGCAAGTTAGGACTCTAAATTTTTCTAATATATTCACCTTTCAGAAAAACTTTCATTCATTAAAATCCAGTTAGTAGTTTTTAATATACACTAAGATAAACAGGACTATTTTGTTGTTAAGTACTATTTTCTTATATGTTCCATATTTGATTGGTCCCCTTTAGTGTCTTGACACCTAAAGAGCATGTATTTGTCCATCAAATTGTACAAAATTTTGCCTATTTGTAGCCTAAGTATATCTGACCAACACCCTAAAATTTCTTTGCATTCTATATAACAGTTTTGGAGAATCGCAGGAAAAGATTCAATGACTGCGCACATACTTAATCAGCACAAACTGTGTTTGCAGATCAAGTAATGCATTATTTGCAATATATTCAATTTCCTAAGTTCAGATGTAAATTTCAATGTATATCACACATTAACACTATAGTATAACACACTGAATACTAATAAAAACATACATTATATTTATACCTCACAAATAAAAAAATTTGAAGTTTCAGGTTGGGGGACCAGCCCCCCCCTTTTTTTTAGATGGCATATTAGATCTCTTATAAACTTTAAATATCTGTAACATTCCTACTAACCCATTTCATATTTCTTGTTGCTCAACAAGATAGAATTGCACCTCAACAAACAATAAAATTCCAAAAAGAACCATTTTAGTATGACCCTGTCCTATAGTATCAATTGACAAATTCCGCATCTAAAAAATACAAAATAGGCACCATATTCAATATTTGTGGCAACATAGATGTCTTTGCGACCTAATATTTAGATTGCCTGACTTGCCTGCTACTGAGAAACTCTGAAACAATATATTTTTTAACTCCAAACACACTGTTCTAGGCAGAGAATACAGATTTTATTGCCAAAAAAATCTAAAATGTTACATAATATAATATTTAGGCTGAAATTTGACACTAGTATGGTTTAGAACCAAATATGTATTTAAAATGAGTAAATGGGTTATAATCTTTCATTCTCAAACATTTTCAGGCAAAGGGAGGGAATATGAAAAAATGGTGTTTATGTATTAAAGAGCATGTATTTGTCCATCAAATTGTACAAAATTTTGCCTATTTGTAGCCTAAGTATATCTGACCAACACCCTAAAATTTCTTTGCATTCTATATAACAGTTTTGGAGAATCGCAGGAAAAGATTCAATGACTGCGCACATACTTAATCAGCACAAACTGTGTTTGCAGATCAAGTAATGCATTATTTGCAATATATTCAATTTCCTAAGTTCAGATGTAAATTTCAATGTATATCACACATTAACACTATAGTATAACACACTGAATACTAATAAAAACATACATTATATTTATACCTCACAAATAAAAAAATTTGAAGTTTCAGGTTGGGGGACCAGCCCCCCCCCCCCCCCTTTTTTTTTTAGATGGCATATTAGATCTCTTATAAACTTTAAATATCTGTAACATTCCTACTAACCCATTTCATATTTCTTGTTGCTCAACAAGATAGAATTGCACCTCAACAAACAATAAAATTCCAAAAAGAACCATTTTAGTATGACCCTGTCCTATAGTATCAATTGACAAATTCCGCATCTAAAAAATACAAAATAGGCACCATATTCAATATTTGTGGCAACATAGATGTCTTTGCGACCTAATATTTAGATTGCCTGACTT
The DNA here is from genome assembly GCA_944474755.1 of Limnoperna fortunei. Classification (NCBI taxonomy): domain Eukaryota; kingdom Metazoa; phylum Mollusca; class Bivalvia; order Mytilida; family Modiolidae; genus Limnoperna; species Limnoperna fortunei. Next base: position 47,449,417 of record OX104118.1, on the reverse strand, counting down.
GCCTGCTACTGAGAAACTCTGAAACAATATATTTTTTAACTCCAAACACACTGTTCTAGGCAGAGAATACAGATTTTATTGCCAAAAAAATCTAAAATGTTACATAATATAATATTTAGGCTGAAATTTGACACTAGTATGGTTTAGAACCAAATATGTATTTAAAATGAGTAAATGGGTTATAATCTTTCATTCTCAAACATTTTCAGGCAAAGGGAGGGAATATGAAAAAATGGTGTTTATGTATTAAAGGTGTGTAAACACTAATCCAATTCTTTAAGATTTTCTACTAAATTTGTTATTTTTTTAATTAGAGCAGCTCTTTTACCTTAAGCACAACTTGACCGACATCATATATATCCTGAATCGTACGTGACAGGCCTATGTTCTCTCAAAATTTCATGACCTCTTTAAAACCTTCCAAGAGAAAACCAGCTTCCGGGGTAAACCCCACTCTAAAAATAGCTCTTTCTTTTCAGAAAATCTTGGTTTATAGGTCATGTAGTGCATGTGACATAAAACATACTAAACACCATTAGAACAGAGCAAGTTAGGACTCTAAATTTTTCTAATATATTCACCTTTCAGAAAAACTTTCATTCATTAAAATCCAGTTAGTAGTTTTTAATATACACTAAGATAAACAGGACTATTTTGTTGTTAAGTACTATTTTCTTATATGTTCCAAATTTGATTGGTCCCCTTTAGTGTCTTGACACCTTTTAAAGAGCATGTATTTGTCCATCAAATTGTACAAAATTTTGCCTATTTGTAGCCTAAGTATATCTGACCAACACCCTAAAATTTCTTTGCATTCTATATAACAGTTTTGGAGAATCGCAGGAAAAGATTCAATGACTGCGCACATACTTAATCAGCACAAACTGTGTTTGCAGATCAAGTAATGCATTATTTGCAATATATTCAATTTCCTAAGTTCAGATGTAAATTTCAATGTATATCACACATTAACACTATAGTATAACACACTGAATACTAATAAAAACATACATTATATTTATACCTCACAAATAAAAAAATTTGAAGTTTCAGGTTGGGGGACCAGCCCCCCCCTTTTTTAGATGGCATATTAGATCTCTTATAAACTTTAAATATCTGTAACATTCCTACTAACCCATTTCATATTTCTTGTTGCTCAACAAGATAGAATTGCACCTCAACAAACAATAAAATTCCAAAAAGAACCATTTTAGTATGACCCTGTCCTATAGTATCAATTGACAAATTCCGCATCTAAAAAATACAAAATAGGCACCATATTCAATATTTGTGGCAACATAGATGTCTTTGCGACCTAATATTTAGATTGCCTGACTTGCCTGCTACTGAGAAACTCTGAAACAATATATTTTTTAACTCCAAACACACTGTTCTAGGCAGAGAATACAGATTTTATTGCCAAAAAAATCTAAAATGTTACATAATATAATATTTAGGCTGAAATTTGACACTAGTATGGTTTAGAACCAAATATGTATTTAAAATGAGTAAATGGGTTATAATCTTTCATTCTCAAACATTTTCAGGCAAAGGGAGGGAATATGAAAAAATGGTGTTTATGTATTAAAGGTGTGTAAACACTAATCCAATTCTTTAAGATTTTCTACTAAATTTGTTATTTTTTTAATTAGAGCAGCTCTTTTACCTTAAGCACAACTTGACCGACATCATATATATCCTGAATCGTACGTGACAGGCCTATGTTCTCTCAAAATTTCATGACCTCTTTAAAACCTTCCAAGAGAAAACCAGCTTCCGGGGTAAACCCCACTCTAAAAATAGCTCTTTCTTTTCAGAAAATCTTGGTTTATAGGTCATGTAGTGCATGTGACATAAAACATACTAAACACCATTAGAACAGAGCAAGTTAGGACTCTAAATTTTTCTAATATATTCACCTTTCAGAAAAACTTTCATTCATTAAAATCCAGTTAGTAGTTTTTAATATACACTAAGATAAACAGGACTATTTTGTTGTTAAGTACTATTTTCTTATATGTTCCAAATTTGATTGGTCCCCTTTAGTGTCTTGACACCTATCAAATTAAAAAAACAACATTTCAAAACGCTGAACAAATGTTAAAAAATAATTGCTGATTTCCTTTTTGGACCTACATAAGGAACATAACATAAGCGCTAAGAGGTTTTATTTGTCACTCAAAAAACTTCTGCTAAAACACACTGACTTGATCATCTGAACATCGTCTGAAACGACGGCAATTTCGTGAGGTAAACATACACGGAAAATTGGGACGTTTTTTGGCTTGTTACGATGGGTGGTGACCAATTTCGACTCGTGTATCGAGAAATATTAATGGTTCAGCATGAATTACCAATTAAAAAAAATAATCAGAAGGCAAGTGTCAAAAGGACCGGAAACAAATTGTGTCCGCTTTTACTATGGAATAATGTAGCGACATGGTGACTGCAATTGATCACCGATGTCGAATAATCCATTTACTATTCTTGTGTCACAAGCACCAAGATATCTTTTTTCAATATATTTTTATTAGTTAGAAATTGTTATATTTAATTTAACTAATTGTATTTGATTTACGAAACTTCTCCATGCCATTCTCCCAACCTTAAAATTTTTTATAGATGGCCCCGCTCTGCTAATCTGTACACCGACAAAGCACACACTATTGTGTTGATTTTCATTTAATCAAACACGTAAAAAATAGAATGCAAAACCGTATGAGACGACGACCACACGATCGCACAAAATAATAATTAAATCACTTAAATCATAATAACATCGGCAAATATTATTAGACTGGTGCCACTATCAGTACTACATTTGTCGGTTCAGTGAACAGCTATCGCGGGGATTGCCAAATATCCCGTTGATTTCCAAAACCAAAAAGGGCAACGAGTCTGTCTCTCGCAGATGAACATGGAATATTAGTTTAAATCGTAATATTCGTTATCAGTTATACAGTAAATGAGACATAATACGAAAGGACGTGTATAGTAAAGTTGTTCAAGATAAATGTGGTGCACCGATTCATGAAATTGATAGATTCCCCAAATGTGACCTATATTTTACGAGCGTAAGGTTTTATTACAACCCGGTCGCAGTAGTTTCTATGTATTTGAGCGTTAGCAAGGGGAAAGTTTGCTACGCAACCTTCCCAAAAACTTGGGGTGCATCAATTCGTGTTTCCTGTCTTTGTTTTACTTGTAATGTTTAGCACATATAGGAATAACAAGTGTATCTATAACATGTCTAGCATCTTTAAGAACTGTAGGAGGTGCTGATAATATTTCATAGGCATTGTTGTTAAAGAATGTTGATTAAGTGTTAAAATCCAGAAATTCGGTAAAAAAGGTTTAGTATAGGAGGCTTAATATAACTTTAAATGCTACAAAGTTGAAATCTGGATTGGTCCCTGAAGAAGGTCAAATGTAAAGTGAACTGTAGAGGGCCTGTAGCATCTTTAATAAAGCTGTTAAAAAATCTATCAGATAACACACCAAAAATAGATCATATCAGTGGGTTATTTGCTTTTAGTTATTTATCGGTAATGTGCATTATTTCCTATTGATCTTGCCCAAGGATGTTTTGCAATCACTCGTAGATGACAAGATAATATACCAACATATCTGAAAACAGTATGTGACGTCAGTACTTTACTTTCATCCAGTGGCTCGAATGAAAATGACGTCACGCACCATTCAAGTTAGAGGTACTTTACCTCTCATTTTTGCGGATAAAAATTAAAGTAACATAAACATAAAACCGCATTTTACGCAATAAGTGCTGAAATCGAATTCCCGATAAACAAAATAGGAGTTACTGGTGATTCTGAGACTGACAATATCTAAACTCGCCTTCGTCTAGATATTCTACGTTACAGTCAGTCTCAAAGCCGAGTTTTATGTTTTTGTAAATGGTGTTTAAAGCAATTTTCAGCAATTTTTCCATCTATATCATGGCATCCAGTTTTTAGTGGGGGAGGAAGCCAGAGAACCCGGTGAAAAATCCCGACCTTCGGTAAGAAAACTGGCTATTCTTGTAAATTAAGATTAGAATCGAGCACACCCTGCCCGAATTGAGACTCGAACCCGCAGCCTCAGTGAATGAGACCTCATGATCAATAGTATATGACAAACTACCGCAACCACTCGGCCATGCACACCCCTCTAAATCGAGAGTAACTATTATTCTTTTTTTTCCAGTACAACTATAAAAACGTGTAAGACAACTCCGAATGTTTTTGGAGCACTAGATTGATTATTTAGTGATTTATCCGTTCACAGTGACTATCAATAATGCCATAACAATAACATGCACATCAAACATCTACATAAACTTTGTACACAATCTAGCAAGTTATAAATGTCCAGTTAATTGACGATGAACGTTTGAGATTACGCCTGATCTTTTTTATTGCTTCAATTTACCTGTCTGAATTTGAATACTACATTAAGATCCAGGTCTGCAAGTCCAGTTTCTTGAAACATGATAGGTCTATGCGTTAGTCAAATTGTCGTTGAGAAAATCATTTATCCATGTAAACTTTGTAAAACTTTGTTACAAAAGTATATTCGTTAATATTAGTGTGACTAAATCTTTTGCATTTAAATAAAATGCCATCAAAGATACCAAGGGTTGAACAAATATATTTTTGTTTGTTTAAATAGTTTTAACGCCACTTTCAGCAATTTTTAAGAGAGAGGGCTCGGGTGACCGGTCTAGGTAGTTAATCTACTGAAGATCAACGCCCTGCAAGTACATGGGTTGTGAATTAGCATCTGTTTGCGAGTTGTCATGCCAAAAGCTTGTGGTCTATGCGTACCTAGTGATATAACTGAAAAATTGATGTTATTACATGTAGTGTAAAATCATAAACAGTCAATAAATTTTAAGGACAGTTTTCAATTCTAGTATGTTGATGACTAATTTTCGCATAACATTTGGGCATTGTGATTATATCGTATCTTATTTACTTGCCATTCTATGTTTTTTATTTTAGTTCCATGGAAATTTGACTAGACAAAAAAGTTCGTCTGGCAAAGTAAATGCTACAACCTTGGTATTTTTTGTCAATTTAATTTGAAAAACATTTCGATCCTTTTGCTATTGAACTTTTAAGCTAACATAAATATACTTGGTCAAACTGCTTAAATTTGATTACTTCAAATTGTGAAGGTTTTGTACTACAAGGTGTAGATTTGTCATAACGATAAATGGTTTTGTTGATAAAATCTATTCAGCATTATAATTATTTGGTGTTAGATTTTGTTTGTTTTAGAGCCAATGACCAGACTTAATTATACGAAACGTAGCTAACATTGGTCTTTTATACGTCTTTTATCCTTGTAAATTAAATACCGTTGTTTCTGTGCAATCCGAAAGTGCCGTTCATTATCCCATAAATTCTTTAGAAAATTAAAAGAAACTGATAATCTTACCGTTTGTGGGAACTGTAAAAAGTATACAGTAAGTAGATAAACGAAATCACACTTTATAAATAATAGAAAGAGCAGAAGAAATCAAAACATGATAATCATAGTTGTTAATAAAATAGTAAATACAAAGCAATAGTCTAAATAAAAATTAGCAATACTTTACCTACAAAGACGAGTGAACTAGGTAAGTAAGATTGTTTGGTTGTTTAATATTGTTTAACGCCATTTGTAGCTATATCATGGCGTCCAGTTTTTTTTTAGGGGAGGAAGCCGGAGTACCCGGAGAAAACCCCCGACCTTCGGTAGGAAAACTAGCAATCCTTGTCAATTAAGATTGGAGTCGAGTGCACCCTGCTTGCAGTGAGAATCGAACCCGCAATCTCAGCCCCCCTAGGTAAGTTAGAAGTTCTTGCCCTATATATTATATGTTACACAAAAGCAAATGTTGTATATTGCGCAACCTAGGTAACAGGGACAAAAATATCAAATTATCCAGGAAAAGATGACTTCGTAGCAATCTAATTAATGAAGAAGGATGAAGACCTTTTATTATATCACGCATGCCAGCAGCAAGTATGTTTGTGGCTCGTTGACCTGTACCTAATTGATTGATTAATGGTGTTTAACGCCCGAGCAGCAATATTTCAGCTATATTCAGGCGACCTGTACCTGCTAATGATTCACATTTAGTGCTTTTCTATAAAAAAAAAAAAAAAATTATAATGTGCCGTAACCTTATATTCGTAAAATAAATGGATTAATGAAATCAAATGATGTGATCTTACCTGTTGGTGGAGCTGTAAAAAGTTAATGCAATGTGTTATTATAAACAAAATCAATTTATATAATTATACGAAACACAAAACATTCTAAAACTTTATGAATTATCGCAAAACACTTGTCATTACACAACAATAAAAATATGTCACTCCTACATGTACGCACAACAAATTGGGCTACTTGTTAAATTTGGACTCTCCCAAATATAGGCCGAATTTTACTGCCGTTATAATCCGATGGTTTTTTTTATTTGTCGGATTAACGGCAGAATTTAGTCCCATTACTCGTAATGTAGCAAAAAAATTAAACTTCGATACACAATTCAAACATAATATACATCTCTTTTACGTTATTAAAGCTTCAGACATTGCGAAACTAGCGGGATCTTTATTGAGGAAATTTCATTTTTGGTATTTGAAAATGCATGTGGAAAATAATATGTTGATCATTTTTCCGTATATGACCTAATTTTAGTAAATTCGTGCTATTTCCATACTAAAAACCATTTAGTAGTAAGAATCCAGTAATTTACATACTGACACGAATGCCAATTAATCCACAACGCAAAGCAGATTATTAAAAACGGCAATATTATCATCTCGTATCAATAATGATCTATTTTAAACACGAAACCGATAAAAACAAAATGGTGACACTGTCGAAAGAGATCAAAATAGACCATGGCCGATGATGTATACAGCTACTTTTGGACATCAAAGTGCCTGGAGTGATTCACTCCGGCTCTGCTACATTACGAGTAAAGGGACTAAATTCGTAACCTCGCCTAAAAATGCGAGGGTACGATTATTCGTTTTATCCCAAACACACTTTTGAAAACATCAGTTTAATAATTTGGACTCTCCCAATACAGTTTTCCGAACATCAGTTTATTCAGACTGTCCCGAAAACAGTTTTCCCAACATCAAATTATCCGTTTGGACTCTCCCAAAACGTTTCTCGATAAGTTTCTCTATTTTTTAAGGATGTTTCTTAGTCGGCTTCAAAATGGTTTAAAGTGATAGCAAAATACTGAAAAAAGATGAATAGCATATTCAATTAAGCTTACCACATCGTATTTCCTTAAGTGCTAAGTGCAAATTTAGGTGGTCTTTAACAGTTAGCGTGTGGCTTTGGCTAGACGCAATTACAAACAATTCACTTTGCCGAATATTGTTACCAACTCCTATTGCAAACGTTTCTGTGTTGGTCAAAGTGTGCAAAATAGTCGCTTCCGTTTGCAAATTATCAACATTGTCATTTGATTGTCCATCAGTAATAACAACAACGTAATTATTCACCCATCTTCGATCTCCTGCCGTGGAGGTAAAACTGTTCATCCGAACGTGATGTAACGCTGTAGCAGTGTGCGTGAATCCCGTTGTGTATGGTATGCTGGTTATTGCGTTTTCCAAATCGTTTATGTTTTGATATGTGTTCATTGCAAACTCTGTTTTTGCATTCGTTGAATATGTAACGATTCCAATTTGAACATTCTGAGGACCTATGACGTAATGTTGCGCAAACTCGGCGAGGAACTGTAATTCCGTATTAAAATTTGCAATACCAATGCTGCCACTAGCATCCAAAACAAAAACAATGTCCGCTGGGTCAGAAATACATCCTGCAAAGAGCAAAGATTATTAAAGAAAAATATGTATCGGTATCTACTGTCATCTGATTATTTGAACAACACTTCTATTACCTTAAAAGGGGAAAAACACTTATCCAATTCTTTAAGATTTTCTACTAAATTTGTTATTTTGTTAATTAGCGCAGCTCTTCTACCTCAAGTGCAACTTGACCGACATCATATATATCCAGAATCGTACGTGACAGGCCTATGTTCTCTCAAAATTTCATGACCTCTTTAAAACCTTCTAAGAGAAAACCAGCTTCCGGGGTTAACCCCACTCTAAAAATAGCACTTTCTTTTTAGAAAATCTTAGTATATAGGTCATGTAGTGAATGTCACATAAAACATACTAAACACCATTAAAACAGAGAAAGTTAGGACTCAAAAATTCTCCAATATACTCACCTTTCAGAAAAACTTTTTATTAATTAAAATCCAGTTAGTAGTTTTTAATATACACTAAAATAAACAGGACTATTTTGTTTGTAAGTACTATTTCTAATGTGTTATAAATTTGATTGGTCCCCTTTAGTGTCTTGACACCAAAACATGTTCTAATAATGTGGTAGCCAGTAGAATTTACAAAATTATAATAAAGTTGAATTTTTAAATTTATATCGTTTGGTTTTTATTTAAATATTAAACAATAAAAATGTTATACAAATAAACTCTAGTATTTGTGTTTTACATTAATTGTAGATTTTAGTTTATAAGTTTGCATTGACTTGACACTGACTATTTTTGACATGGTTAGTTATTAGTTATGATATCTGTTCACTTTGACAGCTTCAAATGCTATTGGTTTTACGGGTGATTGAGTTGGGTGAATCTTTTCCGATTGGTCAGATTTCTTTTGGCGGTCTTTTCTTATTGTCCTAATACTTCAATTGTATATTTTTTTTCCTACTGGAAAGACGCATATTTTGGCTATCTGCATATTCTTTGACTGATTTCACTAGTTTTCAACTTACTTACTTTGAGAGAAGACTACAATGGTTGAGGTTTGTTTTCTATTTAGGTTTCTCTATATTTGAATTACTAAGTAGCGTACTTTTAATTTGCATGTATTTGTCTTCACGCACGAGCTACCCGTTCATTATTTTGACATCGGAGTGAGAATGTGTATTGAGCATATGATATTTAAACTTTTAAGTGGTAAATTTAGCATTTACGTTATTAATGGTTAATTAGCTGAATTAAGACGAATTTGATGAATTTTTAATTAAAACGTAGCGAATGGTGAATGTTAGAGTAGAAAAATTGGGGACTGAAAGTGTAATTAAAAGTTATTAATAATTTATTTAATAACGACTGTTTTATGACCATTTTTCATTGAAATGCATTATCATCTTAATTAGCAAGATGATTGTATTATACTATTTGTTGTACAGGTATTCATGGCTTAGCGGAACAGACAGTAAAAATATTGTTGAGGCAAACCTTTACACCTCATGTGAGGTAAGAAATGAGTTTCGCTTAGCCGCTTTTATTTTAATATTTGTTCTTTTCGCTTTATAAGCTTTATTTGCGTTCCATTGATAGTTACGCTTAGCTGCTTTATATTTTGCTTTCAGTAATTGCTTATTGCTAGTTTTGCTTCATTTTAACATTTTCTAATAAGTATGTTGTTAAAGAAATGAAACGCGATTTTCATTTGCAGTTGTCAACTGATTTGATATGTTGTTTAATATTACCGATTTAGTGTAAATAGTGTAATGAGTTATTATTTTTAACAAAGTTAGCAGATCGAATAGTTGTATTATTGTAAAATATTTATTCTTGTTATTTATTGTTGATATTTTATTACAGGGTTTCTTCGTCTAATTATTCATCATTGCTTCATAAAATAAAACTATCCAGAACCCTAGAGAGGAATTGTTTTTGTTTATTTTCCACGCCATATAGTGCACATTTTGGCGCCCACGTAATTTGGAGGATAGTGCTACAAGTGTAATATTCGTTAGCAGCTCCGATCGGCGTATTCTGGGATATTCCGTTAGACTGAATTGAGTGCTCCCATTGTTGACATTTCTACTTCCGGTACTCGAGTACGAAAGACACATGGAATTTTGTGCACAGATTTTTTGGAAGGACTTGACAGTTTGTGTTTATTCTTAGTATTTGTAAGTTATTTCTTTTATTTATTTGTATTTGTATAACAAATTTGAATGACTATGATATATGCAAGTTTGGTATATACAAAGTAAATATTGAAAACACGTTGTAAATATTTGTAAATATTTTTTTTTCATTCATTCAGTGCTACGAGTACTAAGAAATTTTGTCCTTAACTGTTTTTGCGACATTATATTACATCATTGAGGTTACTATTGATGGTGATATTCAAGACCCATTGGCATTTATCGGTGACACACATTTATATTTTGTACATTTACATCTTAGTCTTACACTAGAAACTTGACCCCCCCCTTTTTTTTTAAACCAATACACCTTAGGTTAACACGGGTCAAGGTTAACGGAAGTTACATTCACTTACTATACATTGTAAACATTGTGTGACAAATAGATGGATTGATTGCAAATTGATTTTTTTTCAAAGGTGTACTAAATGTGAAACATACTTGAAATAAATCTTGTGTTTAAAGAGTTGTCACACCTGATACTTTATTGTGTAAACTCCACACATTCACATAATTTTGTTTAATACAGTTACTTACATATTAGCATTACTTTAGTTTACAAATCTGACATTTTTTTTTTAAACACAAAAGATGTTTACAATCTCATGAATTGTACATATACTGATGTATGATATAGTGATACATTGAAGTGTATACAACTTAGTATTGACTATTGATGATTATTGTGCCACTCTGAGTGGAATATTTTTTTTACGCACAGTTAAATTTTAGTGTATTAATTTATTTATAGACCTTACATAAGATTTAATTGTTGACATAAGTGATTGACTATAGGTGATAAACTTATTTATTAAACCTGGTGTATAGTGGTATGTGAGATACATAAGCAATTTATTTACAGGTTGCACACCACCTTGCATGTGAACCTATACCTCTGCATGAACAGTAAAATTTACTAACATCGTTTTGTACAAATATTGAGTACATTCTAGATTGTGTCTATACTGTTGTTGACTTTTCAAATTATAGGTAGTTGTTAGCTAAATTTGTGGTATTTCTCATCAGTGTTTCAGTGATAGTCCAGTTAATTATTACTTTTGATCTTAGTCTTTAGACTACTTACTAGTACACCTGGTACCTACAGTACTCTAGATCTTACTCACTACACAGTTTTAGGTGCTAAGATTATCAGTTCATAGTGCTGACTGGAATTTTTTTTTTGTCAACAGTACTGACTCAGTGTGACTGATTTACTTAATATACTTTTTATACATATAATTTAAATATTTGATCAGCTGGGTTATATGTAGACTTTAGATATTTTTCCCCATAATTTATTTATTGATTTAATAGCAAGATTACCAAAAGGTAGGTACGCGACCATACCTCACAGTAAAGATTTTGCATCAACAGATTACCTACCGGATACTGTACTCACAATTGCTGAGGGGTAAGTTTTATTTTACTTTGTAATTTGTACATACTTTGCTTTTCATTTTTGATTTCAGAATTTTCTTGATTATCTTAGTAAGTTAGATATTTACTATATATTTACATTGCCTTGAGGTAACAGTATAATTACTGAATCTCACTGACCTGGATTGATCACTTGAATACTTACACATTGAGTCATCATGGCTACTTCTGGAGATAAGGTACCTATCACGCAACAACCATCAAGTCCAAGATTATCACCAGAGATGATGCAAACATTGGAGATGTTTGAAAAGATGGGTGTTAGACCTAAAGCTGACACACCTGAAGACCTAACAAGATGGATGATGGATTATCTGATGTCCAAAGGAGCAATTAAACAAGAACAAACAGAAACTCATGCTGCTTTAAGCAATCCACCTAAGCTAAAACAGAAGGAAAATGTGACGAAGATGTTGATGAACCATCCACCGAAGATAACATGGTTTTCTGGGACAGAACAGAAAGCAAGTGATACAACATACGAGTTATGGAGACATGAGGTACAGTGCCTTTTGAAGCAGAATTATGATGAGGATGCTATACTCAATGCAGTTAGAAGGTCCTTGAGAGGAGAAGCAGGACTAGTAGCAATGAGACTGGAATTAGACGCCACAATACATGATATCTTACAGAAACTTGATAGCATCTATGGAAGTGTTGATAAGAAGGAAGAATTATTAGCAGTGTTTTATGGATCACGTCAACAACCAGATGAGAGTGTGACAGCATGGAGTTGTAGACTTGAGGGCATCATAGGCAAGGCAGTTGATAGAGGATTAGTACGTCGTACAGATGTTGATGCAATGCTGCATGCAATGTTGTGGACAGGACTAAGACCATCTTTGAAAGACATTTCAGGACACAAGTACGATGCTATTACAGATTTTGATGGATTAAGAGTTGCCCTTAGGCAGATAGAAAGTGATCACAGAAGTAGGGAAAAGACACACTCCAAACCACATACCAGCAAGGCCATCACAGGTCAGCCAGAAGAGGACAGCATCCAGGAAATTAAGGGTATGATCAACCAGATTAATAGCAGACTAGACAACCATGACAAGAAGTTTGAGCATCCACCATGGCAAAAGCAGTCGCAATCGAATTGGCAACAACAACAGGCACCATCTAGTTGGCAGCAACAACAACAGCCACCATCACGTTGGCAACAACAACCATCTTCTAATTGGCAACAACAACAACAACCATGGCAACAACAAGATACACAATACAGACAGCAATCTAAAGGTAGAGGTAGAGGGAAATACAGAGACAGACAAGATAGTGATAAAGAAGTTAAGTGTTGGAGATGTGGACAGTTTGGCCATCTAAAGATAGGATGCAGAGTGAGAATGGACCATAGTAAGCAACATTTAAACGGGAAGAAGTCTATGGCAAGGGAACAGTCATAGGCTTGCAGAACGGAAACGTTCCCAAGGTAAGTAATGTAAAAGTACCACCGGGACTTTTTGGCCAGCCTACTGAAGTAAACATAATCATTAATGGAAATACAACATCAGCGTTATTAGATACTGGTTCTACAGTTTCCACCATCAGTGAATCTTTCTTCAACCAGCATATACAGTCACCATTACTTCAGATCGAAACTTTATTAGATATTGAATGTGCTGACGGTAAGCAGTTACCATACTTAGGGTATATAGAAACTACGATACAGATACCAGGTCAGCAACATGAATTTCCGTGTATATTACTAGTTACATCTGACAGTAGATATAACCAGCAGGTACCAGTACTCTTAGGAACCAATACACTTTCTTCCATCATTGATACACTAAAGGTTAATATTGGAGATACATTTTTACAGAAGAGTAACTTGACTACACCATGGTATCTAACTCTTCGATGTATTGCACTACGTGAGAAAGAATTGAAAAGGAATGACAATAGACTAGGAGTAATAAGAAATGGAGAGATCCATGCCATCACTGTATCACCAAACTCTTACATCACTTTTACTGGATATCTAGACAAGGAACTGCCATATCATGATACACCAGCTATGCTACATCAATCATCTTTAGCCAAAGACTCGTTAGACTTGGATATAGAACCATCACTTATCGATTATCGTCACCGAAGGAATGGACCAATCAAGGTAAGTATTTCGAACGTAACCACAAGAACCATCAACATACCACCTAGAGCCATAGTATGTGAAATACAGCCGGTATTGATACAGCAACTGTCAGAATCAACATCAGAACAAGAAATGCAAGACATAATGGGCAAGATGGAATTTACTCAAAGTGATCTCTCGAATGAACAGTTTAACAAAGGATTAGAGCTCATCAGGTCATACATAGACATTTTCTCAAAGAATGATGACGATGTAGGTCATACTGATGTAGTACAACACCGCATAGACCTAACTGACGACAAACCATTCAAGCAGAGGTACAGACACATTCCCCCATCAGCTTATGAAGAAGTAAGAGCACATTTACGACAATTACTTGATGCAGGTATCATTAGACCATCTCATAGTTCTTTTGCATCAAATGTAGTTTTAGTGCGTAAGAAAGATTCCACCCTACGACTGTGTGTAGACTACAGACAACTGAACAACATTACAAAGAAAGACAGCTATGCTCTTCCAAGAATTGAGGAACTTTTGGATTGCCTTGCAGGAGCATCTTATTTTTCAGTTGTAGATATGAAGTCCGGATACCACCAAATTGAGATTTATGAGCCACACAAAGAAAGAACAGCCTTTACAGTCGGTCCATTAGGCTTCTTTGAGTATAACAGAATGCCGTTTGGCCTTACCAACAGCCCGGCAACCTACCAAAGGATGATGGAAGACTGTTTAGCCGACTACAATCTACATATCTGCTGTGTGTTTATTGATGACGTCATCGTGTTTGGAAACACCTACGAAGAACATCTCCACAACCTTCAATTAGTTATGGAAAGAATTAGACAGGCAAAATTAAAACTAGCTCCAAAGAAATGCTCATTTTTCAAGCTACGAGTAAAGTTTGTAGGACACATTGTATCGGCTGCAGGAAAGGAAATCGATCCAGAGAAAACAGAGAAGGTAACATCTTGGCCAACACCAACATCACCAGAGGAGGTAAGAAGATTTCTTGGTTTCGTCGGCTATTATCGGAGATTCATAAAGAACTTCAGCCAGATTAGTCGACCCTTGACAGACTTGATGCCAATTCCAACAGGTAAGAAATGCAAGGGAAAACCAAAGAACCAGAAAGAATGGAACTGGGGAGAAGAACAAGATAAAGCTTTCACCACCTTGAAGAAGCTATTAACATCAGCTCCAATACTTGGATATGCGGATCCTACTCTTCCATTTGAGCTCCATACTGACGCTTCTGGAACTGGATTAGGTGCAGTTCTTTACCAAGAACAGAGCAACGAGAAGCGAGTGATCAGCTATGCAAGTAGGGGACTAACCAAGGCCGAAAAGAATTACGCACCACATAACTTGAATTCCTAGCCTTGAAGTGGGCCATCACCGATAAATTCAAGGACTACTTGTACGGCCAACAGTTCACGGTATGGACAGACAACAATCCATTAACGTATGTATTAACGACAGCAAAGCTTGATGCCACAGGTCATCGATGGCTAGCAGACTTAGCCAGTTACAACTTCAGCATTAAGTATCGTCCTGGGAAAAGCAACGCCGACGCAGACGGACTTAGCCGATTGCCAGTCTCTGAAGAGGTAACTGACATAAGTATAGATTCAATTCGAGCTATCTGTAATGCTGTCATAGATACTTCACCATATGCAGAGTGCTTAGGAATTTCAACTGATGTTATCAATGATGACGATTGTGATATACCGACAGGAACATCAGTATTAAATGCAGTAGATTGGATCAAAGCGCAAGAGAAGGATGAAATGATTAAGAGATGGAGAGAAACCGTTCGGAATAATTTAAAACCAGGAAAAGGGGATAGCATTTTAAAGAGACAATATCAGCATTTGAAGATGATTGAAGGAATTTTGTATCGGAAGTATTAACAGAAGATGAAACTAAGCAACAACTGATTTTACCGCAAGAACTTGTGACAACTGTACTGGCAGCTTTACACAACGACCTAGGACATCCCGGCAAAGATCGTACTCTATCCTTGTTACGAGACAGATTTTATTGGCCAAGTATGGCAAAGGATGTTGAGGAATGGATTTCACAATGCGGAAGATGTCTTAGGAGGAAAACCTTACCGAACCACAGAGCACCACTGGTAAGTATAGAGACAACATCACCTCTACAACTGGTAAGTATGGATTTTCTTACGCTCGAACCATCAAAAGGAGGACAGCAACACATTCTCGTACTTGTGAACCACTTTACAAGATATGCTCAGGCCATACCCACTAGGAACCAGACGGCAAGAACAACAGCCGAAGCGATATTTAACAACCTTATCGTACATTATGGCATACCAGAAAGACTTCATTCGGACCAGGGGGCAGATTTTGAATCGAAAGTAATAAAGGAATTATGTAACTTGACAGGAATTAAAAAGTCTCGTACCACCAGCTACCACCCACAAGGAAACGGTATGTGTGAGAGGTTCATCCGAACTCTGTTAGACATGTTAGGAACATTGGAGGTAGACAAGAAGAAAAACTGGAAAGCTTATGTGGCACCGCTTGTCCACGCGTACAACTGTACGAAGCATGAGTCGACCGGTTTTTCACCTTACTTCCTCATGTTTGGAAGGAATCCAAGACTACCTGTTGATGTAACCTTAGGACTGAAAAAAGAAATCACTGGGTCAAACTACATCAAGGATCTTACAGAGCGGTTAGATTACACCCACAAGTTAGCAGCTGAAGCCTCCAAGAAAGCGCAGCAACGTCAAAAACATCATTATGATACAAAGATTAAAGGAGCTACCATCAGGAAAGGAGACTTGGTACTTGTGAAGATTGTGGCGTTCGATGGTAAACATAAACTTTCAGACAGATGGGAGGATGATCCGTATGTTGTACTCGATCAACCCAATCCAGAGATCCCAGTCTTCACAGTACGGAAAGAAAATGGAGAAGGTCGTAAGAGGAATTTACACCGAAACTTGTTATTACCAGTTGGCCATGTGATTGAGCCAGAGAGACCAGTACCCAAACCACGACAACGTGTTAAGAATGAACCACCAAAACCAGCACCAAGAACAGTAAACAGACCGACAGATGCTGAATATTATTCAGAGTCATCAGAGGATGAGGTTGTATTGTTGGCAGTATCAGGTGATGAAATTAGTGACTCAACCATCACTGCAGAAACATCACGTCTTGATATACCGGCAACCCGGATAGAAGATGATGAAGTATCTGAGTCTGCAGGGGACGCCCGATCTCAGGATGCCGACATAGTGGAAGCTACCGAAACAGACACAGATACGAGAGACGTTAATAGAAGGCCTTCGACAAGGGATAGGAACAGTGATATACAGGAGAACCTTTCTGACGATGCATCACTGTCGCCACCTGTAGCATTACGTCGATCTGTACGAAACAGGAAACCGCCAACTTGGATGACTTCTGGAAAGTTTGAAATGTCTAAGTTTTCAGGTACACCTAGTGGTGAATGGTACCAAAGGTTCAATGTCTTACATCTTTATCTAACACACAACTTTTTCAGGGTATGCAGACAGAAACAGCACAGGCTATTTTAGACATCATGAAGTCTACCTCTAGTTTTAAATGACGGGACGTCATTTCACAGCTGGGGGGAGTATGTGGTAGCCAGTAGAATTTACAAAATTATAATAAAGTTGAATTTTTAAATTTATATCGTTTGGTTTTTATTTAAATATTAAACAATAAAAATGTTATACAAATAAACTCTAGTATTTGTGTTTTACATTAATTGTAGATTTTAGTTTATAAGTTTGCATTGACTTGACACTGACTATTTTTGACATGGTTAGTTATTAGTTATGATATCTGTTTACTTTGACAGCTTCAAATGCTATTGGTTTTACGGGTGATTGAGTTGGGTGAATCTTTTCCGATTGGTCAGATTTCTTTTGGCGGTCTTTTCTTATTGTCCTAATACTTCAATTGTATATTATTTTTCCTACTGGAAAGACGCATATTTTGGCTATCTGCATATTCTTTGACTGATTTCACTAGTTTTCAACTTACTTACTTTGAGAGAAGACTACAATGGTTGAGGTTTGTTTTCTATTTAGGTTTCTCTATATTTGAATTACTAAGTAGCGTACTTTTAATTTGCATGTATTTGTCTTCACGCACGAGCTACCCGTTCATTATTTTGACATCGGAGTGAGAATGTGTATTGAGCATATGATATTTAAACTTTTAAGTGGTAAATTTAGCATTTACGTTATTAATGGTTAATTAGCTGAATTAAGACGAATTTGATGAATTTTTAATTAAAACGTAGCGAATGGTGAATGTTAGAGTAGAAAAATTGGGGACTGAAAGTGTAATTAAAAGTTATTAATAATTTATTTAATAACGACTGTTTTATGACCATTTTTCATTGAAATGCATTATCATCTTAATTAGCAAGATGATTGTATTATACTATTTGTTGTACAGGTATTCATGGCTTAGCGGTACAGACAGTAAAAATATTGTTGAGGCAAACCTTTACACCTCATGTGAGGTAAGAAATGAGTTTCGCTTAGCCGCTTTTATTTTAATATTTGTTCTTTTCGCTTTATAAGCTTTATTTGCGTTCCATTGATAGTTACGCTTAGCTGCTTTATATTTTGCTTTCAGTAATTGCTTATTGCTAGTTTTGCTTCATTTTAACATTTTCTAATAAGTATGTTGTTAAAGAAATGAAACGCGAGATTTTCATTTGCAGTTGTCAACTGATTTGATATGTTGTTTAATATTACCGATTTAGTGTAAATAGTGTAATGAGTTATTATTTTTAACAAAGTTAGCAGATCGAATAGTTGTATTATTGTAAAATATTTATTCTTGTTATTTATTGTTGATATTTTATTACAGGGTTTCTTCGTCTAATTATTCATCATTGCTTCATAAAATAAAACTATCCAGAACCCTAGAGAGGAATTGTTTTTGTTTATTTTCCACGCCATATAGTGCGATTACAATAACAATAAATATTATGTTGGTTAACGGTCGATTACTGCAAATTATAGTCATGTTTAAATTTAATTCTATACCTACGTTATGTTTGTTTGTTTGTTTGTTTGATGGTGTTTAACGCCACTTTCAGCAATTTTTCAGCTATATCATGGCGTCCAGTTTTTATTGGGGGAGGAAGCCGGAGTACCCGGAGAAAACCCCCGACCTTCGGTAGGAAAACTGGCAATCCTTGTCAATTAAGATTGGAGTCGAGTACACCCTGCCTGCAGTGAGAATCGAACCCGCAATCTCAGTGTTGACAGACCACGTGATCAATAGTAGACGAACTACCTTGACCACTCGGCCACCGAGGCCCCCCTACGTTATGTGCAACAACGTAGTTATATGTTCTAATGACACCAGAGTATGTTCATTACATAAATTAGATTATCATTTTATTATCATTGCATGTTATTGCCATAATTTTGGTTACATAGAAATTTATTTTCATTAAACGAGATAAGACATACATAATGTCGCGACAAAATAGTGTAGATTGTATGCCATCATCTCTTCAACAACGTTTCTCCTTTGTATGATTCATGGGGAAACTTTGCCTCCTAAAGAATTTGTTTTTTTTCTATTAGACACACTGAATAACCATCAAACACGGCCTCAGCAACTATTTTTCTTTCTGAGAAATTAAAAATTATAAAGCACTATTTTCACTACCTACTGAAATTATTACGGTTAGTGTTCAGTTTTAATTAATTGAGCAATGCATAAGATTTGTTTGTATGAATCTCGAAGCGCAATGATATGTGCCTTTACAAGAATACATGATTGATATTTCTATCACTGTACAAGCATCCGTATTTTATTCCGAAATTACATACATGGTCATGCAGTCTAAAACAATATTCTAATTTAATTTCCTTTGTAGCAATAAAAATCAATATCCTTTACAAAGTACAATTACAAATACAGTTTTTAAATAGCTGTTAGTTGCATTTTATTACTATTTTAGACCTTCTTTGTTTGAAAGTGCGGAGCCAGATAATTTATAACTTTGCAAGAAGATGGCATGGTAATTCTTTCATTAAGAACAGGAACCTTTGTCGATGCCATGTGAATGTTAACAGCTTTACAGTACAATAAATTGTTTATTCAAAAATTAAAAGTCTTTTATTGTGATGAAAACGCGCATTTGTTTTATGGTCAACAATTTTACATGTTTAAATAACTTACTGTTGTAGAAATGTATATCCATAGGGATATTCATTTGTAGTTGATAGTTCAGGACAACTTTAACGGATGCCAATGTTAACGAAATTTCTCTGTTGCATTACCCAATAGATGGTCTTATTTGTCAGAAAATTTAATGCTCAATGGGTTTCTTAATTCGCGATTTTCATAACAAATCCTTAAAAATTGCCTCCTCACGAATAATAAGAAGATTAAAGTGCTAAGGTGTGTGTACCTTGTTGTGATATTTGTGGTAATAGCATTGCCACCGTCTGCGGAAGGAGTAGTGCAAAGAACCTGAAAAAGACATTTTACATGTGTTTTCATTGAGATCATATACACATTTCATGCAATTCCATTTAAAACAACACATTACAAAATGTAATGTTCAGTTTTAAATCATACCTTTATTTCTGATGAAAATGCTATTTTAAGTTAAAAATGGTTTGTTTTTGTCTTTTGTTTTTTGAAACAATATAACTATTTTATTTCATTTTTCCTACTATTCGAATAGATTGAACCATTTAATACATTAAATTTAGTACTATTTATACCCAAAATGCTTAAATAATTTGGGTTTACAAAAATAGGAAAAAATCATGCAGTAAAATTGCGTCAAAGATGCCAAGGTTAATATAATTTACTTCGCCAGAAACACGTTTCGTCTATAAACTAGACTCATCAGTTTCGTATAAAACCAAATAATGTATCTGTTTTAGTTAATGTATGTTGTAAATTTAATTCAATACATATAAGATTTTTAAGCTTTTAGCATTTTAATTCAAATGATATATATATATATATATATATATATACAAACGTCTAAGTATTGTGACAACCATATAATATATCTATCCAGCGGATTTCTGAAACATCAGAAATACAGGGTTAATATCAAATATTTATATATACGTCTACAAATTAAGCCCAACACTGTTTGAATTAGATTTTTAACACTGTCAAATTTTTGCTTTCCCTCAGCGGGATTCGAACTCACACCGTTGTGACACTGTGGCACCAGTTCGCCTGCACTATGTCCAGCGGTCTAGACCCCTCGGCCAAATCCGCTATATAAAAATATAGCTTCATTAACCGGGATGAATCTTAGACATAGACATAGTACATGTGAACTAGCGTGTGACGATGGAATTTTCGTAACCAATACGTATTAATCTGACAGTAATCTAATTAAGCATTTTTGTATATATTATATAGGATGACAAAGTTACTTGTCATGCAGTCACAGTAAGTAAATTATATACAAACGTCTAAGTATTGTGACAACCATATAATTTATCTATCCAGCGGATTTCTGAAACATCAGAAATACAGGGTTAATATCAAATATTTATATATACGTCTACAAATTAAGCCCAACACTGTTTGAATTAGATTTTTAACACTGTCAAATTTTTGCTTTCCCTCAGCGGGATTCGAACTCACACCGTTGTGACACTGTGTCCCCAATTCGCCTGCACTATGTCCAGCGGTCTAGACCCCTCGGCCAAATCCGCTATATAAAAATATAGCTTCATTAACCGGTGTGAATCTTAGACATGGACATAGTACATGTGTACTAGCGTGTGACGATGGAATGTTCGTAACCAATACGTATTTATCTGACAGTAATCTAATTCAGCATTTTTGTATATATTATATAGGATGACAAAGTTACTTGTCATGCAGTCACAGTAAGTAAATTATATACAAACGTCTAAGTATTGTGACAACTTATTGTTTATATATAATTTACTTACTATGACTGCATGACAAGTAACTTTGTCATCCTATATAATATATACAAAAATGCTGAATTAGATTACTGTCAGATTAATACGTATTGGTTACGAAAATTCCATCGTCACACGCTAGTACACATGTACTATGTCTATGTCTAAGATTCACCCCGGTTAATGAAGCTATATTTTTATATAGCGGATTTGGCCGAGGGGTCTAGACCGCTGGACATAGTGCAGGCGAATTGGTGCCACAGTGTCACAACGGTGTGAGTTCGAATCCCGCTGAGGGAAAGCAAAAATTTGACAGTGTTAAAAATCTAATTCAAACAGTGTTGGGCTTAATTTGTAGACGTATATATAAATATTTGATATTAACCCTGTATTTCTGATGTTTCAGAAATCCGCTGGATAGATATATTATATGGTTGTCACAATACTTAGACGTTTGTATATAATTTACTTACTGTGACTGCATGACAAGTAACTTTGTCATCCTATATACTATATACAAAAATGCTGAATTAGATTACTGTCAAATTAATACGTATTGGTTACGAAATTTCCATCGTCACACGCTAGTACACATGTACTATGTCTATGTCTAAGATTCACCCCGGTTAATGAAGCTATATTTTTATATAGCGGATTTGGCCGAGGGGTCTAGACCGCTGGACATAGTGCAGGCGAATTGGTGCCACAGTGTCACAACGGTGTGAGTTCGAATCCCGCTGAGGGAAAGCAAAAATTTGACAGTGTTAAAAATCTAATTCAAACAGTGTTGGGCTTAATTTGTAGACGTATATATAAATATTTGATATTAACCCTGTATTTCTGATGTTTCAGAAATCCGCTGGATAGATTAATTATATGGTTGTCACAATACTTAGACGTTTGTATATAATTTACTTACTGTGACTGCATGACAAGTAACTTTGTCATCCTATATAATATATACAAAAATGCTGAATTAGATTACTGTCAGATTAATACGTATTGGTTACGAAAATTCCATCGTCACACGCTAGTACACATGTACTATGTCTATGTCTAAAATTCACCCCGGTTAATGAAGCTATATTTTTATATAGCGGATTTGGCCGAGGGGTCTAGACCGCTGGACATAGTGCAGGCGAATTGGTGCCACAGTGTCACAACGGTGTGAGTTCGAATCCCGCTGAGGGAAAGCAAAAATTTGACAGTGTTAAAAATCTAATTCAAACAGTGTTGGGCTTAATTTGTAGACGTATATATAAATATTTGATATTAACCCTGTATTTCTGATGTTACAGAAATCCGCTGGATAGATATATTATATGGTTGTCACAATACTTAGACGTTTGTATATAATTTACTTACTGTGACTGCATGACAAGTAACTTTGTCATCCTATATAATATATACAAAAATGCTGAATTAGATTACTGTCAGATTAATACGTATTGGTTACGAAAATTCCATCGTCACACGCTAGTACACATGTACTATGTCTATGTCTAAGATTCACCCCGGTTAATGAAGCTATATTTTTATATAGCGGATTTGGCCGAGGGGTCTAGACCGCTGGACATAGTGCAGGCGAATTGGTGCCACAGTGTCACAACGGTGCGAGTTCGAATCCCGCTGAGGGAAAGCAAAAATTTGACAGTGTTAAAAATCTAATTCAAACAGTGTTGGGCTTAATTTGTAGACGTATATATATATATATATATATATATATATATATATAGCCTCACACTATTTTATTGGGGTATAATTTTCTGTTAAAAGTATATTTGAAGATTTCTTTATGTTTAACTGATAACGTCGCCAACCTAGCTGAAATATCGCTCGCTGGACAACAAATCATTTAGTGACTTTATCAATCTGTGGGTTACTCTCCTGGAGTTTGCGGGCTCAAAGCAGAAAATTACCAAGTGTTAATTGGTAATGCTCGAAACATTGCGCAAATATTCAGCAGGAGTAGAGTAAGGGTTAGCCTAAAATTCGTAACATTTAGAAAGGAGTAGAAAATGGGTTAGCCTAAAATAACGTAACATTTAGAAAAAAGTAGAGTAAGGGTTAGCCTAAACTTACGTTACATTTAGAAAGAAGTAGAGTCGTTAGCCTAAAATTACGTAAAATTTAGAAAGAAGTAGAGTAAGGGTTAGCCTAAAATTACGTAACATTTAGAAAGTGGAGTAAGGGTTAGCCTAAAATTCGTAACATTTAGAAAGTAGAGTAAAGGTTAGCCTAAAATTACGTAACATTCAGAAAGGAGTAGAATAAGGGTTAGGCTAAAATTACGTAACATTCAGAAAGGAGTAGAGTAAGGGTTAGGCTAAAGTTCGTAACATTTAGAAAGAAGAGAATGGGTTAGCCTAAAATTACGTAACATTTAGAAAAGAGTAGAGTAAGAGTTAGCCTAAAATTACGTAACGTTTAGAGAAAAGAGAAGAGTAAGGGTTAGCCTAAAATTACGTAACATTTAGCAAGGAGAAGAGTAAGGGTTAGCCTACTATAACGTTACATTCAGAAAAGAGTAGAGTAAGGGTAAGACTAAAATTCGTAACATTTAGAAAGAAGTAGAGTAAGGGTTAGCCTAAAATTACGTAACATTCAGAAAGGAGTAGAATAAGGGTTGGGCTAAAATTCGTAACATTTAGAAAGGAGTAGACAATAGGTTAGCCTAAAATTACGTAACATTTACAAAAGAGTAGAGTATGGTTTAGCCTAAACTTACGTACAATTAAGAAAGGAGTAGAGAATGCGTTAGCCTAAAATTATGTAACCTTTAGCAAGAAGAAGAGTGAGGGTTAGCCTACAATTACGTAACATTAGGAAAGGAGTAGAGTAAGGGTTAGCCTAAAACTCGTAACATTTAGAAAGAAGTACAGTAGGGGTTAGCCTAAAATTACGTAAAATTAAGAAAGGAGTAGAGAATGGGTTAGCCTAAAATAATGTAACTTTTAGCAAGGAAATGAGTAAGGGATAGCCCAAAATTCATAACATTTAGAAAGAAGTAGAGTAAGGATAGCCTAAAACTCGTAACATTCAGAAAAGAGTTGAGTAGGGGTTCGCCTAAAATTACTTAACATTCAGAAAGGAGTAAAGTAAAGGTTAGCCTTAAATTCGTAACATTTAGAAATGAGTAGAGTATGGGTTAGCCTAAAATTACTTAAAATTCAGAAAGGAGTAAAGTAAAGGTTAGCTTAAAATTCGTAACATTTAGAAAGAAGTAGAGTAATGATAGCCTAAAATTACGTTACATTTAGAAAAGAGTAAAGTAAGAGTTTGCCTAAAATTACGTAACATTTAGAAAAGAGTAGAGTAAGGGTTAGCCTAAAATAACGTACAATTAAGAAAGGAGTAGAGAATGGGTTAGCCTAAAATTATGTAACATTTAGCAGGAAGAAGAGTAAGGGTTAGCCTACAATTACGTAACATTCAGAAAAGAGTTAAGTTTAGCCTAAAATTATCAACATTTAGAAAGGAGTAAAGTAAGTGTTAGCCTAAAATTCGTATCATTTAGAAAGAAATAGAGTAAGGGTTAGCCTAAATTACCTAACACTCAAAAAGAAGTAGAGTAAGGGTTAGGCTAAAATTCGTAACATTTAGAAAGGAATAGAGAATGGGTTATCCTAAAATTACGTAACATTTAGAAAAGAAGAGAGTAAGGGTTAGCCTAAAATTACGTAAAATCAAGAGAGGAGTAGAGAATGGTTTAGCCTAAAATTATGTAACATTTAGCAAGGAGAAGAGTAAGGGTTACCCTACTATTACGTAACATTCAGAAAAGAGTAGAGTAAGGGTTAGCCTAAAATTCGTATCATTTAGAAAGGAGTAGATTAAGAGTTAGCATAAACGTACGTTTCATTCAGAAAGGAATAGAGTAAGTGTTAGCCTAAAATTAGGTAACATTCAGAAAGAAGTAGAAAAAGGGTTAGCCTTAAATTTCGTAACATTTAGAAAGAAGTATAGAGTAAGGCTTAGCCTAAAATTACGTAACATTCAGAAAAGAGTAGAATAAGAGTTAGCCTTAAATTGCGTGACATTAAGAAAAGAGTAGAGTAGGGGTTAGCCTAAAATTCGTAACGTTTAGAAAGGAGTAGAGAATGGGTTAGCCAAAAATAATGTAACATGTAGAAAAGAGTAGAGTAAGGGTTAGTCTAAAATTACGTAACATTCAGAAAGGAGTAGAGTAAGGGTTAGCCTAAAATTACGTACAATTAGGAAAGGAGTAGAGAATGGGTTAGCCAATAATTACGTAACATTTAGCAAGGAGAAGAGTAAGGGTTAGCCTACAATTAAGTTACATTCAGAAAAGAGCAGAGTAAGGGTTAGCCTAAAATTCGTAGCATTTAGAAAGGAGTAAAGTAAGTGTTAGCCTTAAATTCGTAACATTTAGAAAGAAGTAGAGTAAGAGTTGCCTAAAATTACGTAACATTCAAAAAGAAGTAGAGTAATGGTAAGGCTAAAATTCGTAACATTTAGAAAGGAGTAGAGAATGGGTTAGCCTAAAATTACGTAACATTTAGAAAAGAGTTTAGTAAGAGTTTGCCTAAAATTACGTAACATTTAGAAAAGAGTAGAGTATGGGTTACCCTAAAATTAAGTACAATTAAGAATGGAGTAGAGAATGGGTTAGCCTAAAATTATGTAACCTTTAGCAAGACGAAGAGTAAGGGTTAGCCTACAATTACGTAACATTAAGAAAGGAGTAGAGTAAGGGTTAGCCTAAAATTTGTAACATTTAGAAAGAAGTAGAGTAAGGGTTAGCCTAAAATTAAGTCACATTCATCAAGGAGTAGAGTAAGGGTTAGCCTAAAACTCGTCACATTCAAAAAGAAGTAGAGAAAGGGTTAGGCTAAAATTGGTAACATTTAGAAAGACGTATAGAGTAACGGTTAGCCGAAAATTACGTAACATTCAGAAAAGAGTAGAATAAGAGTTAGCCTTAAATTACGTAACATTAAGAAAAGAGTAGAGTAAGGGTTAGCCTAAATAAAATTCGTAACCTTTACAAAGGAGAAGAGAATAGGTTAGCCTAAAATTATGTAACATGTAGAAAAGAGTAGAGAAAGGGTTAGTCTAAAATTACGTAACATTCAGAAAGGAGTAGAGTAAGGGTTAGCCTAAAATTATGTAACATGTAGAAAAGAGTATAGTAAGGGTTAGTCTAAAATTACGTACAATTAGGAAAGGAGTAGAGAATGGGTTAGCCAATAATTACGTAACATTTAGCAAGGAGAAGAGTAAGGGTTAGACTACAATAACGTTACATTCAGAAAAGAGCAGAGTAAGGGTTAGCCTAAAATTCGTAGCATTTAGAAAGGAGTAAAGTAAGTGTTAGCCTTAAATTCGTAACATTTAGAAAGAAGTAGAGTAAGAGTTGCCTAAAATTACGTAACATTCAAAAAGAAGTAGAGTAATGGTAAGGCTAAAATTCGTAACATTTAGAAAGGAGTAGAGAATGGGTTAGCCTAAAATTACGTAACATTTAGAAAAGAGTTTAGTAAGAGTTTGCCTAAAATTACGTAACATTTAGAAAAGAGTAGAGTATGGGTTACCCTAAAATTAAGTACAATTAAGAATGGAGTAGAGAATGGGTTAGCCTAAAATTATGTAACCTTTAGCAAGACGAAGAGTAAGGGTTAGCCTACAATTACGTAACATTAAGAAAGGAGTAGAGTAAGGGTTAGCCTAAAATTTGTAACATTTAGAAAGAAGTAGAGTAAGGGTTAGCCTAAAATTAAGTCACATTCATCAAGGAGTAGAGTAAGGGTTAGCCTAAAACTCGTCACATTCAAAAAGAAGTAGAGAAAGGGTTAGGCTAAAATTGGTAACATTTAGAAAGACGTATAGAGTAACGGTTAGCCGAAAATTACGTAACATTCAGAAAAGAGTAGAATAAGAGTTAGCCTTAAATTACGTAACATTAAGAAAAGAGTAGAGTAAGGGTTAGCCTAAATAAAATTCGTAACCTTTACAAAGGAGAAGAGAATAGGTTAGCCTAAAATTATGTAACATGTAGAAAAGAGTAGAGAAAGGGTTAGTCTAAAATTACGTAACATTCAGAAAGGAGTAGAGTAAGGGTTAGCCTAAAATTATGTAACATGTAGAAAAGAGTATAGTAAGGGTTAGTCTAAAATTACGTACAATTAGGAAAGGAGTAGAGAATGGGTTAGCCAATAATTACGTAACATTTAGCAAGGAGAAGAGTAAGGGTTAGACTACAATAACGTTACATTCAGAAAAGAGAAGAGTAAGGGTTAGCCTAAAATTCGTAGCGTTTAGAAAGGAGGAAAGTAAGTGTTAGTCTAAAATTTGTAACATTCAGAAAGAAGTAGAGTAAGAGTTGCCTATAAAATAACGTAACATTCAAAAAGAAGTAGAGTAAGGGTTAGGCTAAAATTCGTAACATTTAGAAAGGAGTAGAGAATGGGTTAGCCTAAAATTACGTAACATTTAGAAAAGAGTAGAGTAAGAGTTTGCCTATAATTACGTAACATTTAGAAAAGAGTAGAGTATGGGTTAGCCTAAAATTACGTACAATTAAGAATGGAGTAGAGAATGGGTTAGCCTAAAATTATGTAACCTTTAGCAAGAAGAAGAGTAACGGTTAGCCTACAATTACGTAACATTTAGAAAGGAGTAGAGTAAGTGTTAGCCTAAAATTTGTAACATTTAGAAAGAAGTAGAGTGAGGGTTAGCCTAAAACTCGTCACATTTAAATAGAAGTACAGTAAGGGTTAGCCTAAAATTACGTAAAATTAAGAAAGGAGTAGAGAATGGGTTAGCCTAAAATAATATAACATTTAGAAAGGAGAAGAGTAAGAGTTAGCCTAAAATTCGTAACATTTAGAAAGAAGTAGAGTAAGGATTACCCTAAAACTCGTAACAATTAGAAAAGGGTGTAGTAAGCGTTATCCTAAAATTCGTTACATTTAGGAAGAAGTAGAAAAAGGGTTTAGCCTAAAATTACCAAACAGTCAGAAAGGAGTAGAGTAAGGGTTAGCCTACAATTACGTTACATTCAGAAAGGCATAGAGTAAGTTAGCCTAAAATTACGTAACATTTAGAAAGGAGTAGAGAATGGGTTAGCTTAAAATTATGTAACTTTTAGCAAGAAGAAGAGTAAGGGTTAGCCTAAAATTACGTAACATTCAGAAAAGAGTAGAGTAAGGGTTAGGCTAAAATTCGTAACATTTAGAAAGGAGTAGAGAATATTTGAGCCTAAAATAACGTAACATTCAGAAAAGAATAGAGTCAGGGTTAGCCTAAAATTACGTACAATTAAGAAAGGAGTAGAGAATGGGTTAGCCAAAAAGTATGTACCCTTTAGCAAGAAGAAGAGTAAGGGTTAGCCTAAAATTACGTACAATTAAGAAAGGAGTAGAGAATGGGTTAGCCAAAAAGTATGTAACCTTTAGCAAGAAGAAGAGTAAGGGTTAGCCTACAATTACGTAACATTAAGAAAGGAGTAGAGTAAGGGTTAGCCTAAAATTTGTAACATTTAGAAAGAAGTAGAGTAAGGGTTAGCCTAAAATAACGTAACATTCATAAAGGAGTAGAGTAAGGGTTAGCCTAAAACTCGTCACATTTAAATAGAAGTACAGTAAGGGTTAGCCTAAAATTACGTAAAATTAAGAAAGGAGTAGAGAATGGGTTAGAATAAAATAATGTAACATTTAGCAAGGAGAAGAGTAATAGTAAGCCTTAAATTCGTAACATTTAGAAAGAAGTAGAGTAAGGATTAGCCTAAAACTCGTAACAATTCGAAAAGAGTAGAGTAAGCGGTAGCCTAAAATTCGTAACATTAAGGAAGAAGTAGAGTAAGGGTTAGCCTAAAATTACCAAACAATCAGAAAGGAGTAGATTAAGGGTTAGCCTACAATTACGTTACATTCAGAAAGGCATCGAGTAAGTTAGCCTAAAATTACGCAACATTTAGAAACGAGTAGAGAATGGGTTAGCTTAAAATTATGCAACTTTTAGCAAGAAGAAGAGTAAGAGTTAGCCTACAATAACGTTACATTCAGAAAAGAGAAGAGTAAGGGTTAGCCTACAATAACGTTACATTCAGAAAAGAGAAGAGTAAGGGTTAGGCTAAAATTCGTAACATTTAGAAAGGAGTAGAGAATATTTTAGCCTAAAATAACGTAACATTTAGAAAAGAGTATGGTAAGAGTTAGCCTAAAATTACGTACAATTAAGAAAGGAGTAGAGAATGGGTTAGCCAAAAAATATGTAACCTTTAGCAAGAAGAAGAGTAAGGGTTAGCCTAAAATTACTTAACATTCAGAAAAGAGTAGAGTAAGGATTAGCCTAAAATTCGCTACATTTAGAAAGAAGTAGAGTAAGGGTTTGGCCTAAAATTACCTAACAATCAGAAAGGAGCAGAGTAAGGGTTAGCCTACAATTACGTTACATTCAGAAAGGCATAGCGTATGTTAGCCTAAAATTACGTAACATTTAGAAAAGGGTAGAGTAAGGGTTAGCTTAAAATTACGTAACATTTCGAAAGGAGTAGAGAATGGGTTAGCTTAAAATTATGTAATTTTTAGCAGGAAAAAGAGTAAGGGTTAGCCTAAAATTACGTAACATTCAGAAAAGAGTGGAGTAAGTGTTCGGCTTAAATTCGTAACATTTAGAAAGGAGTAGAGAATAGGTTTGCCTAAAATTACGTAACATTTAGAAAAGAGTAGAGTATGGGTTACCCTAAAATTACGTACAATTAAGAATGGAGTAGAGAATGGGTTAGCCTAAAATTATGTAACCTTTAGCAAGACGAAGAGTAAGGGTTAGCCTACAATTACGTAACATTAAGAAAGGAGTAGAGTAAGGGTTAGCCTAAAATTTGTAACATTTAGAAAGAAGTAGAGTAAGGGTTAGCCTAAAATTACGTCACATTCATAAAGGAGTAGACTAAGGGTTAGCCTAAAACTCGTCACATTCAAAATGAAGTAGAGAAAGGGTTAGGCTAAAATTCGTAACATTTAGAAAGAAGTATAGAGTAACGGTTAGCCTAAAATTACGTAACATTCAGAAAAGAGTAGAATAAGAGTTAGCCTTAAATTACGTAACATTAAGAAAAGAGTAGAGTAAGGGTTAGCCTAAATAAAATTCGTAACCTTTACAAAGGAGAAGAGAATAGGTTAGCCTAAAATTATGTAACATGTAGAAAAGAGTAGAGTAAGGGTTAGTCTAAAATTACGTAACATTAAGAAAGGAGTAGAGTAAGGGTTAGCCTAAAATTATGTAACATGTAGAAAAGAGTATAGTAAGGGTTAGTCTAAAATTACGTAACATTCAGAAAGGAGTAGAGTAAGGGTTAGTCTAAAATTACGTAACATTCAAAAAGAAGTAGAGTAAGGGTTAGGCTAAAATTCGTAACATTTAGAAAGGAGTAGAGAATGGGTTAGCCTAAAATTACGTAACATTTAGAAAAGAGTAGAGTAAGAGTTTGCCTATAATTACGTAACATTTAGAAAAGAGTAGAGTATGGGTTAGCCTAAAATTACGTACAATTAAGAATGGAGTAGAGAATGGGTTAGCCTAAAATTATGTAACCTTTAGCAAGAAGAAGAGTAACGGTTAGCCTGCAATTACGTAACATTAAGAAAGGAGTAGAGTAAGGGTTAGCCTAAAATTTGTAATATTTAGAAAGAAGAAGAGTAAGGGTTAGCCTAAAACTCGTCACATTTAAATAGAAGTACAGTAAGGGTTAGCCTAAAATTACGTAAAATTAAGAAAGGAGTAGAGAATGGGTTAGCCTAAAATAATATAACATTTAGAAAGGAGAAGAGTAAGAGTTAGCCTAAAATTCGTAACATTTAGAAAGAAGTAGAGTAAGGATTAGCCTAAAACTCGTAACAATTAGAAAAGGGTGTAGTAAGCGTTATCCTAAAATTCGTTACATTTAGGAAGAAGTAGAGAAAGGGTTTAGCCCAAAATATACCAAACAGTCAGAAAGGAGTAGAGTAAGGGTTAGCCTACAATTACGTTACATTCAGAAAGGCATAGAGTAAGTTAGCCTAAAAATTACGTAACATTTAGAAAAGAGTAGAGTAAGGGTTAGCCTAAAATTACTTAACATTTAGAAAGGAGTAGAGAATGGGTTAGCTTAAAATTATGTAACTTTTAGCAAGAAGAAGAGTAAGGGTTGGCCTAAAATTACGTAACATTCAGAAAAGAGTAGAGTAAGGGTTAGGCTAAAATTCGTAACATTTAGAAAGGAGAAGAGAATATTTGAGCCTAAAATAACGTAACATTCAGAAAAGAGTAGAGTCACGGTTAGCCTAAAATTACGTACAATTAAGAAAGGAGTAGAGAATGGGTTAGCCAAAAAGTATGTGCCCGTTAGCAAGAAGAAGAGTAAGGGTTAGCCTAAAATTACGTACAATTAAGAAAGGAGTAGAGAATGGGTTAGCCAAAAAGTATGTAACCTTTAGCAAGAAGAAGAGTAAGGGTTAGCCTACAATTACGTAACATTAAGAAAGGAGTTGAGTTAGGGTTAGCCTAAAATTTGTAACATTTAGAAAGAAGTAGAGTAAGGGTTAGCCTAAAATAACGTAACATTCATAAAGGAGTAGAGTAAGGGTTAGCCTAAAACTCGTCACATTTAAATAGAAGTACAGTAAGGGTTAGCCTAAAATTACGTAAAATTAAGAAAGGAGTAGAGAATGGGTTAGAATAAAATAATGTAACATTTAGCAAGGAGAAGAGTAATAGTTAGCCTTAAATTCGTAACATTTAGAAAGAAGTAGAGTAAGGATTAGCCTAAAACTCGTAACAATTCGAAAAGAGTAGAGTAAGCGTTAGGCTTAAATTCGTAACATTAAGGAAGAAGTAGAGTAAGGGTTTAGCCTAAAATTACCAAACAATCAGAAAGGAGTAGAGTAAGGGTTAGCCTACAATTACGTTACATTCAGAAAAGCATAGAGTAAGTTAACCTAAAATTACGTAACATTTAGAAAGGAGTAGAGAATGGGTTAGCTTAAAATTATGCAACTTTTAGCAAGAAGAAGAGTAAGGGTTAGCCTACAATAACGTTACATTCAGAAAAGAGAAGAGTAAGGGTTAGGCTAAAATTCGTAACATTTAGAAAGGAGTAGAGAATATTTTAGCCTAAAATAACGTAACATTTAGAAAAGAGTAGGGTAAGAGTTAGCCTAAAATTACGTACAATTAAGAAAGGAGTAGAGAATGGGTTAGCCAAAAAATATGTAACCTTTAGCAAGAAGAAGAGTAAGGGTTAGCCTAAAATTACTTAACATTCAGAAAAGAGTAGAGTAAGGATTAGCCTAAAATTCGCTACATTTAGAAAGAAGTAGAGTAAGGGTTTAGCCTAAAATTACCTAACAATCAGAAAGGAGCAGAGTAAGGGTTAGCCTACAATTACGTTACATTCAGAAAGGCATAGCGTAAGTTAGCCTAAAATTACGTAACATTTAGAAAAGGGTAGAGTAAGGGTTAGCTTAAAATTACGTAACATTTCGAAAGGAGTAGAGAATGGGTTAGCTTAAAATTATGTAATTTTTAGCAGGAAAAAGAGTAAGGGTTAGCCTAAAATTACGTAACATTCAGAAAAGAGTAGAGTAAGGGTTCGGCTTAAATTCGTAACATTTAGAAAGGAGTAGAGAATAGGTTAGCCTAAAATAACGTAACATTAAGAAAAAAGTAGAGTAAGGGTTAGCCTAAAATTACGTACAGTTAAGAAAGCAGTAGAGAATGGGTGAGCCAAAAAGTATGTTACCTTTAGCAAGAAGAAGAGTAAGGTTTAGCCTACAATTACGTAACATTTAGAAAGGAGTACAGTAAGGTTTAGCCTAAAATTTTAACATTCAGAAAGAAGTAGAGTAAGGGTTAGCCTTAAACTCGTAACATTTAGAAAAGATTAGAAGGGTTAGCCTAAAATAATGTAAAATTTAGCAAGGATAAGATTAAGGGTTAGCCTAAAATTCGTAACATTTAAAAAGAAGTAGAGTAAGGATTAGCCTAAAACTCGTAACATTTAGAAAAGAGTAGAGTAAGGATTAGCCTAAAATTACGTAACATTCAGAAAGGAGTAGAGAAAGGATTAGCCTAAAATTCGTAATATTTAGAAAGAAGTAGAGTAAGGGTTCAGCCTAAAATCACCTAACAATCAGAAAGGATTAGAGTAAGGGGTAGCCTAAAATAACGTAACATTCATAAAGGAGTAGAGTAAGGGTTAGCTTAAAACTCGTCACATTTAAATAGAAGTACAGTAAGAGTTAGCCTAAAATTACGTAAAATTAAGAAAGGAGTAGAGAATGGGTTAGAATAAAATAATGTAACATTTAGCAAGGAGAGGAGTAATAGTAAGCCTTAAATTCGTAACATTTAGAAAGAAGTAGAGTAAGGATTAGCCTAAAACTCGTAACAATTCGAAAAGAGTAGAGTAAGCGTTAGCCTAAAATTCGTAACATTAAGGAAGAAGTAGAGTAAGGGTTTAGCCTAAAATTACCAAACAATCAGAAAGGAGTAGAGTAAGGGTTAGCCTACAATTACGTTACATTCAGAAAGGCATAGAGTAAGTTAGCCTAAAATTACGTAACATTTAGAAAGTAGTAGAGAATGGGTTAGCTTAAAATTATGCAACTTTTAGCAAGAAGAAGAGTAAGAGTTAGCCTACAATAACGTTACATTCAGTGAAGAGAAGAGTAAGGGTTAGGCTAAAATTCGTAACATTTAGAAAGGAGTAGAGAATATTTTAGCCTACAATAACGTAACATTTAGAAAAGAGTAGGGTAAGAGTTAGCCTAAAATTACGTACAATTAAGAAAGGAGTAGAGAATGGGTTAGCCAAAAAATATGTAACCTTTAGCAAGAAGAAGAGTAAGGGTTAGCCTAAAATTACTTAACATTCAGAAAAGAGTAGAGTGAGGATTAGCCTAAAATTCGCTACATTTCGAAAGAAGTAGAGTAAGGGTTTAGCCTAAAATTACCTAACAATCAGAAAGGAGCAGAGTAAGGGTTAGCCTACAATTACGTTACATTCAGAAAGGCATAGCGTAAGTTAGCCTAAAATTACGTAACATTTAGAAAAGGGTAGAGTAAGGGTTAGCTTAAAATTACGTAACATTTCGAAAGGAGTAGAGAATGGGTTAGCTTAAAATTATGTAATTTTTAGCAGGAAAAAGAGTAAGGGTTAGCCTAAAATTACGTAACATTCAGAAAAGAGTAGAGTAAGGGTTCGGCTTAAATTCGTAACATTTAGAAAGGAGTAGAGAATAGGTTAGCCTAAAATAACGTAACATTAAGAAAAAAGTAGAGTAAGGGTTAGCCTAAAATTACGTACAATTAAGAAAGGAGTAGAAAATGGGTTAGCCAAAAAGTATGTTACCTTTAGCAAGAAGAAGAGTAAGGTTTAGCCTACAATTACGTAACATTAAGATTGGAGTACAGTAAGGTTTAGCCTAAAATTTTAACATTCAGAAAGAAGTAGAGTAAGGGTTAGCCTTAAACTCGTAACATTTAGAAAAGATTAGAAGGGTTAGCCTAAAATAATGTAAAATTTAGCAAGGATAAGATTAAGGGTTAGCCTAAAATTCGTAACATTTAAAAAGAAGTAGAGTAAGGATTAGCCTAAAACTCGTAACTTTTAGAAAAGAGTAGAGTAAGGATTAGCCTAAAATTACGTAACATTCAGAAAGGAGTAGAGAAAGGATTAGCCTAAAATTCGTAACATTTAGAAAGAAGTAGAGTAAGGGTTCAGCCTAAAATCACCTAACAATCAGAAAGGATTAGAGTAAGGGTTAGCCTACAATTACGTTACATTCAGAAAGGAGTAGAGAAAGTGTTAGGCTAAAATTCGTAACATTTAGAAAGGAGCAGAGAATGCGTTAGCCTAAAATTATGTAACCTTTAGCAAGAAGAAGAGTGAGGGTTAGCCTACAATTACGTAACATTAAGAAAGGAGTAGAGTAAGGGTTAGCCTAAAACTCGTAACATTTAGAAAGAAGTACAGTAGGGGTTAGCCTAAAATTACGTAAAATTAAGAAAGGAATAGAGAATGGGTTAGCCATTTAGCAAGGAGATGAGTAAGGGATAGCCCAAAATTCATAACATTTAGAAAGAAGTAGAGTAAGGATAGTCTAAAACTCGTAACATTCAGAAAAGGGTTGAGTAGGGGTTCGCCTAAAATTACTTAACATTCAGAAAGGAGTAAAGTAAAGGTTAGCCTAAAATTCGTAACATTTAGAAAGGAGTAGAGTATGGGTTAGCCTAAAATTACTTAACATTCAGAAAGGAGTAAAGTAAAGGTTAGCTTAAAATTCGTAACATTTAGAAAGGAGTAGAGTATGGGTTAGCCTAAAATTACTTAACATCCAGAAAGGAGTAAAGTAAGGGTTAGCCTAAAATTACTTACAATTAAGAAAGGAGTAGAGAATGGGTTAGCCTAAAATTATGTAACATTTAGCAAGAAGAAGAGTAAGGGTTAGCCTACAATTACGTAACATTCAGAAAAGAGTTAAGTTTAGCCTAAAATTCTTAACATTTAGAAAGGAGTAAAGTAAGTGTTAGCCTAAAATTCGTATCATTTAGAAAGAAATAGAGTAAGGGTTAGCCTAAATTACCTAACATTCAAAAAGAAGAAGAGTAAGGCTTAGGCTAAAATTCGAAACATTTAGAAAGGAATAGAGAATGGGTTAGCCTGAAATTACGTAACATTTAGAAAAGAGTAGAGTAAGAGTTAGCATAAAATTACGTAACACTTACAAAAGAAGAGAGTAAGGGTTAGACTAAAATTACGTAAAATCAAGAGAGGAGTAGAGAATGGTTTAGCCTACACTTTTGTAACATTTAGCAAGGAGAAGAGTAAGGGTTACCCTACAATTACGTAACATTAAGAAAAAAGTAGAGTAAGGGTTAGCCTAAAATTACGTACAATTAAGAAAGGAGTAGAGAATGGGTTAGCCAAAAAGTATGTTACCTTTAGCAAGAAGAAGAGTAAGGTTTAGCCTACAATTACGTAACATTAAGATTGGAGTACAGTAAGGTTTAGCCTAAAATTTTAACATTCAGAAAGAAGTAGAGTAAGGGTTAGCCTTAAACTCGTAACATTTAGAAAAGATTAGAAGGGTTAGCCTAAAATAATGTAAAATTTAGCAAGGATAAGATTAAGGGTTAGCCTAAAATTCGTAACATTTAAAAAGAAGTAGAGTAAGGATTAGCCTAAAACTCGTAACTTTTAGAAAAGAGTAGAGTAAGGATTAGCCTAAAATTACGTAACATTCAGAAAGGAGTAGAGAAAGGATTAGCCTAAAATTCGTAACATTTAGAAAGAAGTAGAGTAAGGGTTCAGCCTAAAATCACCTAACAATCAGAAAGGATTAGAGTAAGGGTTAGCCTACAATTACGTTACATTCAGAAAGGAGTAGAGAAAGTGTTAGGCTAAAATTCGTAACATTTAGAAAGGAGCAGAGAATGCGTTAGCCTAAAATTATGTAACCTTTAGCAAGAAGAAGAATGAGGGTTAGCCTACAATTACGTAACATTAAGAAAGGAGTAGAGTAAGGGTTAGCCTAAAACTCGTAACATTTAGAAAGAAGTACAGTAGGGGTTAGCCTAAAATTACGTAAAATTAAGAAAGGAATAGAGAATGGGTTAGCCATTTAGCAAGGAGATGAGTAAGGGATAGCCCAAAATTCATAACATTTAGAAAGAAGTAGAGTAAGGATAGTCTAAAACTCGTAACATTCAGAAAAGGGTTGAGTAGGGGTTCGCCTAAAATTACTTAACATTCAGAAAGGAGTAAAGTAAAGGTTAGCCTAAAATTCGTAACATTTAAAAAGGAGTAGAGTATGGGTTAGCCTAAAATTACTTAACATTCAGAAAGGAGTAAAGTAAAGGTTAGCTTAAAATTCGTAACATTTAGAAAGGAGTAGAGTATGGGTTAGCCTAAAATTACTTAACATTCAGAAAGGAGTAAAGTAAGGGTTAGCCTGAAATTACTTACAATTAAGAAAGGAGTAGAGAATGGGTTAGCCTAAAATTATGTAACATTTAGCAAGAAGAAGAGTAAGGGTTAGCCTACAATTACGTAACATTCAGAAAAGAGTTAAGTTTAGCCTAAAATTCTTAACATTTAGAAAGGAGTAAAGTAAGTGTTAGCCTAAAATTCGTATCATTTAGAAAGAAATAGAGTAAGGGTTAGCCTAAATTACCTAACATTCAAAAAGAAGAAGAGTAAGGCTTAGGCTAAAATTCGAAACATTTAGAAAGGAATAGAGAATGGGTTAGCCTGAAATTACGTAACATTTAGAAAAGAGTAGAGTAAGAGTTAGCATAAAATTACGTAACACTTACAAAAGAAGAGAGTAAGGGTTAGACTAAAATTACGTAAAATCAAGAGAGGAGTAGAGAATGGTTTAGCCTACACTTTTGTAACATTTAGCAAGGAGAAGAGTAAGGGTTACCCTACAATTACGTAACATTCAGAAAAGAGTAGAGTAAGGGTTAGCCTAAAATTCGTATCATTTAGAAAGGAGTAGATTAAGAGTTAGCATAAACTTACGTTTCATTCAGAAAGGAGTAGAGTAAGTGTTAGCCTAAAATTACGTAGCATTCAGAAAGAAGTAGAGTAAGGGTTAGCCTTAAAATACGTCACATTAAAAAAGAAGTAGAGAAAGGGTTACTCTTAAATTTGGTAACATTTAGAAAGAAGTATGGAGTAAGGGTTAGCCTAAAATTACGTAACATTCAGAAAAGAGTAGAATAAGAGTTAGCCTTAAATTGCGTGACATTAAGAAAAGAGTAGAGTAGGGGTTAGCCTAAAATTCGTAACGTTTAGAAAGGAGTATAGAATGGGTTAGCCAAAAATTATGTAACATGTAGAAAAGAGTAGAGTAAGGGTTAGTCTAAAATTACGTAACATTCAGAAAGGAGTAGAGTAAGGGTTAGCCTAAAATTACGTACAATTAGGAAAGGAGTAGAGAATGGGTTAGCCAATAATTACGTAACATTTAGCAAGGAGAAGAGTAAGAAATAGCCTACAATTACGTTACATTCAGAAAAGAGCAGAGTAAGGGTTAGCCTAAAATTGGTAGCGTTTAGAAAGGAGGAAAGTAAGTGTTAGCCTAAAATTCGTAACATTTAGAAAGAAGTAGAGTAAGAGTTGCCTAAAATTACGTAACATTTAGAAAGGGGTAGTGAATGGGTTAGCCTAAAATTACGTAACATTTAGAAAAGAGTAGAGTAACAGTTTGCCTATAATTACGTAACATTTAGAAAAGAGTAGAGTATTGGTTAGCCTAAAATTACGTACAATTTAGAATGGAGTAGAGAATGGGTTAGCCTAAAATTATGTAACCTTAAGCAAGAAGAAGAGTAAGGGTTAGCCTACAATTACGTAACATTAAGAAAGGAGTATAGTAAGGGTTAGCCTAAAATTTGTAACATTTAGAAAAAAGTAGAGTTAGGGTTAGCCTAAAATTCGTAGCGTTTAGAAAGGAGGAAAGTAAGTGTTAGCCTAAAATTCGTAACATTTAGAAAGAAGTAGAGTAAGAGTTGCCTCAAATTACGTTACATTAAAAAAGAAGTAGAGTAAGGGTTAGGCTAAAATTCGTAACATTTAGAAAGGAGTAGAGAATGGGTTAGCCTAAAATTACGTAACATTTAGAAAAGAGTAGAGTAAGAGTTTGCCTATAATTACGTAACATTTAGAAAAGAGTAGAGTATGGGTTAGCCTAAAATTACGTACAATTAAGAATGGAGTAGAGAATGGGTTAGCCTAAAATTATGTAACCTTTAGCAAGAAGAAGAGTAAGGGTTAGCCTACAATTACGTAACATTAAGAAAGGAGT
Source organism: Limnoperna fortunei (assembly GCA_944474755.1). Classification (NCBI taxonomy): domain Eukaryota; kingdom Metazoa; phylum Mollusca; class Bivalvia; order Mytilida; family Modiolidae; genus Limnoperna; species Limnoperna fortunei. The sequence goes on along the minus strand of OX104118.1, from coordinate 47,410,137 downwards.
AGAGTAAGGGTTAGCCTAAAATTTGTAACATTTAGAAAGAAGTAGAGTAAGGGTTAGCCTAAAACTCGTCACATTTAAATAGAAGTACAGTAAGGGTTAGCCTAAAATTACGTAAAATTAAGAAAGGAGTAGATAATGGGTTAGCCTAAAATAATATAACATTTAGCAAGGATAAGAGTAAGAGTTAGCCTAAAATTCGTAACATTTAGAAAGAAGTAGAGTAAGGATTAGCCTAAAACTCGTAACAATTAGAAAAGGGTGTAGTAAGCGTTATCCTAAAATTCGTAACATTTAGGAAGAAGTAGATAAAGGATTAAGCCTAAAATTACCAAACAGTCAGAAAGGAGTAGAGTAAGGGTTAGCCTACAATTACGTTACATTCAGAAAGGCATAGAGTAAGTTAGCCTAAAATTACGTAACATTTAGAAAAGAGTATAGTAAGGGTTAGCCTAAAATTACGTAACATTTAGAAAGGAGTAGAGAATGGGTAAGCTTAAAATTATGTAACTATTAGCAAGAAGAAGAGTAAGGGTTAGCCTAAAATTACGTAACATTCAGAAAACAGTAGATTAAGGGTTAGGCTAAAATTCGTAACATTTAGAAAGGAGCAGAGAATATTTTAGCCTAAAATAACGTAACATTTAAAAAGAGTAGAGTCAGGGTTAGCCTAAAATTACGTACAATTAAGAAAGGAGTAGAGAATGGGTTAGCCAAAAAGTATGTACCCTTTAGCAAGAAGAAGAGTAAGGGTTAGCCTTAAATTACGTACAATTAAGAAAGGAGTAGAGAATGGGTTAGCCAAAAAGTATGTAACCTTTAGCAAGAAGAAGAGTAAGGGTTAGCCTAAAATTACGTAACATTGAGAAAGGAGTAGAGTAAGGGTTAGCCTAAAATTTGTAACATTTAAAAAGAAGTAGAGTAAGGGTTAGCCTAAAACTCGTCACATTTAAATAGAAGTACAGTAAGGGCTAGCCTAAAATTACGTAAAATTAAGAAAAATTAATGTAACATTTAGCAAGGAGAAGAGTAAGAGTTAGCCTTAAATTCGTAACATTTAGAAAGAAGTAGAGTAAGGATTAACCTAAAACTCGTAACAATTAGAAAAGAGTAGAGTAAGCGTTAGCCTAAAATTCGTAACATTTAGGAAGAAGTAGAGTAAGGGTTTAGCCTAAAATTACCAAACAATCAGAAAGGAGTAGAGTAAGGTTTAGCCTACAATCACGTTACATTCAGAAAGGCATAGAGTAAGTTAGCCTAAAATTACGTAACATTTAGAAAGGAGTAGAGAATGGGTTAGCTTAAAATTATGCAACTTTTAGCAAGAAGAAGAGTAAGGGTTAGCCTACAATAACGTTACATTCAGAAAAGAGAAGAGTAAGGGTTAGCCTACAATAACGTTACATTCAGAAAAGAGAAGAGTAAGGGTTAGGCTAAAATTTGTAACATTTAGAAAGGAGTAGAGAATATTTTAGCCTAAAATAACGTAACATTTAGAAAAGAGTAGAGTAAGAGTTAGCCTAAAATTACGTATAATTAAGAAAGGAGTAGAGAATGGGTTAGCCAAAAAGTATGTAACCTTTAGCAAGAAGAAGAGTAAGGGTTAGCCTACAATTACATAACATTGAGAAAGGAGTAGAGTAAGGGTTAGCCTAAAATTTGTAACATTTAGAAAGAAGTAGAGTAAGGGTTAGCCTAAAACTCGTCATATTTAAATAGAAGTACAGTAAGGGCTAGCCTAAAATTACGTAAAATTAAGAAAGGAGTAGAGAATGTGTTAGAATAAAATAATGTAACATTTAGCAAGGAGAAGAGTAAGAGTTAGCCTTAAATTCGTAATCTTTAGAAAGAAGTAGAGTAAGGATTAGCCTAAAACTCGTAACAATTAGAAAAGAGTAGAGTAAGCGTTAGCCTAAAATTCGTAACATTTAGGAAGAAGTAGAGTAAGGATTTAGCCTAAAATTACCAAACAATCAGAAAGGAGTAGAGTAAGGGTTAGCCTAAAATTACGTTACATTCAGAAAGGCATAGAGTTAGTTAGCCTAAAATTACGCAACATTTAGAAAGGAGTAGAGAATGGGTTAGCTTAAAATTATGCAACTTTAAGCAAGAAGAAGAGTAAGGGTTAGCCTAAAATTACGTAACATTCAGAAAAGAGTAGAGTACGGATTAGCCTAAAATTCGCTACATTTAGAAAGAAGTAGAGTAAGGGTTTAGCCTAAAATTACCTAACAATCAGAAAAGAGTAGAGTAAGGGTTAGCCTACAATTACGTTACATTTAGAAAGGCATAGAGTAAGTAAGCCTAAAATTACGTAACATTTAGAAAAGGGTAGAGTAAGGGTTAGCCTAAAATTACGTAACATTTAGAAAGGAGTAGAGAACGGGTTAGCTTAAAATTATGTAACTTTTAGCAGGAAGAAGAGGAAGGGTTAGCCTAAAATTACGTAACATTCAGAAAAAAGTAGAGTAAAGCTTAGCCTAAAATTAAGTACAATTAAGAAAGGAGTAGAGAATGGGTTAGCCAAAAAGTATGTTACCTTTAGCAAGAAGAAGAGTAAGGGTTAGCCTACAATTACGTAACATTAAGAAAGGAGTACAGTAAGGTTTAGACTAAAATTTTAACATTCAGAAAGAAGTAGAGTAAGGGTTAGCCTTAAACTCGTAACATTTAGAAAAGATTAGAAGGGTTAGCCTAAAATAATGTAAAATTTAGCAAGGATAAGATTAATGGTTCGTAACATTTAAAAAGAAGTAGAGTAAGGATTAGCCTAAAACTCGTAACATTAAGAAAAAAGTAGAGCAAGGATTAGCCTAAAATTACGTAACATTCAGAAAGGAGTAGAGTAAGGATTAGCCTACAATTACGTTACATTCAGAAAGGAGTAGAGAAAGTATTAGGCTAAAATTCGTAACATTTAGAAAGGAGCAGAGAATGGGTTAGCCTAAAATCACGTAACATTTAGAAAAGAGTAGAGTAAGAGTTTGCCTAAAATTACGTAACATTTAGAAAAGAGTAGAGTAAGGGTTAGCCTAAAATTACGTACAATTAAGAAAGGAGTAGAGAATGTGTTAGCCTAAAATTATGCAACATTTATCAAGGAGAAGAGTAAGGGTTAGCCTACAACTACGTAACATTCAGAAAAGAGTAGAGTAAGCGTTAGCCTAAAATTCGTAACATTTAGGAAGAAGTAGAGTAAGGGTTTAGCCTAAAATTACCAAACAATCAGAAAGGAGTAGAGTAAGGTTTAGCCTACAATTACGTTACATTCAGAAAGGCATAGAGTAAGTTAGCCTAAAATTACGTAACATTTAGAAAGGAGTAGAGAATGGGTTAGCTTTAAATTATGCAACTTTTAGCAAGAAGAAGAGTAAGAGTTAGCCTACAATAACGTTACATTCAGAAAAGAGAAGAGTAAGGGTTAGGCTAAAATTTGTAACATTTAGAAAGGAGTAGAGAATATTTTAGCCTAAAATAACGTAACATTTAGAAAAGAGTAGAGTAAGGGTTAGCCTAAAATTACGTATAATTAAGAAAGGAGTAGAGAATGGGTTAGCCAAAAAGTATGTAACCTTTAGCAAGAAGAAGAGTAAGGGTTAGCCTACAATTACATAACATTGAGAAAGGAGTAGAGTAAGGGTTAGCCTAAAATTTGTAACATTTAGAAAGAAGTAGAGTAAGGGTTAGCCTAAAACTCGTCACATTTAAATAGAAGTACAGTAAGGGCTAGCCTAAAATTACGTAAAATTAAGAAAGGAGTAGAGAATGTGTTAGAATAAAATAATGTAACATTTAGCAAGGAGAAGAGTAAGAGTTAGCCTTAAATTCGTAATATTTAGAAAGAAGTAGAGTAAGGATTAGCCTAAAACTCGTAACAATTAGAAAAGAGTAGAGTAAGCGTTAGCCTAAAATTCGTAACATTTAGGAAGAAGTAGAGTAAGGGTTTAGCCTAAAACTACCAAACAATCAGAAAGGAGTAGAGTAAGGGTTAGCCTAAAATTACGTTACATTCAGAAAGGCATAGAGTTAGTTAGCCTAAAATTACGCAACATTTAGAAAGGAGTAGAGAATGGGTTAGCTTAAAATTATGCAACTTTTAGCAAGAAGAAGAGTAAGGGTTAGCCTAAAATTACGTAACATTCAGAAAAGAGTAGAGTACGGATTAGCCTAAAATTCGCTACATTTAGAAAGAAGTAGAGTAAGGGTTTAGCCTAAAATTACCTAACAATCAGAAAAGAGTAGAGTAAGGATTAGCCTACAATTACGTTACATTTAGAAAGGCATAGAGTAAGTAAGCCTAAAATTACGTAACATTTAGAAAAGGGTAGAGTAAGGGTTAGCCTAAAATTACGTAACATTTAGAAAGGAGTAGAGAACGGGTTAGCTTAAAATTATGTAACTTTTAGCAGGAAGAAGAGGAAGGGTTAGCCTAAAATTACGTAACATTCAGAAAAAAGTAGAGTAAAGCTTAGCCTAAAATTAAGTACAATTAAGAAAGGAGTAGAGAATGGGTTAGCCAAAAAGTATGTTACCTTTAGCAAGAAGAAGAGTAAGGGTTAGCCTACAATTACGTAACATTAAGAAAGGAGTACAGTAAGGTTTAGACTAAAATTTTAACATTCAGAAAGAAGTAGAGTAAGGGTTAGCCTTAAACTCGTAACATTTAGAAAAGATTAGAAGGGTTAGCCTAAAATAATGTAAAATTTAGCAAGGATAAGATTAATGGTTCGTAACATTTAAAAAGAAGTAGAGTAAGGATTAGCCTAAAACTCGTAACATTAAGAAAAAAGTAGAGCAAGGATTAGCCTAAAATTACGTAACATTCAGAAAGGAGTAGAGTAAGGATTAGCCTACAATTACGTTACATTCAGAAAGGAGTAGAGAAAGTGTTAGGCTAAAATTCGTAACATTTAGAAAGGAGCAGAGAATGGGTTAGCCTAAAATCACGTAACATTTAGAAAAGAGTAGAGTAAGAGTTTGCCTAAAATTACGTAACATTTAGAAAAGAGTAGAGTAAGGGTTAGCCTAAAATTACGTACAATTAAGAAAGGAGTAGAGAATGTGTTAGCCTAAAATTATGCAACATTTATCAAGGAGAAGAGTAAGGGTTAGCCTACAACTACGTAACATTCAGAAAAGAGTAGAGTAAAGTTTAGCCTAAAATTCTCAACATTTAGAAAGAAGAAGAGTAAGAGTTAGCCTAAAATTACCTAACATTTAAAAATAAGTAGAGTAGGGTTAGGCTAAAATTCGAAACATTTAGAAAGGAGTAGAGAAGCTAAAATTACGTAACATTTAAAAGGAGTAGAGAATGGTTCAGTCTAAAATTATGTAACATTTATCAAAGAGAAACATTCGTAACATTTAGAAAGAAGTAGAGAATGGGTTAGTCTAAAATTACGTAACATTTAGAAAAGAGTAGAGTAAGAGTTTGCCAAAAAATTAATAAACATTTAGAAAAGAGTAGAGTATGGGTTAGCCTAAAATTACGTACAATTAAGAAACGAGTAGAGAATGGGTTAGCCTACAATTACGTTACATTCAGAAAAGAGTAGAGTAAGGGTTTGCCTAAAATTACGTACAATTAAGAAAGGAGTAGAGAATGGGTTAGCCTAAAATTATGCAACATTTATCAAGGAGAAGAGTAAGGGTTAGCATACAACTACGTAACATTCAGAAAAGAGTAGAGTAAAGTTTAGCCTAAAAAGCAGTAAAGTAAGCGTTAGTCTAAAATTCGTATCATTTAGAAAGAAGTAGAGTAAGGGTTAGCCTAAAATTACCTAACATTCAAAAAGAAGTAGAGTAATGGTAAGGCTAAAAGTCGAAACATTTAGAAAGGAGTAGAGAATGGGTTAGCCTAAAATTACGTAAAGTTAAGAAAAGAATAGAGTAAGAGTTAGCATAAAATTAAATAACATTTACAAAAGAGGAGAGTAAGGGTTAGCCTAAAATTACGTAAAATTAAAAAGGAGTAGAGAATGGTTCAGCCTAAAATTATGTAACATTTAGCAAAGAGAAAAGTAGGGATTAGCCTACAATGACGTTACATTCAGAAAAGAGTAGAGTAAGGGTTAGGCTAAAATTCGTAACATTTAGAAAGGAGTAGAGAATGGGTTAGTCTAAAATTACGTAACATTTAGAAAAGAGTAGAGTAAGAGTTTGCCTAAAATTACGTAACATTTAGAAAAGAGTAGAGTAAGGGTTAGCCTAAAATTACGTACAATTAAGAAAGGAGTAGAGAATGGGTTACCCTAAAATTATGCAACATTTATCAAGGAGAAGAGTAAGGGTTAGCCTACAACTACGTAACATTCAGAAAAGAGTAGAGTAAAGTTTAGCCTAAAATTCTTACCATTTAAAAAGCAGAAAAGTAAGTGTTAGCCTAAAATTCGTATCATTTAGAAAGAAGTAGAGTTAGGGTTAGCCTAAAATTACCTAACATTCAAAAAGAAGTAGAGTAAGGGTTAGGCTAAAATTCGAAACATTTAGAAAGAAGTAGAGAATGGGTTAGCCTTAAATTATGTAACATTTAGCAAAGAGAAAAGTAGGGATTAGCCTACAATTACGTTACATTCAGAAAAGAGTAGAGTAAGGGTTACGCTAAAATTCGTAACATCTAGAAAAGAGTAGAGTAAGGGTTAGCCTAAAATTACGTACAATTAAGAAAGGAGTAGAGAATGGGTTAGCCTAAAATTACGCAACATTTATCAAGGAGAAGAGTAAGGGTTAGCCTACAACTACGTAACATTCAGAAAAGAGTAGAGTAAAGTTTAGCGTAAAATTCTTAACATTTAAAAAGCAGTAAAGTAAGTGTTAGCCTAAAATTCGTATCATTTAGAAAGAAGTAGAGTTAGGGTTAGCCTAAAATTACCTAACATTCAAAAAGAAGTAGAGTATGGGTTAGCCTAAAATTACCTAACATTCATAAAGAAGTAGAGTAAGGGTTAGGCTAAAATTCGAAACATTTAGAAAGGAGTAGAGAATGGGTTAGCCTAAAATTACGTAACATTAAGAAAAGAATAGAGTAAGAGTCAGCATAAAATTAAGTAACATTTACAAAAGAGGAGAGAAAGGGTTAGCCTAAAATTACGCAAAATTAAAAAGGAGTAGAGAATGAGTTAGCCTAAAATTATGTAACATTTAGCAAAGAGAAAAGTAGGGATTAGCCTACAATTACGTTACATTCAAAAAAGAGTAGAGTAAGTGTTAGGCTAAAATTCGTAACATTTAGAAAGGAGTAGAGAATGGGTTAGTCTAAAATTACGTAACATTTAGAAAAGAGTAGAGTAAGGGTTAGCCTTAAATTACGTAACGTTTAGAAAATAGTAGAGTATGGGTTAGCCTAAAATTTACATACAATTAAGAAAGGAGTAGAGAATAGGTTAGCGTAAAATTATGTAACATTTACCAAGAAGAAGAGTAAGGTTTAGCCTACAATTACGTTACATTCAGAAAGGAATAGAGTAAGTGAGCCTAAAATTACGTAACATTCAGAAAGGAGTAGAGTAAGGGTTAGCCTAAAATTATGTAACATTTAGCAAGGAGAAGACTAAGGTTAGCCTACAATTACGTAACATTCAGAAAAGAGTAGAGTAAGGGTTAGCCTACAATTACGTTACATTCAGAAAGGAATAGAGTAAAAGTTAGCCTAAAATTACGTAACATTTAGAAAGAGAAGAGTAAAGGTGAGCCTAAAATTATGTAACATTTAGCAAGGAGAAGAGTAAGGGTTAGCCTAAAATTACGTAACATTCAGAAAGGTGTATAGTAAGGGTTAACTAGCTCGGATTGAGGGCAATGTAATTCTTTAGAATACATGTAATCACTGCAGTGTTTTTTATCATTGCAAATATCTTGGCAAGCTGGTGTTTAATAGTTATTTTTGCTTTAATTCTCATCGTTCTTGTAATACACTATACACCTTATACTCCTCAGTTTCACTTGAGTAAAAGTATATTGGGGTTGTAATTAGAATTTTAAAAAAGACCTCAGATTTTTATGATGAACGAAAATGTTATTGTAATAATTTAATTTTACTTACAAAATTAGCTTCATGTTAATATCAAGTCCACTGATTGTGAAATTTCAGATAAAGGTCAAGCGGAAAAGCAGTTCAGTACATTGATAAGATTTAATTTTCAAAGGACATTTTCCATTTATTTGAACTATTTCATGGTTAGAAATGAGTTATTCACCTTTCATTTTAAAATCTTTGTTTCGTGGCAAGTTATATTTCTTAGTTCGTTTTATTAAGTTGTCTGATAAAATACGCAAACACTTTTTTCATTAACAAACAAGAAATTTGTACATTGCAAATACAATGGTGGTTAGTAACTTAAAAACATTCGTTGGCTGGTTGGTTAAGGTTGTTACTTTTCGACTATTGATCACGTCTGTCAACACTGACGTAGCCGGAGGCTTACTTTGGCAGCGTGTGCATGACTCCATATTAATTGACAAGAACTGCGGTTTTCCTGCCGACGATGGTCGGAGGTTTTCATCGGGAAATCCGGCTTGTGTTAAAACACCAAATTCATGCCATCAATCGTATTTTAATACTAATACTTTGATGATGAATTTTCTGTTTATATCACGTATACAGTGTTTACTATTTCAGATAAGAAATTAACAAGATCAAGTACATAGTGAACTGATCATCGAAGGACATTTAAGGGTTGGTTGGTGCAAAATGTTCACGCATTCTGACCTAAACACCCCTTGACCTATAACTTTGAAACTTTAATATGTTCAATTTAGATTTGACCATTGTCCAAATTTATCTTAAGGAGTTATGGCTCTATGTATTCCAGGCTAGCTGGCCATTGAAGACCTTCAGGTCTTTGTTTAGGGTCGTCACCCTCTGCAAGAACATTTTTCGGGTTAGGTAGCACAAGATCTCATTGATACACTCCGCGTGATATTATTCTGAGACAATCAGTAAGTGTCTTTTTAATTGAGGTTTAACAAAATTAATATTTTCGCTCTGTCATAGATAGTCTTTCCTATTCATGGATTTGACTTTTTTAGACATGACTATCAGCAACTCGAATAATAAGACTGTTTGTTAATGATGTTTAAGTCCACATTCAGCTATTTTCAGCTGTAACATTTATTTTACACTTTACGTTTAATCTACTTGTTTAAGTGATTATTCATACATTCCTATCTTTTACTTTAGGCCAAATTATGTTACACTAAATAGAAGAAAAATTGTTCAATTAGCACCTTTTGTTAATTTGGCTGAACTTTAATTGACAACCTGTTAAAGAAACGAATTCTGTTAATCTGTTTAACTCGCAATTAGTCAAAATTACACGTTTACACCAAAATTGTAAAAATCATTCTCATTGGTCATTGTCTTTAAATTCCATTTGTCATCCAAATTAATTTTTACATGACAAGATAGTTTTTATATAGTAGAAGAGGGTAGTTAGACAGAAGAGACAGATAGGAAATATATTATTGTAATCGTTAACTGTTGAAATATACGAACATGGAAACGTACAACGACTTCTAGTCTATCTTTTGAACAGTTACAGCTAGTTCCACCGAAAGACTTATGGTAATGACAGGATAACAAACATCCCGGTCATAATAGATACAGAGCCTGGTGACAAATCTACAGCATATAATAACAGATCGAACCACAGCATTATAACAAATAGAGAGCATATACTAATAATGAAACTACATAATGTAATATATTATAACAAATTCACGACCTGAAGTTACATACTCAACCTGTTATAATAATAAACACTCCATAAAATAACGAAGCCACAGCATAACAGATCCTGTATATTGTTTGTAATTTACACGTACATATACTTATAAGTAAACTTGTTTTTGTCAACACAGGCTGTGCTCCGTTTGATGGGAGGAAATAAGAAAACTCAGCATTGAATTGAAAATTTGTCATTTATTACTTAAATTACCAAAACATAATACACAAATCATAAAACATATTTACATACAAATAGATAGAAAAATTGTAACTACTATAATGAGGAACCCATCCCATCAAAGATGGGCATATTTATACTGTATCCTCTTGGCTATTATCGTCTAAAGTAAATTGAACCTTTCTAGTAGGTCGACGAGTTCTTGTTGACCAGACTCGTTCGTGTACAGGTCCTTCTTGATGAGAGTCCGCCATAACAGAAGGCCGGCGAGTTCTTGTTGATTGAACTCGTTTGCGTAGTGGCCCTTCCTTGTGAGAGTCTGCCATAACTGATAAGAAGAGTACCTTATATGATTACCTATTGAAAATACGTGTAAAACACATACTGTGAGTTACTGCACATGTGTACAGGGTTCAACCTAACAGGAAAAAGAGCACCATCAGTGCTAAACATAACAAGTAAAAACCCGTATACAACAGGTACAAGTGTACAAAATAATATAAAGCACCATCTTGTGTCAAGCAAATACAAGTATGAACCTGTTTACAACCAAGTACATTATAAATAAAGACCATATGCGCTAAGCAGACCTAGTGTGTACCAATTGTACTAACATATATTATCTATATTTGGGTAAAATTAAACCAAACCAACCACCTCCAAAAGTATCAAGAAAAGCCACATTAATGTACCATAAATACATTTGTTGTTCCGCACATGCGTACATCCATAATCAAAAATAAAGCACCATAAATGTGCTAAATTAACAAGCCTGTACCATATGTACAAACAGTAACTGAAATGAAAAGAAGTATGTAGCAACATATGTGCTAAGCACAAAGATAAGTATTGTTTCTACAAAAAGTGATACTTGTATTTCCGCAAAGCATACCTAAAATACAGTCACGTAAGTTACCTGGACCTGTGCACGGCAAAGAGAATTTATCACCCTTACAGCGAAGTAAACAACAGACTAAGAGTAATATTAGTGTATACACATATATACAACCCTTCCCGAAAAAAAAATCGTTCTAGTACTAAGCAACTTGTGCCATACTAACACATTGTATATAAGACTAAAAATTATGGTACCAATTATGTTATACCTATACCCATGCAAAGCATAACATAAAATACCATTCAAACAATTATGGATTGCAAACAAAAAATTAATAAATAGAACATAAATAGTAAGATGAGTACCCTAAGTACTAAGCATAGCATGTATGTATTAATATGCACCATACCCACTAAACAATATTATTTGATTTATTTAAATATTATTTATTTATTTATTTTATTTATTTTTATTATAAATGATAGTAACCGGTCTCGACGCTCCTTAACTAAGTGATCGGACGAGAACCAGTGTGTTTTCAACTTGAAAGTAAGTAGGCTTATTTATAAAAATATAATTATTTATTTATGACATTTTATACATATAGAAGTAACTGATCTATTTGTTGAACTAATATACATATCCAACGCATGTATATACTCATGCAAGCCTACAAGAAAACTTTTGATGCAAAGCATCAGTTCGCCGCCGATGTATTTTGCATTCTGCACGATTTTGTCAAAAAGATTTGATAATAATTTTACGGGACGCATTGTAAAGCACGTTTATATCTATGTTGTTTTTTTTTAACATGAAAGCTTGCGTAGCAGGCATCTCAGATTTTCAATCGAACTAAAACACACACTTTCTATGGACTATCTAATGAATATTCTCTTAGAAAGCATTGAAATTTCAAAAAGAAGGCATTTTAACTTTTTCCCTATAAAGTTCTATTTAAAGCTAAGTCGTGAGGTTGTGGCTAGTTTGAATTGGTGATTTATAAATTTGCGCACATGTAATCTTTTGTCATATATTTAATCATAAATATACTTAAATTAAAACTAATATTCACGTGGTTCAATTAAATTATTGACATAACACTTATTTATTGAATGTTACAAATGTCAGCGTACTCCGGAATTGGATACACAAAATAGCCTTTTATTCTGGTTTCCGATTTTCATATGTTCGATCTCTTCTTATTATCTCTTAATGATATATAATTGTTTTCGGGTAAATTGAGCAAAAAGGTAAAAACCATACTCTACAATATAGTTCATGTTGTAAGTGATAAAATGGCTAATTTAATGCTAAAGAAAATATTTCAATTACAGTTTTTCGTATTTGTTAAATCCTCCTAGCTTTAAAATACATTTTTCTGTCCTAATCTAATAAGGAGTAGTAAAGATGAACAAAATTGTGTATTAATGCGCTTTTGACCTCGCTAGACAGGATCATCGATTCAATTTTATTTCTTGGATTATTTCACGATTTATAGGGTATGCTTAGTATTTTTTTTAATGCATTCTTATCTTTACAAAATAAAATGTATATATCGGTGTTTCTTTTATTAATTAGTTAGATAATTTGATAATAAAAAAGGCATTTTTAGACTTGTTACGTTATATTACGTAATGTATATGTTAGAAAGACTTGTTCAGTTCAATTTTATCATTATATTTTTTGTTTGGATTATTTCATGCTTGATAGAGCAAGCTTCATATCTTTTTTGCATTCATATCTTTACATAAAAATGTAGATGATTATAAATTTGACTTTATCGATAATTTTCAATTTTATTTCTTTTGTTATGTCAGAATTTCTAGGGTACTTAAGCCTTGTTGTTTTTATGCAGTTTCTAATCTTCACATAATAGAATGTGAATGTATTTGTTTTTATGGGAATTCTTAAGATGATTTGATAAAAATAATGCATTTTAAAGTTTTGTAGTATTACGTAATGCATGATCGATAATTTTCAGTATTATTTCTGGATTATTTCATAATTAGGGTAGAAAATGAAACCTTTATGTAGAAATTCATCAATCTTGAACATTAAATTTAATTTCCATGGGTTTTGATTATTTACGATTTCGAAATCCGACTCTCTCGCACGAGATTGGCCGAGAACGAGGCGTGTGTGCGTGGTGGGGGTGAGGGGTAAGAGATATTTCTGTGATGTAATTGTGTGTAAATTGTAAATTAGATGTGCCTTGTTTATTTGCTAATTGCTTATTTATGACACTGAACTTTAATGAAAGGTATAAATGGAAGACCATTTAGACTCACATAATTAGCCAAGAAAATGCTAATTTGGATTAAGATTTTTATACGAAAATAAGATTTTAAAACAGGCATGTTATTTAAAGAAATTTGATTTTCTGAATGAGTGAAAAATGTCATAGACATTGGTAGGGAAAATAAATTTCTTTATAATAAGAAAAAAAAAACACAAAAGGTTTGCATTTTTATTTAATTCAAGATTTAATTTTTTTATGTAGAACTATTTTAAAGAAGCAGTTATATTTAGATACTTATAGAATTATATTTAACCTTCTCTAAGATCGTATATGAAGTCCTTTAAACAAACAGAAATTAAAAAAAGCTATATGAAATTTTGAAAAATAATAATACAATAGAAAATCTAAAAACTAAATGAAATTTTGAAAAATGTATATAAAAATACAATAGAAAAACAATTCAGTTACATAAAGGTCATCAACAGTTGTAATAGTTGAAAATAATTCTAGAAGTTAATAATCTCATAAATTGTTTTGCAAAAACGGAGGCATATAATTACATGTCTCTGGCAAAAATAAGACTCTTCTATATATATATTTTTTTATTTTACAGTCTGAAAATTTTATTAAGTTCTTAGCAATGTTTATGCACATGAATGTTAGTTTGACGTTTGAATACATTTTAATTGCAAATTTTTTGAAAAACAATTTTAATTACTGTAAAATTAAATCAATTGAAATTGTAACTTGTCGGTATTTTTCTTTGACCGACGGAAGTACGCGATAACTGTCGATCTTACCGCCCCCTTTTTTCCCACAGAACCACGTGATTATGTGATTTCGAAAAGGTCAATGTATTGTTATTGTACGGTAAACATTTGTCTTTCCTACACATTGCTTTTTTGATAACAATACTCTTCTCAAAGTTGAGATATTATAATCAAGATGATTATTTCTTGCCTTGCACAATCGTCTATATTTGTAACCTTTTACAGCATATATGATGAAATTGTAAATAAAACAAGTCGAAAAAAAACTGTTAAAACCAAATCGGATACACCTGTAACATATAAATCGAACATCTCTGGATATGGGTGTAACCCATATCATTTTTTGTTCAAAGCTACGCTCATCGATAGAGCTATCACCGAAAGACAAAGTACCAGGATAAATGAGTCTCCCTGCATTATTAACATCCGTAAATAGAATACCAACAAAACTTATTATTAAATGGAACTTTGATATCACCCAAGCATTTTGCAGGCGATCCTAATATATTATCTTGATTTTTCACTCAAAATTAAATGATTGACATTCTTGTAGCAAAATTCTGTTCATTTATGGTAACTAAGTGTACTTCGAAATATTTTCTCCTTTATCGATCGTTAGTAACGAAAGTGAATACAAATAATCGCCACCCTCCTCCTGGGCGGCGATAATAAAAGATCCCACTGACGCGGACTCGTTTTCGGTCATTTTTCAAGATCGTAACTAAAAATAGCCCGTTCCGCTAATTAAAGATGCGTAAACACTTCTAAAAACTAAAAAACTGACAGACCGTTGCCATAAATATTATTTGAATAACCGTAAGTGAAAATTTAGTGGAGCTGTGACACTAATAAGTCAACGCCACCTGTTGGGAGATACCAAAGGGGAGATAATAGAAGCTATGACTGCTGAATCTATTAATAATAAAATCTCTTCTTGACTAGTAAATAACATAAAGTATCCTGTTTGGCATAAATATATTTATAAATCAAAAATAAGCCTTTATTATTTTGTTCAGCCAGCTGTAAAAAAGTTGCATTCTCACAATCATTTAACTTAAATGTATGACAAATCAGTCATGATCTTACATGTATGCGTATTAAGGATCAAGGATGTAAAATATAATTCCGATTCAGTGTGTCACATGTTCCCTCTAATTAAAGGTAATAACAAAATACCGAACGCCGATAAAACTGTCAAAAAGACAATCCAGAAAAAAAAAGTCTGAGAAACCAGCAAACTCCAGAACCAACAACCAACGTTAAGGTAAGATTAAAAGCATGTTGTAATAATATATAGAATTACGATCTCATTATCAGTTCGCTGTAAAGTTAGCGAGTCATTTTTTTGAAACAACTTGTCATTGACTAACACAGTGTGTTTATGTGAGAATGGTATGATTTAATTGTTTTAAAAATTTACCATGGCAAAATATATTCAAAAACTGAACCTAAAAATAATTAAACGTGTCATAATACTTTTAGTCTTAAACTTTGTATGAACCAAATATATTATTGTCGCAAAAGAAAGTCATTTTTAAATGGGATTTATTGTTTGACATCTATTTGGGGGTGGGGTGGGGGTGCTTTCAAGTTTCGTTTGCAAATTAATCAGGTCAGTTTTCAGTAAAGCATTGAAATGTTTAAAACTCATAAAAGCTACATCTCCAATTGTTGTCTCTACCTGTGTCATAGATCTTAAAGACTTATCGCATTGTGCTGTAACTAAATAATGCCTTAAATGAACTTATCTAGGAATATACATCCTCCCAAGTCGAGGGTTCTGAGTCCGCATTCACACCCCTGACTTGGGTGGATTGGAATACAGAATGTTTGAATGTTGGCTACAACAAATTCAGATATCTATTAGACTAGTTAAGGACTCCTGCTTGTTTTTTTAAAATAATTAGTATTTTCTGTTTAAACCCTTATCTCATAACATAGCCCATTAACCTATCATTGTTTTTTTGTTGTTGCTTATTTTCGTCCTAATTAAAGTTTCTTACAAACTATATCCTCGTTATCTTTAGAGTTACCAATTAACATCCTGAACATACACATGATGTAGTTATAGCTATTGATCTCATGACATCCTTGTTTCAAAGATATGTAAAGTGAAATATTTAATCACATGACTTCACACCGATCAACCGACTTATATCATTTTGGTGAGAAGAAGTATGACACGATGATAAAGATATAAACAAGAAATGATATGGGTTACACCCATATCCAGAGATGTTCGATTTATTTGTTATAGGTGTATCCGATTTGGTTTTAATAGTTTTTTCAACTTGTTTTATTTAAAATTTCATCATATGCTGTAAAAGGTTACAAATATAGACAATTGTGTAAGGCAAGAAATAATCATCTTGATTATAATATCTCAACTTTGAGAAGAGTATTGTAATAAAAAAAAGCAATGTGTAGGAAAGACAAATGTTTACCGTACAATAACAATACATTGACCTTTTCGAAATCACATAATCACGTGGTTCTGTGGGAAAAAAGGGGGGGGGGGTAAGATCGACAGTTATCGCGTACTTCCGTCGGGCATCCTCGGAAGATCAAAGAAAAATACCGACAAGTTACAATTTCAATTGATTTAATTTTACAGTAATTAAAATTGTTTTTCAAAAAATTTGCAATTAAAATGTATTCAAACGTCAAACTAACGTTCATTTGCATAAACATTGCTAAGAACTTAATAATATTTTTAGACTGTAAAATAAAAAATATATATAGAAGAGTCAGACATGTAATTATATGCCTCTGTTTTTGCAAAACAATTTATGAGATTTTTAACTTCTAGAATTATCTGTTAATCTGTTAATGACCTTTATTGGAATGTAACTGAATTGTTTTTCTATTGTATTTTTTATAAACATTTTTCAAAATTTCATTTAGCTTTTAGTTTTTCTATTGTATTATTATTTTTCAAAATTTCATATAGCTTTTTTAAATTTCTGTTTGTTTAAAGGACTTCATATACGATCTTAGAGGTAGGTTTAATATAATTCTATAAGTATCTAAATATAACTGCTTCTTTAAAATAGTTCTGCATAAAAAAATTTTAAATCTTGAATTAAATAAAAATGCAAACCTTTTGTGTTTTTTTTCTTATAGTAAAGAAATTTATTTTCCCTACCAATGTCTATAACATTTTTCACTCATTCAGAAAATCAAATTTCTTTAAATAACATGCCTGTTTTAAAATCCTATTTTCGTATAAAAATCATAATCTAAATTAGCATTTTCGTGGCTAATTATGTGAGTCTAAATGGTCTTCCATTTATACCTTTCATTAAAGTTCAGTGTCATAAATAAGCAATTAGCAAATAAACAAGGCACATCTAATTTACAATTTACAATTACATCACAGAAATATATCTTACCCCTCACCCCCCACCATGCACACACACACGCCTCGTTCTCGGCCAATCTCGTGCGAGAGAGTTACGGATTTCGAAATCGTAAATAATCAAAACCCAGGGAAATCAAATTTAATGTTCAAGATTGATGAATTTCTACATAAAGGTTTCATTTTCTACCCTAATTATGAAATAATCCAGAAATAATACTGAAAATTATCGATCATGCCTTACGTAATACGTAATTACGTAAAATTTTAAAATGCATTATTTTTATCAAATCATCTTATCGATTCCCAAAAAACAAATACATTCACATTCTATTGTGTGAAGATTAGAAACTGCATAAAAACTACAAGGCTTAAGTACCCTAGAAATTCTGACATAACAAAAGAAATAAAATTGAAAATTATCGATAAAGTCAAATTTATAATCATCTACATTTTTATGTAAAGATACGAATGCAAAAAAGATATGAAGCTTGCTCTATCAAGCATGAAATAATCCAAACAAAAAATTTAATGATAAATTTGAACTGAACAAGTCTTTCTAACATATACATTACGTAATATAACGTAACAAAATCTAAAAATACATTTTTATTATCAAATTATCTAACTAATTAATAAAGGAAACACCGATATATACATTTTATTTTGTAAAGATAAGAATGCATTAAAAAAAATACTAAGCATACCCTATAAATCGTGAAATAATCCAAGAAATAAAATTGATTCGATGATCCTTCTAGCGAGGTCAAAAGCGCATTAATATACAATTTTTTTCATCTTTGCTACTCGTTATAAGATTAGGACAGAAAAAATGTATTTTAAAGCTAGGAGGATTTAACAAATACGAAAAACTGTAAATGAAATATTTTCTGTAGCATTAAATTAGCCATTTTATCACTTACAACATGAACTATATTGTAGAGTATGGTTTTTACCTTTTTGCTCAATTTACCCGAAAACAATTATATATCATTAAGAGATAATAAGAAGAGATCGAACATATGACAAGTTAAGACCTATACGTATACAGATGACTTTTTCCAAATCGCTACGTTTAAAACTCACTGAATCAAATAAAGTGGAGTAAAAAATTATTTGGCATATATTTGTCCATTAACATATTCAATCGCTTTAACTAATGTTTTCATTTGTTATCTGAAAATATGTTCCAAAGTTACTGGCATCACAAATTTGAACAAATGAATGCAAAATTTACGCTTCTGCACAATATATTTCTATATCAAGTGTTTTTGTTCAAAAGGACATATATCCAACTTTTTTCTGACCCCAAAATTATTCTTCTAATTGCAATTAATTAGGAATTTGAATCATTTTTCTTTACGCATTTACTGAAAAAATGATACGGAAAAAATCAGCTCATCTTTTTATAATGACACGATGAATAAAAGTTCCTTGACACGATTGAAAACAGCCACGTATTTCTTAAGTGATTAGTTTTATACTTTCACATGGGTCATTTCAATAACTTTTTACAACTAATGTCTGTATATCATTGAATATTATACAAAAAGTTTACAACTGTTAATACAATAGGACTATGATGTATACATTCTTGACACAAATCACTAGATATGGAAAAAGGTAACAAGCAGCGGAGCAGCTTTTTAATTCATCTTAAAACCATAGTGAGGAATTAAACATAGAGTAAATGCTCTCATTGAGACAATCGCAGAGCAGGGCTTAAGCGGAAATCTGTGTTGTATGTCGATAACGCTCTACATATGAGTTCGAACCTATCAACAAATAACAACATAACGAACACGATTTTTTACAAATATTTCCTACTATGTAGACATTAAATAGTATAAAACGGAACCATCTACTTGGTAGGTCAATATATTGATGTCAAACTTTCATTACAAAATTATAAGGTATGAATTTAGGCAACCATTATCAAATGTGCTGCCTAAAATTTATAACAAAGAGGCAGAGCAAAAAATGTAAAGGTTAATTGGTGTACAAATGAGAGTTAAATCTCAAGAATTAATACATCATATTTAACTGTCACACGGATACTTCTGATGTCTAATAATTTTTTAACATAATCGGTTGCAAATATTTTGAGAATTCCACAGTTATCTTTTACACAAAAACAGAAAAGGAAAACGTGTAAGACATGTAGTTACTAAGGACAATATTATTTCAATTCGAACAGACCGCGAGATTGGCCATTATTGACCGAATTAAACACAATTTTCATCGCGTATTACACCTGTAGACACCCGAAGATACACAGAAAAGAATCTACGAATCTGGTAAGAGAATACTTACACAAATGTACACCGTTTTATTAGAAAATTATTTATATTTATGGTTTAATCACCCGTTTTCTTTCATTGTTAATTCTAATAAATGAATAATAAATAATAATAATAAATCAAACAAAAAAAAAGCAAAAAACAAAACACACCCAAGCTTTTAACGATGTCATATAATATTGTCTTTATTTTTATGTCAACGCCCCAAATGCGAAAGGTGGCAAGACATTTTCTTGGGGAGGGGGGGGTCAAATTTCGAAGTGAAATATTCCGGACACGAAGCAGTCACTCAAAAGGCAATGATGTGACCTTGGGGTCAAATTTCAAATTAAATGTCAACACCCATGGCATGCGACACATCGATTAGTTATAATCTACCTACATGCCAAATATCTCAAAGCTTACATAAAAGGATAAAAAGTTATATCCTGGACACGATTTGATATGGATGCACGGATGGACAGACAACAATATTTCGACCTTCTTTTGTATCTTTTACCAAAAACCCAATGTAAACGTCCTAAAAAATGAAAAGTGGAATGTAACACTAGATAAAGCTATCTTGCATATCCTAAACGTGTATTAGTATGGGATTTGCAGTGTCAAATAAATTTGGCTGAAAATATCAGCCTTAAAGGAGAAAAAAGGAAGATGAAGTAAATTACCAGACAACAACAATATTTCTCCCATTTATCTTCGTTAGGTATACATAATAAAATAAGAATTGCATACAAATACAAAGTATAGTTTGAAAGCTTTTTCTGCATATGTTATTGTGTCGCAATTTGTTCATTGTATATTTTATGCACAGTTATCAAAATTAATTTTCCCCATCCTCCTCTTCATGCTTCATACTGACAAGAAAATCAAAAATTTACATATATTATTACGTTACGAACTCTTAAAGTGAATACTTATTCAATTGGTTAGCAGAATTTCATAGCTTATATAAAGTCATATTTTTGGTTTTAGTCGTATCATTGGACTGATTTATATCGTATCGTACTTTCTCTGACTCTGCAATTAAAATCAAATTAATATTGTTAATGCATTATGTTAACGATACATTTTTGGCACCAAACGAAAGATAAAGGAATATTCTTTACATTTAAACGGCCGATTTGAAATAAAATTATATCATAAAAGGTCATTTTATCATTTTAATAACTATATCTGGATTTTTCGTTTATTTTATAAGATAAGTTGGACAAAAATAAAAGCAAGAGCTTAAAGAACTGAATATATCTATTGCCAAATGTATGCTAAATCGTGTTTTAATATATTTTATTCGATACAGTAAATTTAAAACATAACAAAATTTGAAGAAATTACCTACGTTTTCATCGCTTCTAACTTGTTTATATCTTTTTTCATCGTGTCAAACATCTTCTCACCAAAATGATATAAGTCGGTTGATCGGTGTGGACTTGTATCTGTAGGAAGTTTAAAATGATTCATTGGATTGTTGTTTTACGTCCAGCAAACAAATATTTCAGCTATATTCAGGATGTTTATACATATGAAGATACATGTAAACTGGGACTAATATAACTAACTTATTTATAGGTTCCTGATGTAAATCATATTTATTGCATACAGGTAATACGTTCTAAAATTTGATTGGTTAAACGGAATACATGATATATTTCTGAATATGAAGAGCAATCGGTCCAATTTTTTGGTTAAGGCGTAAATACCATGCTTTTCTTTAGACGATTTCTTGAGGATATTGTCCCAGCTTCCCATAGACCAGTTACATTTATAGCACAGTTTTCCTCGTGAGACAAATACACTTTCTCGCGCTTTAGCGTTCGAAAGTGTATATGTCTAACGAAGAAGGCGGTGCTATATATTACTTATAATAAGCCACTAGATGCCGCCCATATAAGTATGTTGGGCTCAAATTGAAGGCCTTTACTTGGTCATCATGTTAAACCTATATTTTACTATATTATCTCTAACCGTTTTCAAGTTGTATGCCAAAAACTGATTAACCGAAATGAGCCAAGGGCCCGAACTCGAAAACGGTTCATCGCACAGTTTCGGACCAAATGTATCAAATGAAGGCCTTGATGAGAGGAGTATTTTTCCTATTTATTGTCTTCTTCTATCTTTTATAGTTTTTGAGTTGTAATGATAACAAGATTGGAGGCCTAAGGTCGAGGTCACTTTTAAACTTTGACTTTGAGATTTTCTTTAAGGACATGTCACAGTACAACAAATGGTGAAGACCTTTCATGATTTCGACTTACGGTTTGTGAGTTACTGTGATAAGCAGAGTCTTTGAAACATTCAAGGGATACCGCTCGCCTTTGCTAGTCAGAAATTTTTAGCCAAAATATGTCATAAAGTTGTCTCAAAAGTTCCTTAACATTTGTCACTTTTTAGTTTATTTGTATCTGTTATAGTTCCGGAGATTAGCGATAACAAGGTTTTTGGTGCTTGGGCAGATAACTCCGTAAAGAAAAATGTTTCGATTTCACAGGGTGAATTCCGAATAGACTTTCAGTGCCCAAAACTTGTCGCGAAAGACCAAAATGATATGTCGCGTAGTTTTTAAACTGTTTGGTTTTGAAAGTTGGCGGAAAAAAAAAGAAAAATAATCCGAACAAAAACAATAAGGTCTTCCCACTGGAAGTGGGAAAGACCTAAATGAATTTTTTAACAAGGGAGGTAATTTTGACCAAAAATACCATTTTTAGAACTTTTTGACCAGTTTTTTTCCAATTGTCAAAACTTTTAACTCATTAACCCTTATTTTTCCTTCCATCACTAAAATGTATACCAATTGCAGTAGTGTGTAAAGGGGGTTTCTGCCGCACTAAGGGAAAATCCTGCTTGGAAATGCCGATCCGGACCAAAAATGCAAACGGGGAGGGGTTCCTATTAACTATGGGGTAAATACAAGCAAAATTGAAATGTTGAAATGTTGCATGATGGAAGAATGGAATCTAATGGTATGAACATGGATAGCACATCAACATCAACCCCAACCCCAACCCCAACCTCCCAGATTGAAATATTATACGATAGAAGAATGGAATCTAATGGTATGAACATGGATAGCACATCAACATCAACCCCAACCCCAACCTCCCAGATTGAAATATTATACGATAGAAGAATGGAATCTAATAGTAAGAACATGAATATTGTATCAACATCAACCCCAACCCCAACCCCCGAGATAGAAATGATGGAATCTAATGGTGCGAAACGTACCTGCGGATACCCACTGAAGCGGAAGAAGGGACACTGTAAGAGCAAGCCTGGAATCGACGGTCTCTGCGCGAGGCACAGGAAGCAGCCCGCAGAAGACGGGAGCATCCAAAGCGGAGGAAAAATCGTGGTAAGAGAGACCATGAAGACCCTCCATCAAATAGCTAAGGATGAGGGTCTGAAGGGATATAGTCGGAAAAGTAAGGAGGCCTTGGTGAAGCTCATCGAGGAGAAAACTAACAGGAAATTCACTCGCGAGGAGGTCTTCAGCAAGAAGCAGCTCAAAACACTCGCGAAGAGCCGCGGTATCACCAAGTACTCCAGGCTCAGGAGAGAGGATCTGCTCCGATTGGTGGAAGAGAACATCAAAAATGATGTAGAGGAGGAAATGAAAGTAGTTGATCGACGCCAAGCACTGAATGGCGTCTTTGGTACGGTCGTCATCGAACCATTGAAGCTGTACGACATGGTCACCTTTCAGAAAATAAGTCGGAGTACCATCGCCAGCACCATCTCGGAAGCACTCGCCCAAAAGAAGGGATTGAAGGTGCAATTATTGCTCCGAGTAGAGCTAGTGAAAACGAACCCCGCGACCGGAGAGAATACTTACGTCATCCCCTATTTCTGGTCAGACCAAGTTACCCTCACCCAGTCATCAGACCTCGATTTGGAGATCGCATTCATGATGGAGAAGGTCAGGGAGAATATGGGTAAGTACATGCGTGAAGGAAGCGGATGGACCTTCGGACACATCGAGCGGCTAGAAATCCACCTGAGTAAATTCAAGCCGCTCGCAGGTAGCTCGTATATACCAACCCCATCGATACTGGCGAAAAAGAAGGCGATCATCAACGTGAAAAACGAGGATGATCGTTGTTTCCAGTGGGCGGTGCTGGCAGCCCTACACTATGATGAAGTCGACCAGAAGTCAACACACCGCATGACTCAGTATAAGAGATGGGAGGAGGAGCTGAAATTCGATGGTATCGAATTCCCAGTCTCACTCAAGGCGATCGACAGGTTCGAGAAGCAGAACGTTACCATCAACGTTAACGTCTTCGGCTTCGATGGCGTAAAGAAGGGTGAGGACGGTGAAGAAGATCTCCAGGTATATCCCCTCAGGATATCCAAGAACACTGGTTCTACCCACGTAGATCTCCTCTTCCTGACCTGCGAAGGCAAGCAGCATTACTGCTGGATCAAGAGCCTATCGCGTCTTTTGACCTCCCAAGTGACTGGTCACAAAGAGTCAGTTTACTTCTGCCGCCGGTGCTTGTCCCATTTCTCCAGGCAGGACATTCTCGACACACACATGGAATACTGCAGTCAGAAGGATGCAGTCAGGATCGAGATGCCGGAAGAAGGATCCACCATAGCCTTCAGCGACTACAAGAAAATGATGAGAGTCCCATTCGTGATCTATGCGGACTTCGAGTGCTTCACGGAGAAGCTCAACACCTGCCAGCCAGATCCTTTACAATCCTACACGAAGGCGTACCAACTACAGAGACCCTCGGGTTTCTGCTATCGCGTGAAGTACGCTCACGGCGACTACAAAGAATCGGTCATCTACTGTGGGGAGGATGCGGCCAAGAAGTTCGTACAGTGTATGGAGGAGGAAGTGCGAGCAATCGCCAAACTATACAGTGAGACGAAACCCATGGAGATGACCGACAAGGACAAGGAGAGTTTCAAAGCAAGTACGAACTGCCACATTTGCGGTGGCGCATTGAATGGGGATAAGGTCCGTGACCACGACCATCTCACCGGCAAGTACCGCGGCGCAGCACACAACCAGTGCAATCTGGAATTCCAGCTTCCAAAACACGTCCCCATTATCTTTCACAACTTGAGCGGATATGATGCCCACATCTTCGTCAAAGAGTTAGGGAACACAGCAGGTAAGATCAACTGCATCCCCAATACCGACGAGAAATACATCAGCTTCTCAAAGCAGGTGGATGATCTGGAGATGAGGTTCATCGATTCGATGCGCTTCATGCTCTGCTCGTTAGATACCCTGGTCAAGAACCTCACCCCCGACCAGTTCAAGACCGTGAAGGCGAGATTTGACGACCGCTACGAGCTGATGATCCGTAAGGGAGTATTCCCCTACGATTATATGGATGGACCGTCCAAGCTGGAGGACGCCCAGCTCCCACCCAAAGAAGCTTTCTACAGCACACTCTCCGGCGAGCATATCAGTGATGAGGACTATGCACATGCTGAGAGAGTCTGGGAGGTCTTCGGGTGCAAGATCATGCGCGACTACCACAACCTCTACCTCGAAACCGACGTACTGCTGCTGACCGACATCATGGAGAACTTCAGGGATGTATGCATGAAGCATTATATGCTCGATCCTGCCCACTACTACACCTCCCCCGGACTTTCATGGAATGCTGCTCTCAAAACCACTGGGATCAGATTGGAGCTATTGTCCGACCCAGACATGCTCCTGATGTTCGAGCGAGGAACCAGAGGAGGGGTGGCCATGATCTCTCACCGCCACGCCCGTGCCAACAACCCTTACATGGAGACCTACGATCGCTCCCAGCCCACGAAGTACCTGATCTACCTCGACGCCAATAACCTCTACGGGTGGGCAATGGCACAGCCCCTTCCCACGGGAGACTTCGAGTGGATGGAGCCGGAGGCGATCGAGGACGTCTTGAGGTACCCCGACGATCACGAGTACGGTGCCATGGTGGAATGTGATCTGGAATACCCGCATGATCTCCACAACGCCCACAACGACTACCCACTCGCGCCGGAGAACGTGGAGATCAACAAGGTGCGCAAGCTGGTGCCTCATCTAGGTAAGCGTGAGAAGTATACGCTCCACTACAGGAATCTCAAGCTGTACTTGGAGATGGGCATGAAGCTCACCAAAGTCCACCGAATCATCGGGTTCAGGCAATCTCCGTGGCTGAAGCAGTACGTCGACCTGAACACTGCTCTTCGAACCGAGGCCAAGACTGAATCAGAGAAGGATTTCTTCAAACTCATGGTTTGCTCAGTCTTCGGCAAGACCATGGAGAACATCCGAAAGCGGGTCGACGTCCGACTGGTTACCACAGAGAAGCAGGCGCTGAAGCTCGTGGCTAAGCCCAACTTCGATCGTCGGGTCGTCTTCACCGAAAGCATGGTAGCCGTCCACATGAAGAAGACGAAGCTGAAGTTCGATAAGCCAGTCTACCTGGGAGCCTGCATCTTGGACATCTCGAAGCTCCAGATGTACGACTTCCACTACGGATTCGTGAAGAAGATGTACGGTGACAACGCCCGGCTGCTCTTCACCGACACCGATAGCTTGGCCTATGAGATCCAGACCGCCGATTTCTACCAAGACATCGCCCCGCACGTCCAAGCGAAGTTCGACACTTCCAACTATCCCGCCGAGCATCCCTCCGGCATCCCAACCGGTGTGAACAAGAAGGTGATCGGGATGTTTAAGGACGAGTGCGGTGGCATGGCCATGACCGAATTCGTGGGGCTCCGAGCGAAGCTATACGCCTTCAAGGTGGATGACGGTCAGACCACCAAGAAGGCGAAGGGAGTCACCAAGAGCGTCATCAAGCGCAACATCGCCTTCGAGGATTACAAGCGATGTCTCGACACTCAGAAGGAGATCTACCGACCGATGAACATCATCCGGAGCCACCTTCATCAGATCTACGCCGAGGAGATCAACAAGATCGCACTCTCAGCCAAGGACGACAAGCGCCACATCCTACCTGATGGTATCAGCACCCTCGCGCACGGTCACTATCGAATCTAAATAAATGAGCAGCGTACGAGTTTACTACTTAACTCTCCCACTCAAACCCCTCTCAAATGTAGAGCTTGAAGAAGCTGCCTCGGCCCTAGGGATCCATCGATTCAGAGGGGTATTCATGAGAGATGTCCTACCACCAGCGCCACGAGCTAATGAATGCGGCATCTTGAACCACGATGACTTCCAAGGTCCCGGAACGCACTGGACCTGCTGGCACAAGCGCGGAGGACTCAAAGTCTACTTCGACTCTTACGGTCTGCCTCCGCCCGACGAGATGGTCGACTATCTGCGTCCGAAGATCCAATACAACACCGATGAGCTGCAGCATCGCGGGGACGTGGTGTGCGGTCACTTTTGCCTCTACGTACTGAAGATGCTGTCGGAGGGTAGATCGTTCGATGACGTGATATTCTCACTATAAATAAATGGACAAATTCGGATCTCACTCGAGAAAACGCGCATTGGTCTGGTCCCAAGATCTCGATATGAACGACAACCGCATCACCGGCCTGGGGGCACCGCGAGAGGGGTCGGACGCTGCGACGAGGCACTGGGTCAATCTGCAATTGAAAGAGGGTCAGAAGGATATCGCTGAGCTCGCGGCAAAGATCGACAAGGTCTTGAAAGTGCTCGAGGATAAGGAGAAACGCTTGAATGGCATCGAGAAAGACGTGGCAAAGTGCCTGCCCACGATCGGTGGTAAGATGACCGGCGCGATAGATATGCAGGGCCATGCTATTCGTAACCTCCCCGAGGGAACCGACTCCAAGGATCCCGTGACGAATGGTTGGTATGCAAAGAACTGGCAGGATTTAGCCTTAACCATGCAGGAGAAGATAAACGCTGTAGAATCTAGATATAAAACCCTCGAAAAGCAGATGGCTGATAAGCAGGAAAAAGATTGAAGCTCTTGAAAAGTACGTGAAGTTTAAGCCTCCTACTCCCGGCAGGATCGGTTGACCCCCTCCTCCGCTTCTCTAGTCCCCCACTCCAGGGACTGGAAAATCGAAGGACTATTGGAGCTCGGAAGCCTTTACCCATGAATTGAACGTCTTGGGATAGCCTCGCCATTTGACGTAGACTTCCCGTTCTCCTTGCCGGGTGCGTCGCCGCAAGATCCTTTCGATGCGAAAGAGTTCCTGGGTGGTCTTCTGGAGCTCAGGCTCGTAGAAAGATCCCTGAATCTCCTCGTCGTTGAGGTCCTTGAGACGATACGTGGGCGGTTGCGTTCCTAAGACCGTGGATACGGTGAAGACTTCTTCGGTCCAGCGTGGAGTATATCCTTTCTCGAACACGCCCTTCTTCTTGGTGATTCGGACCTTATCGCCAACCTTGAATCGCGGTGGTTGCATGGGAGGGAGATCTCCGTAAAGGTTCCAGAAGACTTTGGTTTCGTTCTCCTTCTGACTGGCAGCAGTGGGAGTCATCTTGATGGAGCGGTGCTTGGTGGTATTATACTGATGAACCAGATCGCTTAGCACATTGATATAGGTTCGCGTGGAGTTGGCGGAAAAGTACTTGAACATCTTCTCCTTCATGGTACGGTTCCAACGCTCCACGACGCTCGACTTCTCTTCGTTTTCGGTGGAGTAGAGCTCGACGTCATG
The DNA here is from genome assembly GCA_944474755.1 of Limnoperna fortunei. Lineage (NCBI taxonomy): Eukaryota > Metazoa > Mollusca > Bivalvia > Mytilida > Modiolidae > Limnoperna > Limnoperna fortunei. The sequence continues at coordinate 47,382,129 of OX104118.1, read as the reverse complement.
CTTCTGGAGAAGCTCCTTCACCTCCTTGTTGTAGAATTCCGTTCCTTTGTCCGTCCATAGCTTCTTGGGGATGCGAGACTTGAAGACCGCATGGAAGGCGTCGCGCACCGTAGTCCCCTTCTTATCCCTGAGTGGCACTAGCCACCCATACTTGGAGAAGACATCGATGATGCTCAGGATGAACTTATGGCCTTTGTTGTCTCGGGAAAAGGCACTCATATCCACGAGATCGGCCGCCCAGGTTGCATCTATTCCACCCACCACCACGCGACGCTTCTGAAATTTGCGGCGGATTGGCTTGTGCAGTTCCTCGGCTAGTTCGTCCGACCAAACGAGGGTTTTTTTTTTAACCCCCAATCCAAATCGCGCTTTGGTACCGATGATGGGCTTGACGATGCTACGGTCCAGGCGTTCGCGTGCAGTGGGGTCGGAAATGGCATCGAGGGAGGACAGCATGGTCGCGTCGCAGATGGAGTTGCGCGAGGCCGTGTCCTTATGCCTGGCGTAGCAGAGATCGTGGTGATACGCGGCCTCATCCACTCGATTGATGGGTTTCGACCAATCCTTGGGGGTACCATCGGCGTTCAGCCGCTTGGCGAGGTTGGTCCCAGGTCCGGTGAAATTGTGGCCTGGAAGGTGCATCTCTATGGGTAGTCGGTTGATCAGGTGGTTCATGAACCCAGTACCCTCCACGGACCGGATGAACTGAGATTTCCTAGAACCGCATACGGCGCAGATACCCACCTTCCTCCGTCGTCCGTTGCTGGTCGGGATCACTCCACGGCTATTCGTCTCGGTCTTCGTTTTGCACTTCAAACAGTACATTCCCATTTATATATATAAAATGGACGTTGAAGATATTTTGTATAACGAGTCCACCTCAACCAGGTGCAATCACTACCTTCTCCCGCAGCGATCAATCCGAGGCTTAATCATAGGCAAGTCGGACTGTGGCAAGACGACGCTGCTGAATAACCTCCTCTTGCGCGAAGGGTGGTTAGACTACGATCAACTATACGTCTTCGGAAAATCGCTCCACCAACCCATCTACCAACTGCTGCGGCGGGCGCTGGAAAGGGGATTCTCGAAGGACAATATCCGAGAAATACTCTCCATCAAGGATAGATGCCCCTACCCATTGATCGATGTGGTGGAAGTACTGAATCCATCGCCTAACCCTGGCGGTATCGAAGCCTTCTTCTTTGAGCATGGAGACGATGTGCCAGACCCCCGCTAACTCGATCCCACCTGCAAGAATCTCATGATCTTCGACGACTTGATGATGAGCAAGCAGAGTAAGTGTGAAGATTACTACGTGAGAGGTCGTCACAACAACGTGGACTGCTTCTACCTCTGCCAAAACTATTTCAAGCTGCCCCGGCAATCGATCCGTGAAAATACCAACTTCATCTGCCTCTTCGAGCAAGATGCTAAGAACCGCGAGCACATCCGTCGCGATCACTGCAATGACCTCACCAAGGAGCAGTTTGACGTCCTTTGCGACCGCTGCTGGTCCGAACCTTACGGATTCATGACGATCGACCTCACGAGTCCCAAGGCGGCTGGAAAATATCGATACAAATTAGAAGAGTTCTATTTAGTCTAAGATAAAATCATGAACCACGAATCTTTGATGGATCAGATCGAGCAGAGGGAGCGCATGATCAAGCTGGAACCTATCTTTTTGCTTAATCATATACTGCTGAAGTACGAATCTTGGGTGGAGCAGATCGAGCTGGAGTTAGGTAGACCACCAACCACCGTCGAGCTACAGATCATGCTGAAGAGTCCTTTAGGTGCCCCTGAGTTTAAGTGGGAGTTTGAGGATTACCTCAAGAATAGGTGCGAGTGCCGAACGGAGATCGGAGACCCCAGCGATGTATACCCACTCTGCGGCTTCTGCCAGGACCTACCTACGGAACTCAGAGAGAGTCTCTGTCATCCTCATGAAATGGTATGGTCACCGAACACAAAGTCATCTTACTGTATGAAGAGTGGTCATCCTCATGAAATGGTATGGTCACCGAACACAAAGTCATCTTACTGTATGAAGTGTGGAATGGAGCCAACGAGACCTATGTTCGATGAAGCAGATTTTGATACACTGAATGCTCGTCGCCATAACGGGGTGAGAAACCCTGCCAGATCCCTCCAACCTCCATGTTCAGTCAAAACGGTCCGTGGACACCAATGCGCATTCCCATGCCAGCCGGGTAGCGATAAATGCAGAAGGCACTTGAATCCTTCAAGGATCGACCCTTATCAGCTTCCTCCACGCTGGCAGTCGATATTCAAACGCTCTCCAACGCTTAGGGGCGTTCCGTCAAACGCTCTCGAACGCTTAGGGGGCGTTGGACCAAACGCTCGGGGGCGTTCAACAGCGATCAACGCTATAAATAAATGACATTCATTAAGATCACCGACCCCAAGCAACGTGAGGCGCTCGCTAGGGAATTGCAGGATCTCAAGCGAAGTATTCAGACTAGCAATATGCAGCATCGCCTCGACAATATCGGACTCGACCGCGACCTCGCTAGGATGTTCAAGCCCGTGGTGGAAGCTCAAAAGGAAGCGGCTTCGCAGATCACTAAAACGATCGAGGAACTGCCTGCGCCGATGCCTACGCTACCTCCCCCAACCGATTTAGCCCATCCATTAGCCATTGAACCACCTCAAGACACCCGCCTAGGCCCCCGGGCGACTCAGTATCTGCAGCTCAGCATGACTCCAGCAGCCGACCATACCTTCGGATTGAGGGTAGAGGACGATACCATCATGATCGGAAGTCGGCCCGTCACCTTCGATGGAGATGATATCTTCGTCGATGGCGTGCGTCACAAAGGAACCCCCGGTCTTTGGGAGCTCATTGTCAAGAAGCGCCCAGAATCGTTCGGTCCCGAAGATTTGATGACCTATGGAGATATCCTGCGAACCTCGGGTGCCATGTACCAAGGAAACTCCGTTCTCTCGCGGACCCCCAAGTCGAACCGAAGTTACAAATGGAAGGAGATCGTTTCTCATCTCTACCGGCAAGACAGATATGGCTCCGGACTCCAAACGGTATTCTTACCGAAAGACCTCGATTCGTTGATAGATCGCCTCGAACTTTGCGCCGCCGCCTATAAGGCTGGTAATAATGGGGTGCGCAACGAGATGGTGGCCATCCTCGATGCTATGAGGACGTTCGGTCACATCGACGACTCCTATTACAGAGAACTCCATCGCAGCCTTCTCCTATAAATAAATATACGATGCCATTGTTGATTAAGCACGGATATCGTCGAAAATACGTCGTCGGCGGGCGGGGGCTATTCGATACGGTCGCTAACTTGGCCGGACGCATATTCGCCTCCTCAGCCGCGAAGACCTTGGGAAGCAAGGCCATGAGCGCCGCCACCAATGCCGCCCTGATAGGGGTTGAAAAGGGGGCCTCCAAAGCTGTGGACTATATGATCGATAAGGCGACCTCCAAACCTCGCAACCTCGTCAAGCCAAGTAACCCCACGATGACCCCCCATCAGCAAGCCCGGCTGAACAATCTGATCTCGGGAAATAATTCCACGATGACCCCCCATCAGCAAGCCCGGCTGAACGATCTAATTTCTGGAAGTGGTATTGCCACAATTCACGACTTCGTCCACCGCTATAAATAAATATATCATGTCAAACATTCTCGACATCGTCGAACCCCTAGCTTTCGATGAAAGCCTCCAGGAATATCAAGTCCACGAATACGAACCTCAAGCCGGGGCTCAACTGAATAACGCCGGTGCTGAAATACGCATCAATATTGAGACCCAGGATCTCTTCCTTCATCCCGCTGAGAGTTACCTTTTGGTGGAAGGAAGGCTCCAGAAGAATGATGGGACCGCCTATGCCAATGCGGATCTCGTCTCGCTCGCCCACAACGGTATCATGTATCTGTTTCGAACCATCACTTACAGGCTCTCCGGTCAACAGATCGAGCACATCAACGACCCTGGCATCGCCACCACCATGCTAGGGATGTTGACCTATCCCGACGATTTCTCCAAATCTCAAGGTCTCAACCAACTGTGGTTCAAGGATTCCACCGCTATCGCCGCCGCAGAGAACTCCGGTTTTGCAATTCGCCACGGGTATACCATCGTCAAACCTGCCAACAAGGGGTCGTTCTCCTTCGCCATTCCCCTCAAGCACATCTTCGGCTTTGCGGACGACTACGATAAGATCGTGTACGGGTTCAAGCATGAACTGTCTCTCGTGCGCGATTCGGATGCCAATGCCGTTCTGAGGGCTGCAGCCGTCAATGACCCGGCAAGAATCATCCTGAGTAAGATCTCCTGGTTCATTCCCCACGTCACCCCCTCTGATCAGGAGAAACTGCGGTTGTACAAGACCATCCAGAGCAAGGGTAAAATCGATTGCGGTTTCCGAATGCGACAGTGCGATTCCATAGCCGTCCCCGAAACGTCTCAGTTCAACTGGCGGTTGACAGCCAAGAGCGGTCGAGAGAAACCCAGATACATCATCGTGGCCTTTCAAACCGGCAAGAGCAACGACCAGACCCAAACTGCTGCCGTGTTCGACCACTGCCGTTTGCGAAACATCTACGTCACTCTCAACGCCGACCGCTACCCCGCCGTAGACTTTAATGCAGGTTTCACCCAAAATCGGACCGCTAGACTCTATAAGAACGCGGCAGATTTCCGGAAGAATTACTACAACATGGATCCTCGCCACAGTAACTGCAACATAACACCCAACGACTACATCGACCTGTACCCACTGTTTGTCATCGACGTAAGTCATCAGTCCGAGCGGTTGAAAGAGTCTACGGTCGACATTCAGGTCCGCGCCGAATTCGAGCGTAACGTGCCAGCCAATACTCAAGCGTTCGCCCTCGTAATCTCTGATAGGATTCTTCAGTTCGAGTCCGACGGTCAGAAGATGAGCGTCGTATTCTAGTATAAATAAATGGATCAATCCTTGCTACAGCGAATCGTTGAGAACACTGCCCCTAAGCAGGGGTTTTCCTTCATTGTGTCCGGCAACCAAAGTCGGATTCTCACTCAATTCAGCCCACCCCTGCAACTGAGCGAGGGGAAAAGTTACGAGATGGCTTTGGTCAATCTGGAGACGTACTACTCTTTTCCCAATATCCATGCGGGTAACAATTCCTTCCGCTACTCCGCGGACGGCGGTGCCAACTGGTTCCTCATCGCACTGAGTACCGGGTCCTATGGCATTGAAGACATCAACAATGAGATTCAGCGTCAACTGCGTCTCAACGGTCACAAGACCAAGATCATTCTCGACGCCAACCGCGCGACGCTGAGAGCCACTCTAACCCTCGCCAGAGATTATCAAGTGAACTTCGACGTCGAAAACAGCATCAACACCGTGCTGGGCTTCGGGCGCAAGGTCTACGCTTATGACCGAGGCACGAACGGTTACACGGAGGGTGATCTCATCGTCAACATCATCAGCATCAACAGCATTCTGGTGAATAGCGACATCATCCATGGAAGTTACGTGAACGGAACCCAGCAGTCCACCATCTACAGTTTCTTCCCCGACGTGGACCCAGGCATGAAGATCCTTCAGACCCCCCAAAATCTAGTGTACTTGCCCGTGACTTTGCGAACCATCAATCGTATGGAGACTCATCTCACCGATCAGAACGGCACCCCCATCGATCTCAGGGGTGAGAATCTCACCATTCGTTTTCATCTTCGCGAAGTATAGATAAATGAGTTACTCCGAATATAGTTTGGGCTTGACGAAAGGTCAGGCCGATAAGCTCCAGCGGGCTGTGAAGAAAGGCTGCCCGATCGCCATTCGTTTGTCCCACGCGAACTTGCAAGGCGACCACAAGATGATGCTCACCACGCAGCAGATCCAAAAGATCTTCAAGCTCCTGCAGAAGGGTACCGGTGGTATGACTCTGAGGATGAGCACCTCTCAGTTGAAGGCGAACGTGCAGAAGGTGGGGGGTTTCCTACCCATGCTGGCCGGGCTGGCTGCGAGGGCTCTTCCCATGATCGCGAAGACCGTATTGCCGGCCCTAGGCCTTGGAGCTTTGAGTGGGTTAGGTAATGTCGCCGTATCCAAAGCAGTCGGTTCGGGGTTGTACTTGAAACGCGGCGGATGCATCTGCACCGTGCAACCCAGCGGGGGTGGACTCTACCTGAAGCCTTCGACCGCACGAATCGTCCAGAGGGATGGGCTCTACTTGAAGCAGGGTCGGCAGTTCCACGATGGCTCCGGTCTGATCTTAGGACCCGATAGTCCATTTAAGAATATCCCCTTGCTCGGCATGCTCTTATAAATAAATGGATGAAATCGATGCCAGTCGTATCGCACGCATGGAAGAAGAACTCACCTCAGAGATCCAGAGGTATGAGCATGCCTTGAGAATCTATAACCGTTTGGATAAGGTCATCTCCATTGCACAGGGTGGGTGTTCCGTGGGCAGTCTACTGCTGACTAGTGGTACCATAGGATCTGCCCTGACTGGCGTAGGTATTGTGGCATCCATCCCCCTTGGAACCCTAGCCTGCCTATGTGCCACCGGTACCTTAGTATTTTCCTTGATCTCACGCCGAGTCGCCAAGAAGAAAAAGAAGCATCAAGATACCGTGCGATTAGCCCGATCCTTCAAGACCCAGCTGGTTGGTGGCGACGGTGCTCCCGTGATCAGTCTGAAGAACTACTACGATGAAAAGGATCAGTTGCGTCAACCTTCTACCCTATTTAGTGAAGAACTGGGTGCGCATGCATCGTAGGTTGTGTTATTCCATTCGCTCCTATCTCTCCCATTTCATTCAGATTCCTTTCAGTCAAATTTCCCGATCCGTTTGGATCGAGAAATTTTTTTTTTTTTTTGCACCCTTCATTTCACCCCTCATTTCCTCACCAGATCGTATGAGGCATAATATTGACTGCTCAGCTTGTATCCCGTGCTCCGAATGAACATTCCTTTCAAGTCATGCTCATAGTCATTGTTGAGCTCGTGGGGTGCCCAGACTTTGTATGTCTTTCCTTTTACGTTTTTCAGGGTGAGGATGTATTCTCTTATTCCTTCGTCCCACCATTCATCCACCTCCATTATCCTAAAGATTACCCAGGTGGGCAGGTCCTCCCATCTTCTGGCTTCCCTGATTAGCTTCGTCATCACTTTTTCCTGAAAGACGCATTCGCTTATGAAGTCACTTTCACAGAAGAAGTCTTCTTCTTCTCTGATGAAGTATTCTCTGATGAAGTATTCTTCCTCCTCCTCACTGGAGTAGGAATCTTCATCCTCCTCCTCACTGTAGTAGTAATCTTCATCCTCCTCCTCACTGGAGTAGGAATCTTCCTCTTCGATGGGGTAAGCTCAACCTCTTCGCATACGGGTGGGGGGAGTTGGGCAAGACTGCAACCTACTGTTTCAGGATTCATATTGTATCTACCCTATCTTTCCTTCTTTCTAAGGTGTTATTTCAATTTCTGATTCCTGTGTCAGGTTTTTATGAGGGCTTCATCCGTTTGCACAAAACCTTGATTTTTCCGGATTTCAAGCAGACTTTCCCCTTTGAGGCAGAACTGTCGTTTCAAGCTGCGTCAACCTTCTACCCAATTTAATGAAGAATTGAATGCGCATGCGCCGTAGTTTTTTTGACCACTTTGATCTGGAGGGTTCTGAATGAGCGGGGAGCGAGGCTACGCCTCGCTCGGCGCTCATGTAAGAACCCTCCAGATCAAAGTGGTCAAAAAAAATTTCCCGATCCAAAACGGATCGGGAAATTTTGCGTTCCCAACCCCCAAGAGATTTTTTTTTTGCACCCCTCATTTCCTCACCAGATCGTATGAGAGGTACTGATGCTTGGACTTCTTGCTCGGCTTGAGTCCCGTGCTGCGGACGAAAGCTCCTTCCAAGGGAGTCATCTCTTTGCTGAGCGTGGGGCAAGCCCATACTTTGGATGTCTCTCCTTCTCTGTTTTTCAGGGTAAGGATTTTGCATTTCCCAAACTTACCATCCACTTCAATCACCTCCATGATTTTATAGATCACTCCGATGGGTAAGTCCTTCCATTTGATGGCTTCCTGATTCTGGTCCTGCACCTTTTCCTGAAAGGCACCTTCACCGATGAAGTCATCTTCCTTGTCTTGGGGCTGGGGCGTGTTGATGAAAGCATTGTGTTCCACACTCATTCTTGTATTTACCTTGTCACACACTTGTCTTTAAGGTGTCCTAACTATCTTCAGGGGCGACTTGTCTGCCATGATTGTATTTACCCCATAGTTAATAGGAACCCCTCCCCGTTTGCATTTTTGGTCCGGATCGGCATTTCCAAGCAGGATTTTCCCTTAGTGCGGCAGAAACCCCCTTTACACACTACTAATTGCTTGACATTAAATAAAAAATTCTGAAAACTTTATTGGCCAGAATTTTTGTTATGTTGTATTTTAGTGCTTTTTTATTCTCTTCTCTGTATAATCTATTAGAAAATTAAAAATTTCAATGATCAACCCCTCGAAAATAAGCTCTGAAACCCCTTTCTTTATTTTGAATTATGATAACTTGTATTAAAAACTAACTATATGGCGAATTTGAAGAAAAATCATTGACAAATTATTTTCAGTGAAAGTGTCCTGCATCCCCTTAAAGACAAGAGTCCGTATATTAATTATTTTGTATTTATCTGTTCTGTCCACCGCGTCATATAACATTTTTGAGTCAAAATGTTTTGCTCAGCTTGAGAGAATTTTCTTAATTATATTTACCATAACAATATATGGAATCTAAAGTATTCATTGACTGAAATTTATATAATTTAGATCCAATGTAGGTCCTTGTATAATATTAAAGTTAATAATATATCAATCTTGGTATCGCACATGTTCAGATTTATCTTTTACCACCATATGTCAGTGACTGAAATAGGTCGCATTGCGACCAAATATAAGTGAATTATTTTTCGCGGGCGACATGCTAATTGACACGAAAAAGTTATTGACCTAGAAGCTTTCAAAAATAGCAGAATGCAAGTGCATAATCAATGTTGAAGGCAATACCACTGTCCCGAGTGCTGTCAAGTATCATGACAATGCCCTCTATACCACTGTCCCGAGTGCTGTCAAGTATCATGACAATGCCCTCTATACCACTGTCCCGAGTGCTGTCAAGTATCATGACAATGCCCTCTATACCACTGTCCCGAGTGCTGTCAAGTATCATGACAATGCCCTCTATACCACTGTCCCGAGTGCTGTCAAGTATCATGACAATGCCCTCTATACCACTGTCCCGAGTGCTGTCAAGTATCATGACAATGCCCTCTATACCACTGTCCCGAGTGCTGTCAAGTATCATGACAATGCCCTCTATACCACTGTCCCGAGTGCTGTCAAGTATCATGACAATGCCCTCTATACCACTGTCCCGAGTGCTGTCAAGTATCATGACAATGCCCTCTATACCACTGTCCCGAGTGCTGTCAAGTATCATGACTATGCCCTCTATACCACTGTCCCGAGTGCTGTCAAGTATCATGACAATGCCCTCTATACCACTGTCCCGAGTGCTGTCAAGTATCATGACAATGCCCTCTATACCACTGTCCCGAGTGCTGTCAAGTATCATGACAATGCCCTCTATACCACTGTCCCGAGTGCTGTCCAGTATCATGACAATGCCCTCTATACCACTGTCCCGAGTGCTGTCAAGTATCATGACAATGCCCTCTATACCACTGTCCCGAGTGCTGTCAAGTATCATGACAATGCCCTCTATACCACTGTCCCGAGTGCTGTCAAGTATCATGACAATGCCCTCTATACCACTGTCCCGAGTGCTGTCAAATATCATGACAATGCCCTCTATACCACTGTCCCGAGTGCTGTCAGGTATCATGACAATGCCCTCTATACCACTGTCCCGAGTGCTGTCAAGTATCATGACAATGCCCTCTATATAGGCATCTATTATATTTATTTCATTAAAGAAGTTTAAAAGTGTTGTTTGTGTTTGCTATTTCAATTCAGTTTTGCATGTTTTTGTTGCTCAATATTTATTTAATCTACAAGTATACTGAAAATAAATTATGCTTAATATGTACGATTTTTTTATAAATCAATCATTTAGTCTCCTTTGATGACAAATTAATGCTAAATCACTGGAAAGGGCATCCGTGGGCGTATCACGGCATGACAATGACCTCATGTCAATTTACGGCAGATTAATTAATACCAGCTGATCTTGTTTTATACAATTGAAACAAACATAATTTTACTAATATGAAATAACTGTCATTAATCACTGTTTATGCAGTTTCCTCGTCATTAGAAGTGTGATGTTATAGTGTTGCTCCGCTTCTTATTTGTATATCGAAGAACAACGATTACTTTTAACTTTATTAAATCACGTCCGTTCTTTACAAAATCCAAAAAGCAAGAGACAATTACGTCACACATTATGTAAAACAAAATTCAAAAATGGTAGGGAAACGTAAGGTTCCCGGAAAATAATTATAGTAAATGAAAATAGTATTTAAAGGGAAGTAACTCTTAAAATTGTGATAGAACAAATAGTGAGATTTAAATGAACAACTAGACCATGCCATACTACCATATAACATCCCCCGGCAACAAAAAATAAACCCCGTTTATTTTACGATGGTCTAGATGTTCACGAAAATACATAACACAAGTTTAGAAAGATACAAACATATATACAAATTTACACTTGTCCACAAAAATTTTATAAAAAAAAAAAAAAAAAAAAAAAAAAAAAAAAAAAAATCCTACGAAATACTGTCTAACGTGCACAATGCATACATTTATAAACTACAACTTTTTCAAACTGATGTTTAAGGCTACCTTAGTTTGAACATACATATGGGAACCAGTTTTCGCTTTGTTAATGTACCAGCAGAGTCCCTAGCTCTTACAAAAATGGTCCATTCTGCATTCTTCGTGTGAAAAAATTTTTTTATCAGAAATGCTGGAAACGTGATTAAAAAAAAAATCACCCATTTAATAATAAGGGTTTGTTTCTGGTATACTTAACATTAACTTTCTCATGAAAAACTTTAACATGTCCCAAATGCAAAACTATGCTGAGCTTAACGAAATATGAACATTTCAAATACATAGCTAATAGCAGCTATCAGTTATGAAAAAAACCTTTCCACGAGGAAAAAAACCATAATGACCACATAGAAAAACATCAATTTCTCGTAAACACTAAAATTACACTTCAAAACATATATATATGAAAAACATACAAAGTTTCATGCATTTCAGCACATTAAAATAGCGTCCAATATGTCAAATACGAAGTGCAATCACTTCAGAACAAACACTAACAGCATAAAAGTCAACTGGCAAGTACTTCTTCAACTTTACATTCAAAAACTCTTATAAATGTAGGTCGGTATAAAGAAGTGCATTCACTTGCTTTATAAATTATCAGTTACAAATCATCTTCAACAATGTACAAACAAATAGTAGAAGTCAATCCATATCTACATATTTTAAGAAACTGTAAACAGGTTAATATGGATAAGGATAAGGAAGAAGCGCAATCGCTTAATCTAGCTGTGGGACTGGTTTCCGGTTTATCACTGTTTTCGCATGTGAGTTCATTTGATCATACGGAATCCACATAGCGTTCTGGGCAGGTTCACCTTTAAATTGTACTTTGTACTCCTTTTGACCGTCTCTGGTTCTCTGGGCCAAAATACGTTTGATTTTATAATAAGTGTCAGATGTTGTTGCACCATTATCTGAAGATGACGCATTGTCAAATGATAAACCTTCAAAACGGACTGGTCGTTTTCTGACTCGGGTCGAACGACGTAGTGGAGCTGGAGCTGAAGACGAACGGTCTGTATCCGACGACTCACTAACGATATTATCGACTGTCTGGTTGTCAGTTGTTGTATCTTTATCAAGAGGCTCCACCTTTCCGGTTCTACCAATTTTAGTGCGAACTTCAGGAACAAAGTAATCTGTAGGTTGCGGAGCTCTGATATAAGCAATTTTCAGTCTGTCTAGATGAACATCGTTTTTTAACACTTTGCCTGTTTCCGGCATTCTTAACTTTACTAGGTGGTCTGACACAATCGAATGAACAGTATACGGACCATTGTATTTCGGCTGTAGTTTGCGCCCTTGCCCCGTTGGGTCTGCAAGCATGTACACATAGTCACGTCTAACTTTAACGGGTTGATTTTCTTATTGCACCGTTCTGTCATTAACTGTCCTGCTTTCAAAGAGTTGTCTTTAACCTCTTCGCGAATAGAATTGATTCGTTTGCTTTGCTCCTTAATGAACTCGTGAAAATCTCTTGGAATGTCCGAAAAATTTGTATAACAAGCGTTGGAAAGCGGAAATTTTGGTCTAGTTCCGAAAATGATTTCAAATGGTGAATATTTTGTCGATGCTTGGACTGACGAATTCATTGCAAACGTAACTGCCGGTAACGCAGCATCCCATTGTTGACCTTTTTGAGTGAACGGGGTTAACCTTTCCGCTAAAGTACGGTGGGTTCTCTCGCAAAGACCTAAGCAGTGATGAATAGTGCTTGGTGTAAAATTCTGACGTATTGCTAATAAGTTGCAAACTTCCTTTGTGCAAGCTGAAATAAATTCACTGCCTTTGTCTGATATGAGCGTGTCACATACACCGAATAAGCAAAACATTTCAAACAAAACTAATGCCACTGTCATGGAATCACAATTCGGAATAGGTACGTTGTATGCGTACTTACTAAACATATCCGTTGCCGTAAATATGTAAGCATGTCCTCGTTGTGACATCGGGAGTGGTCCGAAAAGATCGATTTGCCATACCTGAAATGGCTCGAAAGGTGTTTTGTAAGAAATTATGCCAGATTTTGTATGAGCTTTAATTATTTTTCTGGTCTGACAGTCGTGACATGACTGAACATAAGTTGTGACAATTGACGGCAATTTCTCAAAATAGAAATGCTCGGTAATCAAATCGATAGTTGCTTGAATTCCACCATGTCCTCCCATCGGCGAATCGTGGAATTGCTCCAAAACTGGTCGAACTAAAATATTCGGCAAAACTAACTGGTATTTCGAACGATGGTCTGTATTTCTTTTGTTCTTAGCATTGCGAACATGGTATAGCAAATCGTTCGACATTATATAGTCCGCACATTTAACTATTAAGCCACGTGCCTCTCTTTGCAATTTTGGCACAGTTCCATGTTCTAAATAATCAATTATCGGTTGTAATTTCTGATCTTTTCTCTGTAATAATTTGACGCTTGATGGGCAAAAATCCGACTTTTTGAAAAGTTCAATTGTCTCTTTGACCATGTTTTCTTCAGTTGCGGTATCTTCTACAGATGTTTTGTTTTTCGAAACTGTATTAACAGATAGTTCACAAAATTGATCTTCAATTTCGTCTTCAATCTCCAACGATTTAGAGACAACAGAATTACTATAAATTCCGTTTTCAATTTGTGTCTTTGGAACAGCCGCTTCAATAAGTTTCCAAAGCGATGCTTCCTTAAAATGTGTACATGAATTAACAGAAATTTTATTTACACAATTGGTAGAAATACTATTATTTCTGACCTCAGAATTGATTCCATTACTGATCACTCTGTTGTCACATGTATTACGGTTATCACTGTCGTCAGAAATATTATCATTTCTACTGATATCAAAATTTACTGATGCGATATTTCTCACTGTAGGGACACGTGTACGCGATGCCAGTGTAGGTCGACGAACACAAGCTACAGAAATACTATTATTTCTAGCTTTTTCAACAACATCCTCTTCTGAATCAGCCGTGTACCCTTCTAAATCGGTGATAATGTCGACATAATTAACTTTGATTATATCGGTATTTCGAGGCGCTTCAGCAAATTTAATTTTACCACTGTGTTCCGTCATATACGGAAAGAACGGATCCGCTTCTTCGGGGCTAGATATGCCATCGGACGCGTCTGATCTCATGCATCGCGACAACGCATCGGGCACCTGCATTTGTGCAGCTGGTTTGTATCGTATGTCGAAATTATACTGCTGAAGTATGGCTAGCCAGCGATCGTAAATGGCACCTTTAAGTTGTTTCTCAATGAGTGGTCGAAGTGCTTGGTGATCGCACTCTACAATAAACCGATTTCCACGCAAGTAGCTGGAACAATCTGTTATACTTGTTACGACACCGAGAAGCTCAAGTTTTGTCGGGCCATACGACTTTTGCCAGTGATTCAAAGATTTTGAACCGAAACGTATAATCTGAATTTTGTCTTCTGTACCATTTTTATCGGGATGCCGTTGGTAAAGCATATAACCGATTCCTTTTGCTGATGTATCTACCGACACATAAAATGGAATGTCGAACCGCGGAAATGCTAAAACATCGGAATGTAGCAAACGCGTTTTCAGTTCTAAGAACGCTGTTTCGTGTTCATTTGTCCACTGGAAAACGGCTCCTTTTCGTAATAATTTTGTGAGCGGTTGCGTTACTGCACTGTATTGAGGTATAAATTTTCGAAACCAATTGAAAAGCCCTAGAACTCGGCGTAATTGTTTGGCATTCTTAGGCGTTGGATACTCTTGTAGTGCACGTACGCGATCAGGCGGTGGCTTTATTCCTTCACTTGAAATATGATGACCGAGAAAAATACAATTATTTTTCATGAATGAGCACTTTTTCGGATTCAATTTTAAACCAGCTTGTCGAAAGCGATCAAATATTTCACCTAAATCTGTTACATGTTCATCGAATGTTTCCGAACAAATAAGGACGTCGTCCAGATAGCATAAACAAGAACGAAAAGTTAAGCCACGTAAGACTTTGTCCATCAGTAACTGGAATGAGTTCGGCGAAGAACTAAGTCCCATGGGCAAACGCTGAAATTTAAAAGTACCGTAACATGTGTTGAACGACGTATATTTCGAACTATCTGGGTGAATTTTCATTTGAAAGAATCCGGACGAAAGATCAACGGACGAAATAAAGTTTGGTTTACGTTCAGTAAACGACTCTGTCAATTCCTGCAAGTCTGGTATTGCATAGCTAAACGTTTCACATTGCGAGTTTAAATACCGAAAATCGCAACAAAATCGATACTGTGAAAGGCTAGATTCCTTGTCACATGCCGAACCGGACTTCCTTTTTGAACGCTTTGTCACTAAAACTACCGGACTAGTAATCGGTAAATCCTCGTTCGGATCTACAGAACATATAATTCCCTGCGCTAAAAGTTCATCAAGATGATGTCGTAATACCTCGCGCTTGTCGGGTGGTAAACGGTACGGACGCTGATGTTTCGGTTTATAATCTTGTTTCAAAATGATCTTATGCTGAACAAGATCGGTAAACCCAAGATCAGGATTATCTGGTGTAACAAAAATATCTTTATTGTTGAATAAAAAGTTTTCAAAATCACTTTTCTGGCGTTCATTTAACGCTGAGTCTGACATATCAAAACATTTAATAAAATCCGTCTTATATTTATTTTCAGAATGTTTGTCACTTTTCTCATTGGTAATAATGTTAACATTTTGAGCTTTGTGACCTGAAGTAGAATTTAACACAGTTTCAATTGATTGATCTGTTGATAGACGACTAAATTGGGCTAGCGGTTTTCCTTTGTGTATTATGACATTGTCATTGTATGGATTGAGTACTTTTATCGGCACACGTCTTTCTTTTGTAACAGTGACGACGGCTTTGGAAATTAACACGCCTTTCTTCGCTAAATATTTTCCAGAGGTACAAATTCCTTGATCGCCATAAACACCGGCCTGAACTTTACCCCATACCAACATTTCTGAGCGTGGCGGAACCGTCACACGTTTTGTACAAAATACGGTCATGTCCTTAGACGTAACCTTCATTTCGGCAAAATCTAAATTTATTTTATTCCGTCTCAAATAATCCATGCCAAGAATAATCGGATGAGAAGCTGTTTTGAAAACGTAACATGAGATCACCTTTCGCAAACCGGAAATAGTCATTTTAATATCCACGGTGCCCAAAACTTCAATTTTCGAACCATTTGCTAATACGCATTTGTCATGTAATTTAACATCAATGTCACTTTTCATTGAAAACGGCAAAGACTTATAAAGTTCTTCAGAAATAATACTAATGTCACTACCACAATCTAATAACGCAGAAACTTTTAATTTCTTAAAACAGACAGTAACATAGAAAAATGAACTAGTTTTATTAACCGAAGTCGCATCGTCATCAGTTTCTGAAATACACGTAGAATCCTCGGTACTGGTACTTGTACTCGTACTACCGAACTTACAATTTTTACGTGATGGCGACCGGCTTTGAAGTCGTGTGGCACAGTTTACTGACCTCCCAGGGGATCGTGCCCTGTGGCCCCTAGGGTTTGCAAGTTTCCCCGAGTGCACGTTCTGGCTGTGTGCCCCGATGTTGAGCAAATCTGACACACTTGCTCACTTGTGTTATCTTTTTGCTGAGGCAAAGTCTTACAGCGTAATGCGTCATGTCCCTTTTGTGAACAGAGCTGACATGAGGTTTGAGGATTTGGAATACCCTGTGAGTTCCAATTGCAATTTCTTTTAGCATGACCCGGAGAATTACATTTAAAACAAGCACCACTTTTACGGGGCTGTTCCGATTGAAATGAGTATTTAGGCTGGGTACCTTGTAACATTGTCAGTTTTGAGACTGTCTCAGTTAAATGACTAATTTGTTGTTTAATTTCAGACAGTTCATTAGGATGAACTCTTAAATTTTGAACAGACGCAAGTGATGGATCATGATGCCTATAATTATACGCCTCGCCTGTTTTTGCTATAGTTAGGGCCTCAGAAGTGTCATTTGGCTTACTTGCCCTTACATAAAATGCAAGTTTGTCTGGCAATCCTTTAATAAATTGGGTCATTACCTCGTGTTCTGGCTTACCCAATAATTGTCCCTTTTCATATACATTACTGTAGAAATCTTCAATTTGTTGGTTGGGTTTGAGGACCAAACTGTGAAAATTCTCACTTTCAACTAGAACGGAGGGGTGTTGCCAATCGAGACGGACATATTTTCTGTAAAATTTATTACTGATATTGTCCCATGTGGAGTTTTCATCAACCCCTAATGCTAAAAACCAAGTTAAAGCTGGACCTTTTAACAGTAAGTGAAAAGCAGCTAATTTGCGAGAGTCATCGTCGTCATCGTCAAAATCATTAAGTTTAGAATAAGATTCAAATTCTTTTAAAAATTTTTCTCCATTTTCATACGGGTATCCGGAAAATTTTGAACAGCTAAAGTGAAATTTATCCATCATGAAAGTTCCGAAAATTGTGATAATCAACAATATGACTTGCAGACAAACGGAAAGTGAGAAAGGCGCATCCCTTCTGCGAACAAAATGACACATATAATGTTTAAACATTTAATAACAATTTTGATCAAGGCGTAATTGTAATTTACCAATTATTTCTGTAATTTGCTGATATTCAGTAATAGCAATTGTCATCAAGTACCACACGATGAGATGAAGTTGAGCCATGTGACCTCTGGTGCCATTTTGAAGTAATAAATGAATCTCAAAATTTTTCAGAAAAAAAATGTCAAAATACTTTCCTTTTACGGAGTTTCTTGGGGAATATGCTCCGACTTTTATGGTTCTCCACCATGTGATGTTATAGTGTTGCTCCGCTTCTTATTTGTATATCGAAGAACAACGATTACTTTTAACTTTATTAAATCACGTCCGTTCTTTACAAAATCCAAAAAGCAAGAGACAATTACGTCACACATTATGTAAAACAAAATTCAAAAATGGTAGGGAAACGTAAGGTTCCCGGAAAATAATTATAGTAAATGAAAATAGTATTTAAAGGGAAGTAACTCTTAAAATTGTGATAGAACAAATAGTGAGATTTAAATGAACAACTAGACCATGCCATACTACCATATAACAGAAGTCTTCAATCTATACAATCCAGATGTGATGCACATGACATGAAATACATTTACCAAGATCTATAACCTCTGTGTGCATGTGTTCGCATGAGACTTTTTGGATATAACGTAGACTACATAGCGGAAGCTGAAATGAAATGTTCCAAGTGAGTCTCTTTACATTTGCGTGATCATACGATTATTGAATGGCCATATCGCCTCGATATCATGCTTCTATCCATATTGAACCGATGGCTTTTTTTTCCACTAATGTTTTTTTTCATGTTTCACAGTTAAATTTTGTTATTGGTATTAAATGATATTACATGTAGTAGATGTTATTGTTTTATTTGTCTAGTCTTTAATGACACGTCAAACGTTTTATGTTTAAATATGCTATTAATTTGGATTAACTTATTGTTTTAGCAGTTTCGAGTTGTTTATAGTATAAATTTACGATTTCATTTTGTATTTCAAAATTATACTATTAAACCAAGTCTGTGTAATAAATTAGTTTCGAATATTCTATTAGCATGTGACAAACTTAGGTATTTTAAACAAAAAAAATTCTGTTAAACTTTTTATGGTACAGGTTCATAAGGCCTATAGAAAATCAAACTATATAAATATAGAAACTATATACATATATGCAATTGTAATTGTAAAATTCCAACTTGTTGACACTTGTCAATATATATCGGAGGGATGTTGTTTTGATGAAATGTAGGCTAATACAATATGGCATGTACACCACTCGGATGATGTAATGAAAAGAATTATGAACTCTAAACTTTCTAGTGTCCTCTAATTATATCTGCAAACGCTGAATTATACTTTTGTCAATAACTTGTATCAATGAGTCGCATACATTTTGTTTGTTTAATTGGAATTCTATGCTATTTTCAGCAATTTTTTAAATAAAATCCAGTTTTCATTTGGGGACGAGGGAGAAGTATCAAGTAAAAGTGTATACAAAAGTCAGATATTGGTTGAAATGTTTCAACAGAAGATCATTTACAATCAGGCTTTTTCACATCTGTAAAAGGTACATGTATAAATAACCAACCACTTCATTTATGTAGACAGGGAAGGGAATGATGTCTGGTCTAAAATAGAATACTACGTCAAATACTTCTTTTTTTCCTATATGCTCTTTGCTCAGTTTGGGATTACTGACTGTGTGGTTCTTCTGGACTAAAACGTTTGTAAAAAATATCCTACCTCCTTTTCTAAAAAAAGTTGTAGTTCCCTAGTCATATACTGACACGTGTTTACATAGCTAATGTCTTGTTACAGATATGGATATAAGATTAATATTATTAACGATTTATAGTACAAACTGATTTTTTCCTAAATAATCAAAATTGTGTACATCGTGTATGAGTTTAGGGTGCCATGGTTATTTTGTAAACCATATTAAACTTATTGGTTTTTGGAATTAGATTCAATAAAGTGTCTACAAATCTACGGTTCTATGTATATGAGGTAGATACGCCCAGAACCCCTGTAAGAAAATGTACAAATTTAAGATTCGTCTTCATGGAATTGACAAGGTCCGAAATATGTTTTTATTCCAAGAAAAAATATAAAAAAACGTATCATTAGCTGTAACGCACCTTATTTTGCGTTGGCGCACATATAAAAATAAGATACATAATATATTTTTTATCAATTACAGTTCAAACTATTGAAATATTCGCAAGTTCTGGTTTTGTTTACGTTTGACATACAGATTTAGTAAAAACGATTTTAATTGGTGCCTCTCAAAGTCAGAAGCGATTTTACTTCCGACCCGAAAAATATCAATTTATGATGTCAGGGGTGTTGGTGGGCGAACGCCGTAATATTGCTGAAAATTGTTTTAAATCCCATTTAAACAAACAAACAATAAATTAAAATGGAATTGTTTTAGCCTCTTTAATCCTTGTCCGAGAATCCTCTGACGTCCAACTTCACGAAGAAAAATATAATGGACGGCAGATGAGTCTCGGACTACCGGCTTTATTCCAATTTGTCTCTATATGTCGGATTCATGTTCGCTATTAGTGTATCAAAAACTAGATCGTGTCTGTTTAACTTGTTTAAAATATTTATAAAGAAAAGCAGAAAAACAACAATCATTACAACAACAAAAAAATGCCATAAACCCATAAACTGCTAAATTGACTTTAATATCCAGGCCCCTGGAAGGGCAACAAAATATGTCTCCTGCTTTGTAATTTTCCGATTTCCGTTTTAAAAAAGCTTTTCCACGATTTGGCTCATGTTAATTGTCAGTCTTATATAAAATGTTGTACGCGAAACGATAGAAAGGGATTATTAAAGACCGGACTTGGGGTATAAATAGAAGCCAATGAGAAAAATCATGGTTCTTTCAAAATTTGTGGCACCATTCAAGTTCAAGCAATATTTTTACAAATTACTTATTTAATAAATTGTTGTTTATAGAAAAATTTAGCATAGGGAAAGAATGGGATATAAGGGACATTTTCACCAATTCATATTGTATATACTCCTAAAATAAAAGATATATTGATCATTAAAAATCTGAGGTGAGCAGATTTTCAAAATTTGAATTTCCCAGACTGACAGATGGAGGTGGAGCTTGCATCAGCTGTTTCTGTTATTGTTTACATGGAACACGTGCACATGCTGATAATTCAAAACTGCCTACCTGATGTCAATAGATAAGGATTGCAATTATACGTCCATCATTATAGCTTCCATGTTGAGTCAGGAAGTGTCCAGTAATATTCAATAAATACTTTGATTTTGTATGAATGTATAGGGTTTGTGCATAAAAATCATATGGTTATTGCATAACTGGCTACATGCACCACTTGTACAAAACTGAAAAGTGTACTTCAAAAGCAGAGGAAAATATTTCATTATATTCTATTTAATCCCACTTGTGAGCCATGTAAGGTTTTTCTGAAGGATTTGGAAACCACTGCCTAACTAAGCCAAGAACACATTTAGGAATTATGTCCCTTCGATGGTAGAAATATTTTTTTCGTGGTCTGTCTCTTTTCAAAGCATCCTTTTTTCTTGTCAAATATCTTGGGTCACTCCATACACCTCTGTGGAAAAGATTAGTCCAGAATCTCTTAAATTTGTCCTTTCTTAAAAAAGAATTCCCTTCACTTGGTTCATGATTTGCATCTTCCCACCAAAGCTGTCTGTTCTGTTCATTTGTTATACAAGGACGACATAAACAATGAGGACACTCAGGTAGTTCCTGGTCTTGCTGGATGGAATATTCCTCATAGTTACAGTCACTATTTTCCTCAATAGGTCAAGATGTACTTCATGGAAATCCCAGTCATTATGAGCAAAAAAGTGATATATAGCATCCCTTTGTTCTTGTGTAACTTCAAGTGATAGAACTGAAGTAGAATTTTCATTTTCACTATTTCCCTCCATTTTATGAGTCAACTGTTTGTGACAAGGTCAGGAATGGTAAATTTTCTCTTCAAAATATTCTAGGGCAAAGGGTTCAGCAGGGAAAAGTTATATTCTTGATCTATTTATTAGAACTGTCTTTGGAATATAAATAATGATAGGAACCACTTTTAACATCATAGCAACACTAATTGTTATTTTTACAAGATGAAACATTAGATAAAACAGAGTTCTGGAAATGTATTACCCAGTGAAGTCCTCTAGCGTATTTCCAGAATGATAAAATCAGGCATTTTGTTTATGTTTATGTTAGATTTAGCGGGGAATGGACCACATTGTTTCATTCTGTTGATGCAAATTGTGGGGGTGAAAGACAGAACCAAATCTTGACAGTTTTATTATTTTCAGATGTTATAATGATAATTTTTGTTCGATGTAAATATGTATTCAATAAAACTACTTATAAAATATTTGATGTAATATTCTGGATTTAAACAATCTTAGACTTTTTTAATATGGGTATTGGTTTAACCATTGTATGAACCATGATAGACTAGTCCAGTGCAAATTGCAGCAAAGTTCATTCACATTCTCCCAATAGTGTTTATTTACAACAACCACTTGTAGCTATAGAAAGTATAAAAATGTCAGAAAGTGAAAAGAAACAAAGAAAAAGAACTCCAAGTTTTCGAATAGAATTATCAGGAAATGATGAGACCAAAAATGAAATATTTAGTAAATTATCAGAAATTAGGCATCACTTATCACAGCAGCATAACAGGCCGATGGGAAACTTACAAGTTATACAAGCTCTTTTTCAAAAATGGGACTTAGACAATACAAATGGAACCATCAATGAAGGTACCGATGATGAAGTGTGTCCCTCCTCTTTCGTGCGTTCCAGAAAGACAGAGACCAAGCAAAAGATATTTTTGACTGCAGAGGAATCTTTCAAGAGAATTATTGTTATAGTAGAGTGGCATTCAAGACATTGCAATGCAAAACTTAGAACCACCAAAATGTTACAGAAAGGGCATGTGTGCAAAACTTCTTTAAAATGTGATAGCAAAGAAAGACCACATGTCTTTTCTTGGTCATCCTCCCCGTATCTACCTAACAAGGAATATCTTGTGAACAGTAGGGTCAACCATGGGATAATCTGCAGTGGAATTCTTCCTGCAGATTATAAGAGATTTGTAAAAGGTGCAGGAATTGGAGTTATTGCAGATGAAAGTCGCTCATCTTTTTTCAATGTGCATGCTGAACATATTCAAGCAGAATATGAATATTCAACTGAAATAGCCCTACTGCAGGAAATTGCATCATATGATGATCTAACAAGTGAAATTGACATTATGTCTGATGCAAGACATGGTTGGAGGAAAAATGCTAAGGATTCTAGTGTTGTATGTATCGGGGATAAAACTCACAAAGTGCTTAGGTGTGAACATATAACTAAAGCGATGGATCCTGTATCACAAAGACATGAAAGACTTGGGACTGAAAGAATCTATGACTATTTAAACGAAAAAGACGTGAAAGTAAATGTGCATTGTCATGACAGGAATTTGTCAATTAACAAATTTGTTCGTGAACAAACCGAGGCCCAAAACCAGAATGATACATGGCATTGTGTGAAAGCTGTGAAAACTGCACTGAAAAATGTTTCATCTGGATCAAACTCTTCTGAAGGAAAGACCTGGTCATTTCAATTATCGGATAAAGTTGAGCCTGTGTCTACACATATTTATTGGGCCATTCAAAATTGTGACAAAGATGAAAGAAAACTTCAAAAATTACTGTTAAATGTTGTAGACCATTACAAAAATATTCATCATGACTGTCATGAAAATTCAAGGTGTAAAAAAGATCCAAAATACGAACCATCAAGGATTGTGATAACATCTCCAGTTGCTGAAAAACTCCTAGTTAATGTGATACTAAACTCCACTATTTATAAACAGGCTAAGGATTATATTTTAGGACGAGATACTTTCTACGTTGAAAGCTTCAACAATGTAACTAACATTTACCAAAACAAACGTATTGCATTTGGTGACCGACAGTACAATGCAAGGGCCAATCTAAGTGTTCTCCATTGGAATGAGAATGTTGACAGGGGATACACCTCCATCTCGACACAACAGAGCCATAGGGCACCAAGGAGCAGAAAGGGAAAAAAGAACTATAAAAAGGCTACATATACTTTCAGAGACAATATTTGGTCCAGATATGTGAAAAATGTATTCAAGAAGAAAAAACAAAACCAGAAATAGGATCATTTAGTACTTGCTTTTGTTCTAATTATTGTAATGAATAATAATTAACTATGAATCTCATAAACTCTGCATTTCCATTATTACTTTGAAATAAACTGTTGAACTTGCTTGGATATTATTAATACAATTTGTGATGGAATTCAAATACATCTGCTAAAAGATAACAGTAAGAATTTTCACTTTATCAGCACGTGCATGCTATGTAAACAGATCAATGCTGTGTATTTATTTTTAGAATGATGATATCAGTAAGCTCCACCCCATTTCCTTATAGGTTTAATTGGTTACAACTTGGTAAATTTTGTAGGTCAAGTCCGGCCTTTACTAAGTTACAAGAGTTCTGAAAAACAGGCACATACAAAGAGAATTAACTCTAAAAACTTTCTAAAAAAGTATTAAGCCAAAACGATACTAGTAACCGGTAATGTAATTAATTCAAGAATCAACTGAAACAAAGTTTTTGTTTATCCTAAGAGAAACTTATCGTGTATTTTACAACCAATTTTGTTTAAACGATCTACGAAGTATATTACAATTCATTATAATATATTTTAAAAATGTATTACATTATCGGTTGTTATTACATTAACGATTGCTACAGAGCTTATTCCTGTAAGATTTCTTTAAAACGGTTTTATATTTTTGTCATTTTTACTTGCTCTGTCATTGTCTAAAACTTCACATCATTTGTAACCTTTATAGTTTTCAAGTTAAAACGTTCACAAAAATTTCTGTACGACTGGCAAACGGACGGTAAGAAGGAAGAACGGACAGACAGACATACAGATAAAGTTAAAGTTTAAGGACAGGAAATTGTACAACATTTACAACTGGTCTTAGAATGAAATAATGTGTGTATGAATATACCAAGAACTTAATGTAACCGCTTGATAGCACAGCATAAAAAATAACTTTTGGGCAGAACGATACATCCATGCCTGTGAAAGGTTAAGCAACTAGTACATAAATGCATCACATCATACGTTAATTGTTTTCTCTCATATCAAATGTTATTGATCACTGACATTGAAAAAAGCAATGGATTCAAGACAACGGGCATACTAAGAAACGCACAAAAAATTAAAGAATAATTGCAATTCGCAACGCAGCTCTGGCCAAATGGAGAGTGAACTGAGGTGCCACAGATAGGTGACCCCTTAATGCTTGTTGTAACACACCCGACTATATAAGTTTAATATGTAAAATCCGGTATAGGACGACAATACAAAAGACAATAGGAAATGATAAAGGAGGATATTCTAAACATTATCGGAATGTGTTTACTGAAACTGAAAACAAATAAAACATCTTAATGTCACTACTAAAATATATTTCTACGTTTCAATTTTTTTTGTAGTCCTTTGTATATTCATATTGATATTTGGAGGGCACCAGCTAAAAGTAATGTTACATTTTGTGACAATGTCATAAATTTGTAGTTATATTGTTATTTTTTATGTTGAGTCTGGTCCAATGAAATCCACAAATGCACCTTTTGGCTACGCCTACAGAAAATGTAAAATTATTTGCGTTTTTATAAATGTCTATGAAAATTGAGCCCAAATCATCGGCTATCTTCAGAATGTTCCAATTCTTTTGAACTTTCTTAGCAATTCTTAGTCATTCTGTTTGTCAGCTTATTAGTTATCAAAATGAAAATACAAGTAAGCAGTACATGTTTTTTCACATTTTATTAGCTCAGGCTTTTGAAAATTATCACAAATAATTAAAGGCTACTTTAAAATTGAATGCAGCTAACGGTTGCACTTAATGTAAATACGCAAAAAGACGTAACGGATCGATCTAATTATATTTGCATTAATGAAGTTTGAGAAAACATTACCGCTGCACTGCAATTTACAATAAAAGGGGCTTGTTTTTTGTTTGGTTTTTTTTTTTTTAAGGGAGGGGGTACCAGTATCCCATATCTCCTTAAAATTTTTCGTCAAATATCCCGTATCCGAAAAAGTGTTTTCCAATATCAAATATCCCTGTAAATAAAAAAGGATTTAAATATCAAATATCTCAGTAAGTTTTGCCTCAAATATCCTATATACCATGAATAAAAAAGGTGAATATCCCATATCCCAATGTGTCCTAAACAAGCCTCTTAAAACACTTATTCAGTTTTCCGTTCCGTTTTCCGTTTCCGTTCCGCGTTCCGTTTCCGCGTTTTAGTAACACCCACAATAATGCTATGTAATTATCACAACATGTGTCAGTGTATTGGTAAGGTAAGTTAATATTTGATAAGTATTTCGAACTGATTGGTACATTATTGATATTTTGTTATGCATATGATTTTTTCTACATAACAGATTTATTTAAAAGATTGTAGAATGAAGTCAATTTGAAGACAAAAGAAATAATTCAAAAGACAAAGGTATGTACTGCATATGTCTGCTTTATATTGATGAGAGGTTTTTTTTAGATCTGTTAATGCATTGGATACATGTACTATGTAATTGTCAAAACATAGTCATCAAAGGCCAGTTTATTTTTGGAGACTTTGTTGTGTAGCGACTATTGACATGTATAATACTCCTTTTTGCGTCTGCTCACTTCTTATATATTATTGTTACATCGCAAAACAAAGATGTATACGTACCCATAATAGCAGTTTGATGTTCGCTACTAGTTGTGACATAAAACATATAAAATCTGTTTCAAATTAATAAAGTAACTGTAAAACTGCGTCTTCCATGCGTAGTTATCTTAACAAGCACTTCGTAAAAATCCAGAACTTCAGAGCCAAATATTGAACTAACTTCTATAGACAAATTAAATTGCACACTTAAAATTCCTATTTCGAAAGATGAGATATTGAGATGTATTCAAAACCTAAAAAAACAGTAAGGCCAGTGACGATGATATGATTTTTAACGAATACATTAAGTCGTCATTTGACTTATTGATTGATGTATATACAGAGCTATTAAAATTTTTTTTTTAAACCGGAATAGTACCTGAATCTTGGACAATCGGAACCATTAAACCCTTTTATAAGAATAAATGAAGTCAATTTGATCCTAAAAATAACAGACCAATTACAATTGTAAGCTGTTTTGCAAAACTTTTCACGGCTATAATGAGTAATAGAATATAACCATTTTCTGACGAAGCACTTTTAATTAGTGAAAGTTTCTTACTGCGCGTTTATAGAATTTGAAAAAGCATTCGATACTGTAAGGAGAGATGTCTTATGGTATAAAATTCTTATAAATAATATAACGGGGAACGTGTATAACATAATCTATAATATCTAAGATAACATAAAATCTTGTTTGTCGTACAATGGGGAGATTTCAAACTAGTTTTCAAGCAACTTGGGGCTACGTCAAGGCGAGAGTTTATCCCCTTTCT
The DNA here is from genome assembly GCA_944474755.1 of Limnoperna fortunei. Classification (NCBI taxonomy): domain Eukaryota; kingdom Metazoa; phylum Mollusca; class Bivalvia; order Mytilida; family Modiolidae; genus Limnoperna; species Limnoperna fortunei. The sequence continues at coordinate 47,355,190 of OX104118.1, read as the reverse complement.
ATTTTCACCTTTTCTAAACGATTTGGAGACTTTCTTCTGCCCAAGAAAACGTTAACGGATTAACTACTATTTCAGATGCCTTAGAAGAAAAATTAAATATATATATATATTAAACTTTTTGCAATTCTATATGCCGACGACACCGTATTAATGGCAGAATCATCAAAAGATCTCCAATTATTGATTGACAAATTCCATGTATATTGCAGCAAATGGAAAACGAAAGTTAATGTTGATCAAACTAAGGCCAACATTTTTATATTTTATGTTTTACGGGAGCGCCGACCCTAATTTCTGGCGAAATGAAATAAAAATAAAAGAAGCAAAATTTTCTTTTATTTTTCTTCCCTCCCTTGAAAAATAAAATTACCCACGATCTGTCAGAGAACTATTCAGGGCTCAACACACTGGGCGAAGTGTTAGTCGCCCTACTTGGACCTGAAGTCGCCCTACGGCGCCTCAAAAGCGAAGTCGAAGTCGCCCTGTTATTTCCCTAAAGTCGCCCGATGGTTCACAGTAGATACTTGCATATGATCTGGTCCAAATAATTCACCCAGACTACCAATTTATCAGTAAATGTGTAATTCCAATAAAAACAGCAAACAATATGCGTATTTAACATTTTTTCTAAGGATTTACGTCTTTCAAATGGATTACGCGCCATTTGTTTACATGTATTAACCGGATATGACTAATTACCGGAAGTGAACAACGAAGAAAAGTAAAGTACAACGGTCCAAAATGAAAAATCGTAATTTGTTTGATAAAAAACACTTTTAATTGGTTTCAAATGTCAGTTCTTTCAAAGTGTATTGTATTTTACCAATTTTCTTTGATAAACATATGAGCTGCACTTGAAAGAATACAGATGTATAGTAATTATTGACATCATGAAAAGTTCTGTAGATGGGTGTCCCATGAAGCAATTTTGATCAGCACAACTTTGTCCAAGTGGAAGTGTGCTGAACAGAAGAATTATTTTTGGGTTTAATGTTATGTTAGTTTATCTATTTTCTTTGAAAATTTTTCTCAGATAAACATGACATGTTCATAACAAATTGTTAGAAATATTATGATGTATACAAGAACTTCATAATAAAAAAAAAAATCATTTAGATTTATTCTTTGATATATGATATAAAATGAATATTTTAACAATGGATGTTTATACTAACTGAACTTATGTCAATAATATTTGTGATCATAGCAATAAGTTTTCCAAAAAATAAAAATATGCTGACCGATTTTCAATTTTATTTTTATTTTTTTTGTCGACTCTACCAAAAAGTGGATTTTATTTTTATTTTTATTTTGCCCCCCGACTCAATTTGTTTGAAAAAAATCCCGTAAAACAAACAATAAAAAAATGTTGGCCTAAAATAATGCAATGGTTTTATGCAATGGTAGAATGCCAACAAACCTAAAATTCATGTATGGGAATTTTGAGTTAGACATTGTTAAGGAATTTAATTACCTAGGAATATATTTTTCTAAGAATGGGTCTTTTAAACTTAGTAAAAAACATCTTGTAGACAAAGCCACAAAAGCAATGTACGAAGTTATTAAAAGGGGAAGAAGCCATAATCTCTCAATTGGATGTCAACTTTTTTTGTTCGATAAACTTGTTCAGCCAATTTTACTTTATGGATGCGAAATTTGGGGCTTTGGTAACAATGATATATTTAGTAAAAATACATCTAAAATTTTGTAAACTTCTTCTTCATTTCAAACCTTTGACTCCAAGCTATGTAATCTATGGGGAACTCGGACGCTACCCTCTAAATATAGAAATTAAAGTACGCACAATTGCCTACTGGGCACATCTGTTATGTGGTAAACAAACAAAATTGTCAATTCTCTCTTAAAAATTATTACTCAATATATCACATGAAACTAGTACAAAGTTTGAATTGTTGAAGAATGTCGAGTTCATACTAAATAAAACTGGCCTATCATATATATGGCTAACACAAAATTTTATAAGTGAATTTTGGCTGAAAACCACTGTTAAGATAATACTTCAAGACCAGTTTAAACAATTATGGCATGTGGATATTCAAAACAACCCCAAAACACTGAATTATCGCATCTTTAAAGAAAATTTTTATTTTGAAAAATATCTGGTCATCTTAGAGTTTCGTGACGCTTTTACTCTATGTAGATTTAGAACTGTCAACCATAAATTACCTATGGAGAGTGGAAGATGGCGGAATATTAATAGAGATAGAAGGATTTGTGAATTATGTGACTTAGGCGAACTTGGGGACGAATATCATTTTATCATGAAATGTAAATTTGGGTGCATTCCAGTTTGCCGAATCCCAAATTGCCGATTCCCAGATTGCCGCGTCCAATTTGCCGATTCCCAGTTTGCCGATTACATATTATTAAACCATGTAGAACAATTGGTGTAAAAATAATTGTATCGAGAGCAATGTGTGTTTAGTAAAATTAATTAAATAATTTAAGTGACATAAAAGGAATTATAAAGTATCGGCTTGGGACATTCTTTGCTTTAAACAATGATAAGCTGAAAAAAATCAAGTTACTGAACTTTACCGACAATTTATGGGTGCTTAATTTAGGTAATCTTTCACAATTATAAATTATCAGCTTGGGTCGTTATTGTTTTGAATTAATATAAAAAGCTTATAATTAGTGATTAAGAAAATTTAAATTGATATAAAAAATAAAATTTCATAAAGAATTGCACTGAAGTTATTGAATTAAGCAAAATATTTTCTTAAATGGTTAAATATCAATGAATCGGCAAACTGGGAATCGGCTAATTGGACGCGGCAATCTGGGAATCGGCAATTTGGGATTCGGCAATTTGGCACTAAACCGTAAATTTATGTCAGAAAAAAGAAACAAGTATATTGATAAAAAAATATACAGTTCGCCCGAATGTGCTTAAATTTAATGAATTGATGAACGTTACAACAAAATCAAAATTGAAAAAGCTTTGTGCATTTATAAGACATATAAATTTGTGTGTTAGTCCTCCGAGCTAAACGCTCTGCACTTGTAAATATTGTAACTAGTATTTGTATTGTTTTTTTTGTATTTTTCTGTATTGTTTGTATTATATATCACTTGTTACATGTATCTTCTGTATACCATTGTAGCTGCAAAGGATTATCAGAATAAAATGTATATATACATATAGCTTTAAAACAGGAATCCGATCGATCGTTCAACTGTTTCACCATAGACAGATTAACATCTAAATTATAAATGCTGGTGCAATTCAAGTATTCACAAGGGTTTCGAAACACTTATGTAACATGATATATGCAAAACGTTTTCTAGTAAATGAAAATAATCATTACATTTTTTAAAAGAAAACCTATACAAGGAGAGGCTGCACACATGGCTCCCTTGTTATTTTACCTCTTTAATTTTTACCTAATATAGAGGTCAAAATAGTAGGCAACACACCACCATGACCCAATGCACATGAAAAGTAGACATAATTTTAACAGAGGTCAAACGTCGTGCACGTCGTGCACATTCATCTGGTGATGACGTTCAGGCAGCAATTTCATTAGTCTAGTTAAAAGATTTCTAAAATGAACACCGATATGTACCACACAGTGCTGTTACATTAATGGCTCAAATGCAGATTACCGTGCTATGACAACAAAATTTGCCACATATATTAACAAGTCAATGTACGGCTGGAGCAAGCACATGCATGTACAAACATACAAATAATTTAATTCTCTTGACTAAGGTTACTTTTGGACTACAAGTCATAACAGATCAAATTGCAATTATGCACCCACGGGCCACATATCACAATCCTATGTAAAAAGATGAAAAAGTGTATGAAAATGTATGTACATGTATGACCTTGGGGTAAAGGTCAATCTTAATAATTTATGTTTGAAATATCTATGCGAAACTTTATCACGGTATTTTTTTTACTTGTATATTCTAGGAAATATTTAATAATATGAAATACTGTCAAACATATGAAAATTTTTCGATTTTTTTTTCTTTTAAAAGTAATACCACACATTTACACGGTGTAGCGTTAAACAATGCCATGGCAAGGGTTTATTTGTGTGTGAAGATAATGTCATATATATTATGATTCCGAATGGTTGCTGGTTGCTTCATGACGGGACAAAGAGATTGGGAATTTGAGTGGAGGCTTTACCTTGTTCAAAATTGTACTGCAAAACAGAATTATTATTCTTAACCATTGGAACTATCATAATGGCATAGGATTACTGACTTTTGTTCGTGACCTTAAACCGACTTTGACCATAAGTAACAGGACTGGTGTAACTATGGAAGCAAGATAGACTCACTCTTCCAGAACACCTGATATCACCCCTCTTTTCAAAATGGTTCGTCTTAAGTGCTTAGTGCTTATTGTGAGTTTCCGTTACCAGCGGGTTTGTAATTTCGTACTTAGATTTTGTCTTTTGATTAGGTATTTGTATCGTTTGATTTATTTTGTTTGCATTGCTTTAGTTAAAGTAGTTTATTTTAGTTTGATTTATCCATTCAGTATTTTATTAGTTTGCTCGGACTCTTTGATAAATCCATTGTTTACTGTATGTATTCACTAATATTTGAAGAATAGCGTAATAAATAGTTTTTAAAATACTGTTTTAAATAGAATATGGTTACAAATGTTTAAGCCATGAAAAATTTTATATAACCTTTTTGCTTAATGAAATCAGTTCTACTATCGTTGGAGAAGTTTAAAGTTAAAGTAACACTAAACTAAATGTAACCGTGTCTGTGCGGCGGTTTTTGTTGCCTGCTTAGCGCGTTTTGTAGAATTTATATTCCCTTAGTGGATCCCAACTATCATATTTTGAAATCTACAATTATTTTCCACATTTAATCAGCGTTTTGAAATGCAGCGAATTTTAATTCTGGTAGATTTATCGTCCGTAGTAAAATTTGACCTAAATTAGAATGGAAGTGTCTATTCGAAATCGTCTGCAGTTTGTCCGAATACCACTGTACGTCACTTAAATGTCACGTTGCAGTTTCCTTGGTACCTTATGGTCTCATCAAATTTGATAAATGCATTATCGATTAATCCACCATGTTGAACATTACTTCTTTAATTAAATGAATTTTTAATTTTCATAAAATAAGCCGGTAAAAAAGGTCGTGAAAAATCTTGAATGCGAAAGCAAACATGAAGGAAAATAAAGACTATTAGTAGTAGCTTTAAGAAACTTAGTTAAAGGCTTTCTTTTAGTGCTGTAATTGTTGAAATAAAAAGTGAGATACCGGTAATTGTTTTGTACAGCACTTTGATATAATATATTATTCTTTTATCCATTAAATGTATATATTGTTGGTATACAAGTATCAAGGTCCTCATTCTATGGCATGATATCATATGGAAAATACGACCGGTGACAATAAAGTAGCATCAATCTGTCTAGTGTGGAAAAGTGTAAATATGATTATTTTGTCAAAACCTAGATATTTCATCAAGCATTCATAATAATGATCGGGGAAGATCTTTTCTGTTAACGTGTTTTTGGCATACACGTATGTTAACTGTTTTTTTTTTAAATAAAGCAACTGTTAACTGTTTTCAATTATTTGCTGTTTATCTGTTTTCTTAAAAATTGACATTGTTGTTTATAATGAAAATAAAAACCATGTTTGCTGTTAATAGTCAGAAAACTAGTGACAGTTTTACAGATTTTTTCTCTGTTCTCTGTTAATTTTATTCATTACTTTTTAAATGAAATAGAGTCGTCCTATGAAGGGATCAATATACATAAGATCCTATACTTGTTACTATGGAAACACTGATTAATGTATGCATTTTCTTGCTGTTTTGTCCTTCGATGAGATTCTGCTGTTATATATTTTATTTATTCTTTAACTCAATGTGTTCTGTTTTTATCTCTTATGTAAATTGCTGTTATATGATATCAATGTTTAAATTTACTGTTATCTGTTTTGGGAAGAATAAAAAATGTTAATCTGCAAATCCCACTCTAGACCCCCCCCCCCCAGTCATGAATTCATTGATTTCAAAACAAGTATGAAACCTCTTAAAAAGCTGTCTTTCCAGAATTCACTTCAAATAATTTTTCGTCATATCTTTATATTACGGAAGCGTATTAGTGCCAAAAAATATTTATTTATTTTTTAATTTTTACACTTTAATCTGTAAATTTTACACTTTAATCTGTAAAATTTACACTTTAATCTGTAAAATTTACACTTTAATCTGTAAAATTTACACTTTAATCTAAAAATTTAACAGAATAATCTGTAAATTTTATACTTTATTCTGCAAAATTTACGCTTTAATCTGTAAAATTTACACTTTAATCTATAAATTTTACAGAATAATCTGTAAATTTTATACTTTGTTCTGCAAAATTTACACTTTAATCTGTAAAATTCACACTTTAATCTGTAAAATTTACACTTTAATCTGTAAATTTACAGAATAATCTGTAAATTTTATACTTTATTCTGCAAAATTTACACTTTAATCTGTAAAATTTACACTTTAATCTGTAAAATTTACACTTTAATTTGTAAAATTTACACTTTAATCTGTAAAATTTACACTTTAATCTATAAATTTTACAGAATAATCTGTAAATTTTATACTTTATTCTGCAAAATTTACACTTTAATCTGTAAAATTTACACTTTAATCGGTAAAATTTAAATGTTGTTCTGTAAGTTTTATGGTTTAATCTGCCAGATGTAACCTGGCCTTACGTCATCTATACGTCACTACACGCCATTGCATTCCAAAGATGGAGGCGTTTTTAAGAAAAAGAGGAGTAAAGGAAGAAACGCTTAAAAAGCTCAAAGATCAAAAGGTAATTGAATTTCCTTAATAGCAACATTAACACCCTTGACAAGCTAGTAGCCTGCAAAGTCAGAAGATTTTTAAAATCAATTTATTTAATTATAGTATGTCGCCCGTCACCATATGTCTTATCCAGTCCGACCGAATAAGTCTTGATAGTGTACGGCTGTGATCTTATTCAACTTTTGATTGGACCCGTCCACTACTGTTAATTTTAATCTCCCAAGCAAGAGCGGATCCAGAAATTATTGAAAGGAGGTTCCACTAATAGTCTACTGTATTCAGAAGACGAAAAACGAAAAAAGGGGGGGGGGGGTTCCAGGTCAATTTTGCCGAAACTCTCCATTGAAATAAAATTTGAAAACACCAAATACTAAATCCTAAAAAACTATAAACTTATACATATTTCTGGATACCCCGAAATATTCTTTAATACTCTAAATTATACGATGCACGATACTACGCTGATCGAAATTATACAATATATTTAAAATGAGGCTCTTCATAGGTTTCTTAATTACCTGATTACGGGGCATTTTTAAGGTGATTACTTTATAAGAGTCTTTTTAATTGATTATATGATTACAACACCCCTTTTTGACGTGATTTTCAGTAAATAATTAATGATTACCAACGAAAAATCTTTACGATTACTTGATTCAATAAAGTAATTTCTCATATAAATGTAACTCAACAAAGTGTTATGTTTTATAGATAGACGAAGACGCTGCTAATGGTATGACGGATTCTGACTTGGAAGAATATATTCCAAAGAAAGGAGATCGATTTGCTTTAAAAGACTTTCTTACGCAATTGCAAAAGAAGCCTAAATCAAAGAAGGCGAGTCTAATGGATCGCTTGAAACATAGGTTAAATTGTAAGAACCTTACAGAATCCTCCGAGGAACAGGAAGAACATGCACCTAAAAAGATTCAAAAGCTATCGGCAAAAAAAGACGTGCATAAAGTGCATCTTGGGTGGTACCATTTCGATGAATTAAAAAAGATGTTTCTTCATGTGAGAGCTGAAGCTGGAGGGGGTAAAAGAACTATGATGCTACATAAAAGTATGAACAAAGAATCAATTATAAAAGAATGTCTAGATCTTTTCTATCCAAAAGGAAAGAGTCAACATGGGGATTTGAAGAACATGAATGTTGAGTTAACGGATTTTCAGCTAAAACCACTAGAAAATGAAAATACAACTTTGGCTGATATTATTGATACGGCAAAACTTCAATTCATTCATTTTTATTTGCGAACAAGAAGAATATCAGAAAATAAAGCAGATTCTGTAGATGAAAGCGATAAACACGATGGCGATACAAAGTCTATAAAATCAATGAACCGTCAAAGTGTCATTCAAGTCGATATGGAGAATGATGACTCCTCTGCTCCAGGTACTAGCGGTACATCCTCTGCTCCAGGTACTAGCGGTACATCCTCTGTTCCAGGTACTAGCGGTATAAATGGAGCCATATTAATTGCAAATGTTCACACTTCCGAGAATGAAGATGATACATCTTCTCTTCCAGATCCCTTTCAACCAGTTTGGGAGGATACTTTTGAGGAGGTAGCATTCACTCATACTGCGCCAATTGCAAACACTACTAGGACTACTCGAGAGCCTAAAGATATTAAGATCGTTGTTCACAGGGGGCAAGTTCTTAGAGAACTCATCACAATTTTCAAAGAAAGAACAGATATTGATTTTGAAAGAGACACTATTACAGCCACATTAATCCTGCCAAACGGCGAAAAAGAGCAGGCGTATGATGATGGCGGAGTTATGAGAGATTTACTCACAGAATTTTGGAACGACTTCTATGAGCAGTGTACTACAGGTACGAGTCTTAAAGTTCCCTGTCTTCGACATGATATGGAGGCGTCAGATTGGAAAGCGGTCGGAAGAATAATAGCTTTTGGGGTGGATTTTGCAAAAGGTTCTACCAATTCGACTTGCTCCCAATTTTTTGAAATCTGCTCTGCATGGTATAGCAAGTGACACACTCAGAGAAGAGTTTCTCCAGTTCATTCCACAAAGTGAAAGTAGTCTTCTTAGTCGTGCACTAGAGAATGTAGAAAATGTCGAATTGGACGAACTAATTGAAATTCTTTCAACTCATGAGTGCAAAGTAAAAGTAACAAAAGAAAATCTACCGTCTGTCATAGACCAAATAGCTCACATGGAAATGGTCCAGGAACCAGCTTTTATACGAGAGTGTCTTTTTGAAGTTCTAATATCGTATGAGCTAGCAATGAATGTGGACGAGGAGTTTACAAAAATAAAACCAACATCAAAGAAACTTATTTCTTCCCTAGAATGTGAGGAACCAGATTCGGATGCCTTTAAGCAAATCAAACGATATATCCGCGAGATTGACATGGATTCAAGAATGCTCCGTAATTTACTCAGATTCTTAACAGCCAGTGATCTTATGTTGTACGATTCCAATGGTTGCTATTTCAAAATAAAAGTACGAATAGTTGATCTCGACGACGACCAGTAGCACATACGTGTGGAAGAGTGCTTGATTTGCCCAGATTGTACGAAAGCTATACAGTTTTCAGAAGCGAAATGAATGCCGTGTTGAATTCAAACATATGGATCATGGATTTTGTATAATCGAATCTTAGATTTTATTTAATATTTTGTTTTCTTAAATCATGAAGAACATGGTTAGGACTAAAATTCATTTACTATAAATAATAAACATGCACTATAATGTTTTCTGTTTTGAATAATGCTTAGAATAAAAACAATTATTTTTATTTCGTACGTCTTTAGATTACCTGTCCAAAGACCAACAAGCTACGCGTGACCAAATGCATAACTAAATGTGGCTGGTTTTTGGGGTATCATCTACGAAGCTATTGTTTGTTTTTTTATTCGGCAAAAACATGGCTGTGATAACGTTGTCAAATATCATTTTATAAGAGTAATAGATCATTAAACATCAAAAATAGTAGTTTTTAGCTCAGTGACCCACATGGTCATGAGAGCTATTGTCATAACTTGGCGTCCGTCGTCCGAAGTGATTTGTCCGTTAACTTTTTCTGTAAATATTCTCTTCTCTGAAACCACTAGAGTATTGTTTGAAATTTTGCAGACATCTATTTGATGCTCTCTACCAATTAATGCAATGAGAATCAGTATTTGAGCAGCTACATGTTTACACTTGGAAACAAGTTTTTAATTTTCAAAAATAAATCTCACAGTTAATCCGTTTTGCCAGCGTGAGCACTCGAGTTCTTTGATTTTGTGACCCGCCTGATCGTTTATCCGGTCAACCTGTGGTAAACGAATAGCATGGGGGCCAAAAATGTCTATAATGAAGGTAACGTGGACAAAAAGTCCTACTTTCAATGCAAAGAGTATAAGGGTCGAGTACCCGTATGTTAAAATATAATAAGCCAATATTCTTGCACCATAGAATGATTACTTGACAATGTAAATGTATATATAAATATTAAAAGGAATTTCCGTTCGGACAAAAAGTCTAAACTTCTACGTGGGTTTTACAGTGTGTTGTAACTCCTTAATTTCTTGATGAATCTTTTGCACAATATTGTTAGATCGCAATGTCGGCATGTGCATAATGTCAGGAATTGTCGTTCGGACAATCCCCCTAATTCACATTGTTTAAATACCCTTTTTCTTTATCTACTTGAATCGGAATGGTTTAGTTCGTATGTTACTTCCACGAACTCGGTACCAACGGTACTTTGATATGTTTATTTACTTACATGTATCAACCACAATGTATATTTGACAGTTAAGGATGTTCGCTACTAATAAATAGGTTTCAAATTTGATGCCTTAAAAGAAAAGATTATAGTTAAAGGTATAAAATAAGCAACACATTTTGATAGGTTCGTGACCTCGTTTTCAAGATAATTGACGTAAAAGTTTTGGCGGGAAAAGGTTTTCTCTGACTTTTTCCTAGGTTTAGCATTAACACTATTTAGCTGTTAAAACCCATGACAGAATGAATAGGATTTGATAAAACTTTGTTTATCACTTCTTTATGACATTTTGAAGACATTATTAAAAAGAAAATAGGGAGTTCGTGGCAAAACTTTTAACCCTATTTTGATGGTAAAAACCTGAGGATTCTGAAAAAAAATCACAGAAATAGCAAAACAAGACCAGCGAGCATCATTAAATTTAAAAAAACCATACGTCTGAAGCATTTTAGTCATTGCAAATGACTTTGATGGACACAAAAATATATGTTCTTCTGATGTAATTCATTTAATCTCAAAGAAAACAAAGAAATTAAAACAATTTAATAAAAAACAATCCAAGTTTACAAAATCAATTTATATCTGAAAGTACTAGTATATGACACGTGATGTCCATGATCCCCTTTGTTTAAAACCTGGAAGTATATTGCAGTCATAAATTGCTTTTGATGTCCTCTCTAAGAAATAAATACAGATCCCTCATACTGTTATGATCTTGAGGCATTGTTATGTTATTTTTTTCCATTATACATACACACAAATCCTCGATTAGTTTAGAGCACGGTACATGTGGAAGGGGTTCAATTTCAGTGTCACAAATATTTAGCTCATGTTCATCTATTTCCATGCCATAGTCAACGGTATCAAATGTACGCGGAATATGATGAAGTAGAAATGGTCGACCATATTTGTTTGTACCTTGTCTATATCGCCGTATTCTGTGTCTGTTCCAGATAGAGCTGATTTCGTCTAAATTGTCCTAAAATTAAACCAATAAATTATTTAATGAATGCAATTTAACGCTTAGACATTTAGACCTTTTTAGCTTAATTAATCCTATTGCTATCATTTAGGGTTCGTCTTTCCGTCCAACTGTTCAAAAATCTTCTTTAAAACCAATTTGCCAAATGCAACCAAGCTTGGTATGGCTGCTTTTTTAAATGGTATAAAACTATCGTTTGGATTTTTGATTCGTTAAAAAACATGGTAACCCTTGATATAAATAAAAATATACTAGATAAAAAGTGAAGGTTTTTAAGCTCTTCAGATTAAAAAGCTCTTCAAAAGCTGATAGAGCTATATCAAATGGTAAATGTCATAATTTGGCCAGTTATCTTGTTTAATGGGACAATTAAAAGAGATCATTATTGTTTCTAAGGCCTTACTATAACTTTACTATTACTTTACACTAAATTTGTTTCAATAGTTGTGGAATATGTTGTATCTTAGCAGTATAGGAATGTTGTTGTTTGAAATAGGGCCACTGGTCTCTCCGCTTGAGAAAAGAGTGCCAAAAAGGGACATTATAGTAAATTTGGTTTCCACATTTTAACTTAAAGTGTAACTTGAAGGATTTAAGTTGGTTTTTTATTTATTTATGTGACCCACAAATTAACTGGTTGGGTTTCAGTATCCATATTCACTCCACCATATACTTAATGTGCCAAATATAAAGTTTGTGTTCTACATGTTGCGATCGTATAAGCTGCTCTCGGAAAAGAATTTTATTTAGCGATAAAAATAACATGTAAAACTAAATTGTACCTGAACCTGTCCTAGAAAGCAAAAGCGGGATATTTCTTGATCTAAATATTCTCCGTCATGAAAACCATCTTCAGCAAGCTTTTGGAAAAAGTTCATCCAAAACTGGATCCCTTGTCTGCGTACCATACCCCACAAACTCTCTATTCTCTGGTTATTTATGCTTTTGCCATACAAAAAACTTCTCTCTTTGGCATGTTCATCCTCATGGTTACGCCGAAGAAATTTTTGTATTGTTACAACGTGAATATTTTCGGTTCCCATATCAGCTCTAATACGTCTTGGGCATGCTCCATACTTTCGTAAACTCTCTATATAATAGTGTGCAATGATATTTGGGTTTTTATTAGATACACCAGCATTTAACCATATGATTTTTCGAGAGAACCCATCTATACAGCCGTGAATTTTTATTCCATACCGTGAAAGTTTATCACACCCGTCAATGTGCCATACCGAATTTGGACCTCTAATGGAATATGCTCTTCTTCTGAGTCTTCTTTTTTCCTGTGTTCAACACCTTCAGGGTCAATAATTTGCAACAAATAGCGAACCGTCTCTTGGTCCACAACCAATCCCCTATCTAGACACTTCATGTGCATCCAACGATACCCATTCATTTGCCCGTGAGTTTCACATTGTTGAAGTAAAAACAATGCAATCTCTAAAATGTCACTTTTAAACTTACGACGATAAAGTCCTAAATTTTTCGTCAATCTTTTAAGCGTACGAATACCTATGTAATGTCCATGTAATTCTTCTAAACATTTTACTATTTTACTGTATTTAAGGCCTAATTTGAAATATTCTTTAATCAAAGTTTCCCGGTCCATCTCTTCACTGTCATATATTTGACTATCTTACTGTATTTAAGGCTAAATTAGAAATATTCTGTAATAAAAGTTTTCCGGTCTACTTATAACTAATGTTATGGAAAGAAATGGCTTTTTCAGAATCAGCAATATCTGTATGTATAAAAAGTACACATAAAAGTGAGATTGTGTTAAATTTTATATGTTCAGGTGAAAATTTTACAGAAAAATGTATAATTTACAGAATATTGTGTAAATTTTACTGCATAAAGTATAAAATTTACAGAATAAATTGTAAAATTTACAGAATAAATTGTAAAATTTACAGATTAAAGTGTAAATTTTGCAGAATAAAGAATAACATTTACAGATTAAAGTGTAAATTTTGCAGATTAAAGTATACAATTTACAGATTATTCTGTAAAATTTACAGATTAAAGTGTAAATTTTACAGAATAAAGTGTAAATTTTACAAGATAAAGTATACAATTAACAGATTTATTTACAGATTATAGTGTAAATTTTACAGAATAAAGTATAAAATTTACAGATTAAAATGTAAAATTTACAAATTAAAGTGTAAAATTTACAGATTAAAGTGTAAATTTTACAGATTAAAGTGTAAATTTTACAGATTAAAGTGTAAAATTTACAGATTAAAGTGTAAAAAATAAAAAATAAATAAATATTTTTTGGCACTAATACGCTTCCGTATTATATAGCTTTGCCATTTAAACTTAATATGTTAAGAATTTATGAAAGTACATTATTTCATTATAACTAAAAATAACGCAATACAATGTTGACATGTATTTTATTGTTATATGTAATTTTATCTTACTTCAAAGACATTCTTTGTTTAACCTTTATTATCGTTAACATTAAACAATTTAAAAATTATGCAGTCATGTATTGAAGCAAAAAATTATCTCATTTTACCTGTATTCTTTTGACAGGACATTATGTAATTGATGCTCTGATACACGATTGTTTAACGTACTTTTACGTATTTTGCTGACGTTTGATATTTTATTCAATCAGTTCAGAAATTCAAAACTATTTTTTAAAGGTTGAATAATATTTGATACATTGTTAAGAAAACGAACTCACATGTGCAAACTTTGTACATTTGTTGCTTGATTTAAGTTGGTGCAATTTGTGCACTTTTCATTATTGCTTTGTAAAATGTTTGACAGCCGATATATGCAACTGCAAGTCTGTTGACAATAACATCCATGATTTTTTTATAGACAATAGACAATAGACAATAGACAATATTTATTTGCATAAACACATTTACATTAAATGGTTATTGCACAAAGAATAAGCAAAAATGTCAATAACAGTTTATAATTACAAACATAGCAATATTAACATGGCGTGACAGCGGTACTAATTTATTTATTATACTTTTAATTGTGTTTTCTCATCTGCCAGCATTCTTGTAGAAATTTAATAAAAGTTTTAATAATTGGGTAGGAAATGTTATTTAGAAGAAATTTAATTTCTTTCATTGTTAGAGTATGAGGAAACGGATGTCCTAGTAGATTTTTAAGTTTTTCAATAAGGTTATTTCTTGGATTGTTGTAATGAGGACAAGTTGATAGAAAATGGAACTCGTCCTCAATGTTTTTATTATCACAAGAGAGACAAATGCGTTCACTTTTTTCAGTATTATTATATCTTCCTCTTTCTATAGCCAAGTTGTGTGAACTTAAACGTAATTTACAAAGGACAGGTTTTACAGAGGTCTAAATAAGTAGGGCGTTTAGTTGGTATAAAAATTTTATGAAAGAAAGAAAGTTTGCTACTAGCTTCTATAGAGCTGTTCATATTTTGTTTATATTGATCATTCATTCTTTGTTCAATTCTATTTAAGTATAGATCAATATTATTTATATTGAGGTTTAAATGGTTAAATCCTAATTTATTTAATAAATTTTTGATGTTGGACATCTATATACTCGTGTCTTTGACATTATTAAAAATGGAATTCACTAAGGAGTTTGAGAGTTTATTATATGGTTTAGAAAACTCAGCATTTTCCTCTGAATTTTAATAAATAAATATGTTCTATTTGCTTCTGCTAGGCAGGCAATATTTGTTGTTTTGTAGTTAACCCCTAAAATTTCTTTAGTAAATTTTAAGTGTAAGTATTTATATGGTTCTGAATCTTTGTAACTATTGGCAGCTCCCCATACCTCACTACCATATAGTATGATAGGTTCAATCAGGGTATCAAAAAGTTTTTCCAACAGTATGCATGGATTATCTAAAGTTATTGATTTCTTTATCTTAAACCAAGCTTTTCTTCCCTTTTCAATTAATTGAGTTTTAGCTAGATTAAAGTTACCAGTGTAGTTAAAAACCACTCCTAGATAACAATATGATTTAACTGTTTCTATAATCTCATTATCTATCTTAAATTGGTTAATGTGTGACTTTCCATTAGAATTAAAGATCAATATTTTTGATTTCTGTTTATTTACACTAAGTTTCCAGGATACACAGAAGTTGTTTAAAGTATCCAGTGCTTTTTGTAGACCTTCCTGTGATTTTTAGATCTATGAAGGCTGCATATACTTTCTTTTTCTTAGATTTGTGATTATTTATAATGGATTTAAGTGAGAAAATGTGGTCAGCAGTTCTTGCCTTTGACTTAAATCCAATTTGGTTTTCACTTATTATTTTGTTAATATCTAAAAATTGTAGAAATCTGTTATGAATAATTTTGTTGAATAATTTGCCTAAATTGGAGGTAATTGATATTCCTCTATAGTTAGAAGGATCAAGTTTATTACCTTTTTTGTAAATTAAGGATATATGGCTTTCATTCCAAATTTGGGGGAAATTGCCTGATTGAAATATGTTATTAAATAGTTTACATAAGGGGTCCATTAGTATTTGAATATTAGGCTTGATCATTTCGTTACCGATAAGATCAGTTCCAGCAGATTTACCATGTTTTAATGTTTTAACTGCTGTTTTAATTTCTTCAGCTGTTATATCATTATTGAGTATGTGCTCTTCTTTATTAGATTCTAATACTTGAAGTTTGTTGTTGAGTGTTGATATAATGTGATTATGTTGTCAGTATCACCTAAGTTCATTTTTTTAAAGAACTGGACAAAATCCTCCTCATTTGAAATTGTTCCTGTATTAGTTTCTGAGAGTGAATTAATTTTGTTTATAAGGTTCCAGAAGTATTTGGGGTCTTTATCAATGTTATAATTTAGTTTATCATACATTAGTTTTTTATATTTTTTTCTTCTTGTTTACATAATCGTCTATACTTTGAACGGTATGAATAGAATGCTTTCCTGTAAGTTCCATTTTCAGGGTGTTTATTGACCAGAGAACAATAGTTTTGGACTGTTACTTTAAGATCATGACATGAGTCAGAGAACCAAGGCTTTCTTGGTTTCTTTAGCTTATTTTTGTGAATGTTTCTTTTTAGAAATTTGGTTGATTCGAGCGCGGTGTCAACTAAAATTTTATTGAGTTTTCTAACAGCCATATCACTGTCTGTAAGATCCTGGTACATAAAATCTTTAAGTTTTTGTAAAACAGGTGGGCTTTGGATATTTTTTGTATAGTTACTAATTGCTTCTTCATCCCATATAAATTTTCCTGGGAGGGGTTCAAGTTTTGCATAAGTTTCAGCTATATATGAGTTTTGAAAGCAAGTAAATAAAGAGATACTGATTGGACAGTGGTCTGGTATGGGAGTGAAGTCATGTACATTAAAGTTTCCAATACTTTGAATTAGATCAATAGATGCAATTGCATAATCAACTACACTACATCCCTTATATGTTAAGCAAGTATATTTACCTAATAAGTCACCTATAGTTCTTCCATTAATAATTCTTAAACTGCTTTCCTTGCATAAATCAATTAGCAATTTTCCACTCTTATTCATAGGTTTTTTATCAAGATTATTTCTGTTGAGATGGTTGTCTTGGGTGTAATAATTATCTTTAAGTCTGGGAAAAGCAGATTCATGTGACGATATGAAATCATTAACAGTGTTAGTATATGCATTGAAGTCACCTTGAATAAGGACATCTCCCAGTTTGTTGAATTTTTGAATATTTTCAAGGAGTATTGAGTATCTTTCATTTAAGTTATCAATATTATTTGAAGAATTTTCAGGAGAAAAGTAGACAATTCCAACATATGTGTCTTTTTTAAGGTTGAAAAAAGATTTATCAAATTTGGTCCAAATAATGTCTTGATTTATATTTGACAAAGGTAATTATTATTACGTATATGTTGCTTATAGCAAAAATGCACGAATTGTGTTTTAGTTGTGTACAAAGCTAACAAAAAGCAATAACCGAATAAGCTTTTAAATTAAACAAGTTCCATTTATATTTGCATAATAAAACCACAGAAATAATGTTAAAGGGGAAGGACATTGCCTAAACATCTTTTTTATATGTTTGTAGATTTTCAGATAAATGTATTTTTAAGAACTTTCAATTGAAAAAATGGCGCCATCACGAAATAAATCAATATTTTGTAATAATGAACTTTGAAATTCCTACCTCCATTTAGACAAATGTTACTGTGTAATCAGTCACATCACACCTGCTATTTTGGCTTGCTTGTCTAATTTAGAGAACGAAACAAAATTAGGCGCTATTTTCAAAGAAATACTGCAAATGGTGTTATTTTCCACGCCAATTCTACTGTTTTGAGGAAAAGCAGTACGAGTTAGAACAGTGCAAATAGTGTAATTGTTTATGTCAACACTATTTTTCGGTTAAGGAGAAGCAGTGCGAATTACATATGTAATGTTATGTTGGCCAGCCATTTTCTAAACGTGATACTTGTGTTGATCTGAATGAGTTTTAGGCGTTACAATATAACCAATGGCCTGAGCAGCAATTATGTTTAAGTATGAAATCTAATATGACAGTTTGAATAAATTTAGAAAAATCTTCTTTTCTAGGCAATTATTTGCCCATCTTTTTTTGAGTGGGATGCGTTTCTTTTTGCATCGCCCGATTTATAGACGTATTTTGTATGTCCTTCTTTTCTCGCCATTGTGTTTTCTAAATGTCCTTCCTATGTCTGCTTAATGTTTGACTAAAAACCAAAAAAATGCAACTGTACTATAGAAAACGTTCTTTTTAAGTTCTTTCCCCTTTTCAAGGGAAAGACCCACTACAATGGAAAGACCTTCTTGTATTTCTTTTGATTATTATTTTTTTTCTTCCGCAGATATAAAAAAGTGTCTTGACGTATCGCTTCGAAACTTGGCACACTTAACCGATACTACCTGGGCTCGACCTGAGTCACCGTGCGAAACCGATCTATTTTTAGAAACGGAGTTATCTCCCCAAACACTGTTTACCCTTGTTTTCAATTAAACTCATAATCCGCAACCGATATCAAAATTCTAAGGTGTGGAAATTGTCACCTGACTCCTGACACTGACAATGAGTAATCACGCAAAAAATTTTTTTCGATCAACTTCTTACTTACGTGTTTTTGACGCGAAGTTTGTCGAAAACGTCAAAGTTGTTTGATTTCCACAAAATTTGGTTTCCAAGTAGAAATGAAGGTCCTAATTACATATCCGGGATCAAAATTTATTTCGGTCCATTATTCTCAAAACGGCTTTAATTGAAATTTTGTTTTCAATATAACTCAAAAACCATAAAAAAATTGAAGCAGACAATATATCAGAAAAATGTTCCTCTCACTGAGATCTACATTGATATAAGGGTCGAAAAATGTGCGACAAACAGTTTTCAAGTTATGGCCCTTGACACGTTTCAGCTAATCAGTTTTTGGCTTATAACTTTTAAACCGTAAGAGATAATATAGTAAACATATGGTTTTTTGTAACCGCCGTAACAAGCCCTTTGATTTAATACCAAAGTCGAATGGTTACGGGCAGCCATTTTCAAAATGGCCGACAACGTAAACAGTTTTTATAGAATAACACGTAAACAGTACAAAATTGAAGCAGACAATACAAGGGAAAAATGTTCGTCACGTCAAAATGTACAAAAATGTTTCAGGTACGAAAGCGTACTGAAACTTGTCGTTTTTGAGTTATGGCCCTTGATTCGTAATTTGAAAACTGATTATTACTGATAATAGAATTTTATGTTGGGGTAAAAAGATAGTAAATATTTTATTTTAAAAAAGCAATTTTGGAAGAATTATTAAAGGATTAAACACTGGGTTTTAAAAAATTATCAATGTGTAAACTCCGGCGACTCACTCACAAACTAAATAAAGTCCGAAGAATTCTTTGACATAATCGCTGCGATTTGTAAGGCAGCAAAAACTGTTACCGAAACCCATCTAGACCTCAAAATGTACCAAGGCCGGAAAGCGTAGGAATATGCAAAGCAAAGTACCAAAGAAATCTTGGTCCTGTAGATATTGATAAAAAAACAAAGCGAAACCTTAAATTTTATTTGTATTATATTTTACTTGAAATCTCAATTGACATTAATTAGAAATAATTGCGGCAGACAAAACATTGTCTCCTCACCCTAACGATATGCTAGGTCGCCATCTCTGTTACCTTGGTCACTGAAAGTTGTCCGCTCAGAAGATTTTGTTTGAATGGTGTTTTAACGCCACTTTCAGCAATTTTTTTCAGCTATTTCATGGCGTCCAGTTTTTATTGGGGGAGGAAGCCGGAGTACCCGGAGAGAACCTACGACCTGCGGTAGGAAAACTGGCAATCCTTGTCAATTAAGATTGGAGTCGAGTACACCCTGCCTGCAGTGAGAATCGAACCCGCAATCTCAGTGTTGACAGACCACGTGATCAATAGTAGACGAACTACCTTGACCACTTGGCCACCGAGGCCCCGTCCGCTCAGAAGAAATATCGATATATAAATTATCTGAGATGACGTAATTTAAGTGTTTTTATCCAATCAAAATACTCAATATAAATAAATTACAGTATGAATAGAATCATCCACACAAGTCAGAGTTTCTGTGTCCACATGTGTCCACGAAATCCTGACAAACTTGGCTAGGAAATTCCCGGGCTAGAAGATTTTCGTATGACGTCAATCTTTCAAAATATCAACTAATGAAAGTGCTTGAAAAAAGCAAGTGTTTGGCAGTAATCAATCGTTTTATTATACCGAATAAAATACTTTCTTTTTTGGGGGGTGGTGGTGGATGGTCAAAAAGGCAAATTCATTTTTAGATTAATTTTTTAAACAATAAAAAGCAACAAAATTAACAATTAACAAATAAACAGTTTTAACATGTCTGAAGATAATATCCATTTGTCCACAATTAGTTGTGTACGTGAAATGAACTTCTTCAAAATTCAACATATGTCATGTGACAAATATTGACAAGTCAACATTAGTCACATGACAAAGCAGAGTTGGTGGTCATGTAGTGAAAAATAAATAGAAATCACATTTTCAAATATAACCAATAGAAATTGACTATATTGTAATTAATATTCATGAGGTATAATAACAGGTAATGATTGTGAGTGTATTCTTGACAGTGCTAGATTAATATAAAATTATAACAGTGCAAAGAGTAATCCAAATGATTCCCTACTTTTTTTTAATTAAAAAGCAAGTGTTTATAGGAAAAGATTAAAATAATATTTATATAAAAAAAATGAAAGCACAGAAACGAGATAACGGAGTCGATTGTGGAGCATTTCAGTGGCGGATCCAGGGGGGGGGGCGTAGGTGCGTACGCCCCCCCCCCCTTTAAAAAAGGAAAGGAAAAAAGAGAACAGGGAGGGTAACAACCAGCGCCAAAGACAAAAATGTAATCCCAGCTCGTCCTCGCCATAAATTAATGCATTAACGGTACTAATTCGTTAATTATGATATCTTTGTTGTATAATACTGTACCAAATAAAGGTTAATGTACACTATAAAAGCCTTGTTAGTGGCCTTTCTTTTCTGATATCCCCTTTTACGCCCCCCTCCCTTTCGAAAATCCTGTATCCGCCCCTGCATTTGATATTGCTTTTGCCACATATTTTTTCCTTGTACTGTAATAGACGTAGCGGGGTCATCTTTGACACTCACAATGTTGTTATTATTATTATTATTATTATTATTATTATTATTATTATTATTATTGTTATATTTATTATTATTATTTTTATTATTATTATTATTATTATTATTATTATTGCCCATTCAGTAAATAATAATCCTCGTGAGTTGCCTCCCTTTACATCCATACCCCAAGATACAAAAATGCTATATTATACAAATACATCCATTCTTTTAGTCAATACTATAGTGTTATCATATTTGACTTGTATTATGTCCAAGGGAAGCTGTATTGGGTCGAGGATAGCTGTATTAGCCGGAGGCAACGCCGAGTGATAATACAGTTATTCAAGGCCCAATACCGCTTCCCGAGGACATAATACATGTCGAATATGAAAACACCCTTTAATGACACTTTTATTAGCCAGTTGAGCAAATTTTAGTACCATTTTACAATTGACCAATGTAGCTATACTCGATCCAATTCGGCTTCTAATGGACATAATAAAAGATTTATATGAA
Organism: Limnoperna fortunei; assembly: GCA_944474755.1. NCBI lineage: Eukaryota > Metazoa > Mollusca > Bivalvia > Mytilida > Modiolidae > Limnoperna > Limnoperna fortunei. The sequence goes on along the minus strand of OX104118.1, from coordinate 47,333,509 downwards.
CATCCCTCAGTATGAAAATGTAATTTTATCCTTGGAAATTTTGCTGTATATTATGTAATGCAAACGAATGTGTTTGTTTTTATAATGATATTTATTTATATATTACCGGAAGTGACATTCCTGTATTGGCCCTGTTTTTCTGAATTGAGCCTGTTTTTCTGTATTGAGCCTGTTTTTATGTATTGGCCGTTTTTTTTATATTGGGCTTGTTCACTAGATCCATATTATATGGACAATTTCACATGTATTTTACACAAGCGATTAATAAAATTGTCTGAACGTCTCTACCAGCCGGGGTGAGTTATATTTATCCCCAAATGAATTTCCCTTTTGTTTAACAAAAGTAAGTCAATCAATTACATGCGATATATTTAGAAATATGCATGGGGTTTTATGTTGTGAGTCACCGATCACTTCCGAAAGGATGTGATTAGTGATTCAACATTCTAGGTAGGCCATTAGTTTCATTTTATAAATAGTTTTCTGTGTTCGGTTGTTTTATTGTGCTTTTTATTTGTATATGGCTATTTGTATAGTTTTCTGGACACATGTTCGTTTTTTTTTGTAAAATAAATAAATCAATAAATAAATAAAGAAAGAAAGAAAGAAATAGATAAATAAATAAAGAAAGAAATTAAATTCTTGTTATAAAGCTCTCCTCATCTCGTTAAAACGAGACAACTCACAAACATCAAATCTCAATCTGATTAAAAATAAATCTTTCCTTTCCTACCCATTTTTATCGTCGACGTGACGACGATAATAAAAAAAGGGGGGGGGGGGAGAGAATATGCTAGATCTAACTTTAAATTTGATTGATCAAGTTTATTATAATTATTAACCTTCGGTCTATGTCGCCTAAGTTAAAATACAATATTAAACTATAAATCATTTAGACATATCGCACGCTGTTGGGGCCCCTAAACGTAACGGCAGTTAAGCTTATTTGACGTTACGTCAAATTACCTGTTTTACGTTTAATGAGCCTATTTAAAAAGGTTCTTTCTCTTTTCTGTTTTACGTTTGTGTCGGCCTTAGTTTGTTTGTTGAATTTTGCGCTGACACTTAACTAGCTCGAAGGGATATCATTGTGTTTTGTTACTGAATGAAAAACAATTGAGAAAAGGTTTTTTTTTACATAAGACATTGTTAAATTTGGAAAACAATAGAAAATTTAGTGGTAACTCTAAGAAAAACCTTTTAACAAATGTTCGTTTTTGTTTCTTTGTTTGTGTGGTGTTTACCGCCACTTTCAGCAATTGTTCAGCTATTTCATGGCGTCCATTTTTTATCGAGGGAGGAAGCCGAAGTACCCGGAAAACCCCGACCTGCGGTATTTCAAACAATTGTCACGCTCAGTGAAAAAATTTATCTTAAACCAAGCCCGTTATAGAACTGTGTCAAAAAAATGTGAGGAGTTGAAAAATTGGGAAAATGGAAAAACATTTTTTTTGAAAAATGTCATGAGATCTTTCTATGAAGTTCGTGCAAAACAAAACAGTTCTATTTGTTTTTTCTCAGTAAAAAAGGTTTCAAATTGAATACCATCTAATTTTAACTTAAAATCCAAAACAATTAGGTCATAATAAACCTAGTTAAGTAGCAAGTGAATTAAATGGCTAATTCCTCAAAATTATCCAATGAACGTCCTCTTGAAGAAACAGTTCACCATTTTGCGTTCATATCTACCTCTTTGCACAAGTAAACAACACGTTGTGATGTGACGATCGCTGGATTTCTTTTAAATAGCTTAAAATATAGCGGGTTATTATTCACTTATAAATACAGGCAGCAAATTACGTCTATTCCAGCGCGAAACTAACAACCCCCACCCATCTACGGTGCCTTTTTTCAACCGCTGCAACCCATTGGTGGCTTTTATTAAGTATTATTCTTTGTTTGGAACGTCCGTAGCTCGAACAGCAACAATTGAGCCAGATATCACAAGATCTGCCAGCGGAAAATCGTCTTCATCGTCATCGGGTTCATCGTCATATTCATAAGACATCGAAACAAAGCGAATGTCCGCAAATGGCTGTGTCAATATGCATTTATCATATTCACCCGTCCCACATATCACAAGTGTAGCAAAAAAGTTTTCAAACAGTTAATTGACCTGTTACCGAGGTCCGGATCTGTCGCTTTTCCGAAACGGGTTCAAAATATCTATTTCTGGGGCGATCAATTGTATTTAATAAGTATGAAAGGCGTCTTTTGCAAACAGCTAAATAACTTGCTTAATTTGCTTCACTGCAAAGCTATACAAATCTTGTGCGCATTGTATTACAGTATTACCTCGAATCAATGCTAAATCGGCTTTGTGTTTAACATATCCACAGGCTGCGTCTTGCGGGCCTTTTGTGGGACTATGTTCATAATATAGTTGCGGACAGCTTTGCGGTATCCGAAGTTTTGACAGCTAAAACTGAAATTACCCATACAATGTCTACTTTGTATTGAACTGAACAGCCATCTGTAAACTCATGCATTACAAGATTATAGTTTATTGACTTTAAATACTGATCGACGAGACAACGGACGGCGTGGATAAAGTGATGAACATGTTTTTCATCGTCGCTAAATACAATAAACTGTTCGCATAAAACTTCGGGTTTGTTAGTCAAACTATTAGTTTCGTCGTATTCAAAATGGCGTGACGGTATATCAAGGATGCATGAACGAAAATTTCTGACTTCTGAAAATAGGCAGATTGAATCGCCTGCTAATCAATACATCTATAATTTTTAGAAAAATCGTTTATGATCAATCAGTGATTACTTGGCCAGTTTTGGATGATGTTTTTCTGCTGTTTATTTTGACACGGCTCGGAATTGGTGAAGCGGAAACGACTCCAACAAAAACTTTAAATACATAAAAACTTCTGTATACTTTTTATATATTTTCGCTATATCATATACGCGGTGTCTTATTAAAAGTAGGAGGTGCCTCTTTGTCCGATTGGTTAAGACAGTTTATCATCTACTATTTAGACCGTGATCTGCTTACTCTAAGATTGCGAGTTCAAAACTCGCTGTGGGAAGTATGTATTCGATTTTAATCTTAATTGACAATGATTGCCAGTTTTCCTACCAAAGGATTAATTAAGGAGCGAGTAGGGACTCAGAACACTATACTTGGGACGAGAGCAAGATTTAATTTAACTTTTTTAATAAAGGGTATGCAGGACACCATCCGCTAATTTTTTTTAGAAAATTTCAAAATAGAACATTTATGGTAATTTTAATAATAATTGCTTTCATTATTAACTCTTAATGTCCATAAAATTTCAAATATTAATAAAAGTCTTATACCTATATTATAACTGCAATTTATGAATGGTTGAAATAAAAAAAGTTTCGCATAATTGAGTTCGGTATTAGCAAAAATAATGAAAATGATTTTTTTTAACAAGGGAGGTAATTTTGAGCACAAAAAATACAATTTTTAGCATTTTTTGACAAATTATTTTCTTATGAACACAATTTTTAACTGAGAGACCACTGTTCTTCTTTCCTTCAATAAAATGTAAACCAATTGCTTGACATTATATAAAAATGCAGAAAATTTCATTGGACAGAATTTTTGTAATCTTTATTTTAGCGCATTTTTATTCTCTTATATGTATAATCTTTTAGAAAATTTAAAATTTCAGTGCTTAGCCTCTCGAAAATTAACTAAGAAACCCCTATTTTCTATTTTGAATTATGATAACCTATATACAAAACTAACAATATGGAGAATTTAAAGAAAATGCATTGACAAGTTATTTTCAGTGAAAGTGTCCTGCATCCCCTTAAGTTAGATTGTAGGCTTATAACTTTACTTGGGATGAGTTGAGTATATTTTGGTTCTTGTCTAGTTATTATTACATTTTTTAGATTTGTATGAGCTAGAAAATGTTAGTATTTGTCTCTGCTATTTACTTTACCGATAATATTTGTTTGATTTGTATGTGTTTGCATAAATCCTAAACAATTAGTGAGGTCGCTCTACTCAGAGAAATTGTAGTTTTTTGTCACATAGTTATTACTGTAACTATTTATAGTTACATGCTATTTGCGTGTGTTTGTTTTGAACCAACCAGAGATACATGTAAATATGGGGCATAATCTACCGTCTAATTCTTCCCATGAATGTTGATAGGTGACAGATAGGGTGATACAACCAGCCAATCTACATCCTAACAAGTCAGGTTTTATGAGGAAATTCGCGGGCGAGAAGTCACTATTTAGATTGGCTACATCATCAATGCATGTAGCCAATCAAAAACTCACTTCCATACAGTACTTGGTTAGGGGATATCCCGATGTCGATTGTAAATAAACAAATGGATGTGTTTTTAAAGAACACGTGAAAAATCAGTGTATTTTATACAAAAGTGTTAACAGCTTAATATGATTGTGATAATTATTAAAATCGGGTTTTCGATCGATATATCTGCCACAATGCTGTATATTCTACTTCCGAACACTTGCCGGCTTCTTTTAGACAATTTAATTTGTTGATATTTTGAAGGTGTGACGTCATATGAAAACCTTCTCGCCCTGAAATTTCTTAGCTTAGTTTGTCAGGGTTTTGTGGACACAGAAACATTGACTTGTGAGGATGGCCAGTCTAGAACATTGGCATTTTGTTGTTCAATTAAAGTCGGACAAGACGTGCTTTATCTTGTTGAAAAAGTAACGCGTGGATTTTGATTCTGTATGAATGGAATGGCATGTCCGTCCCTATATTTCCATCAGTGATTTGCAGAGGGGTTCGATCGGTTCTTGTTATGCCTCCCCATACCATAACACTTCTTCCGCTGAATGATGCATGAATTGGCGTAACGTTTACTTTGACGCGGGCATGCTCAAGAGCGACCGTCGAAGTTGTCTAGATGGAAACAAGAATCATTAGAGAACATAACGTTGTTCCAATCCTGTTAGTGGTACCGTAAATGCACTTGCTAGTCTTGCACAGCCATAAAGATCGTATAGCGTTTCTAAGGCAACCAACTTGCTTGCAATACTTCGACTTCTTGATTTCGGTTATCTTTACCCAGCTGCGACATTCGTTTTAGATGATATTAAACAAAACAAAGATTCAGCTACCTGTCAAATCGAACCCCATAATCGTACTGAATAAGACACAAAAAGGTCGAAATATGGATGACTTTACTGTGCACAAAAACATGTGCAAATTTAATTAACCTAATTAAGCTTATTTAAGCTAAATATTCTTTTAATTTTATTGTGGGTGCACATTTTCTTTTTTCCATAAACATAGTTAATACATGGTGATTTGCAATTTTCTTTATAAAGATTTAAGTCTTATGGAAACAATTCAGTTAAATAATTAGAAGAAATCTTTCTATAGTTCAGTAGTTTCGACGTCCCCTGTTGCGCTTTTAGTTTTATAATTTTATATTATGTTTACACCAGTGGGCTAAAATCACAAACGTGTATGGGTTGAACTCTGACTTGTGCGGTTTAACATGATATACACCATCTTGGATAAGTACAGTGAAATACATGATACCAGCCTACGATAATCTAGACATTTCAAAATGCCGGGAATTTTGTCCCCGGGTATACAAGCTGCAAAACGTATACATTAAATCATCATTACTGTGAACAGATAAATATAACAGGGGGTTTTATTATTATTGTTTATTAATTGGAACGGTTTACAGATCATAAAAAAAACTCCGTATGTAAGGTTAACCATAACTGACCATTAAAACATTTTCTAGAATACTGAATTTCTCTTTTAAAGTTCACTATTACAACCTTATTTTCGCAAAATACCAGTCATCGATCAAAATGTCTGAACGTTGCACAAGGTTTAAAGTCTAATAATAAATATTTGTAATGTTTACAAAATGACTTCACAAATAAAGCTAGTTTCAGTTGTCAGATAGATAGAACCAGTTGCTAGTTTCCGAAGATTCGTTACAAAATATAAAACATTATAGAAATAAAAAGGCATTCATTACATTTTAACAGAGTTCAACAGAATAATTCAAAATTTTAAAAAAGTATGCAAAGTGAAAGTAGAAATACTTTGTCTCTTTTAAGCGCTACTCTTGACTACGGCATCCACTGACTGGTAAAGATTAACCTGTAAGTGATTTTCTAGAATCTGTTCTTAATTTCCATAGCGCGTATTACATGTGTACTGGTACATGAAATGAATATTTGATACAATTAAGAAATAATTCACGGAGGCTGTGGTTTATCATTGTTTTACCACGGGGTGACCATTTATGTCGTATTAATTTATCCCGAGCGATAGCGAGTGATAAAATAACGACATAAATGGTAATCCCGTGGTAAAACAATGATAAATCACAGCCTCCGTGAAATATTTCTATTCTAATAAGACAATTAGAGTACATTTATAATATTTTCGTACCTATAGAAAACATCATTTCCGCCATAAACTGGCTGTTCCGTCAATGTAATACACAATATATTGCAACGGATAACTATAGCACGATTTATACGTCATATGCAATAGCTTTCCGGTGGGAGTTACAGTTTTGTAATTGGAACAGCCATTTAAAACACGCCCTTTCAGCGCGTGTTGCTCATAGATAAATCATTTTTTTACCACAGTTGTGGTCTCAGCCTTTAAAGCACGTCATATTAGAATTAGCTCATTCAAAGTATTGTTACGGCCTGGTAGATAATTGAATAATTCGTCATTTGTTATTATTTGAGTTTAAATATCAAATAGGTTTATCAGACAGAATGTAGACTGAATTCAATCTTGCAAAAGGGAATAACTGAAAAGACTTAGCGGTATGTAAAACTAAAGCTTTTTTATATTTTCCTGCTTTCGGCTATATAATTGTCACAAATATTCATGTTGTGTGTGTTTATAGTTTTTTTTAGATACTGAACACTTAGTGAAAACAGAAAATGTACAATTTCGTTCAATTGTATTTCTGCAATTTTCCCTTTTTGATTATCGAGAATGAACATAAACTTTCTTGCAGTCTCTGTGAGTCGATTCCAACTAGTTTTTGTCCGCCAATACTTTTGCGAAACATTAAAATCAGTTGTCATATACATTTTATTTTCTAAGTTGTGTTTTCTAAGTTAAAAACGGAATAAAACTATAATGTTGAAATTGCTCTTGCTTTGCACCTATAGCAGAACTGGTAAAAGCATTCGTTTTTAAACACAATGTTTAGACAATAAAGTACCAACAAACATAAACAAAGCAAAAGGGGTGAGTGTCATTGAGACAAGGGCGCATCAGAAATTTAATTTATTATATTTTTAACATAGCATATAAGAGAATACTTCTTAAAGTTTTATCTTACCTGTAGCGGTAAACGGCACTGAAGACTCGTAAACATTAAAAATGTTTACATTGTGAAGACATACATTTCAATACCAATTATATTGCAGGGATGTCTAGAAGGTCTTTTCTTTTTTTCCAAGGAGCCTCGGTGGCCGAGTGGTCAAGGTAGTTCGTCTACTATTGATCACGTTGTCTGTCAACACTGAGATTGTGGGTTCGATTCTCACTGCAGGCAGGGTGTACTCGACTCAAATCTTAATTGACAAGGATTGCCAGTTTTCCTACCGCAGGTCGGGGGTTTTCTCCGGGTACTCCGGCTTCCTCCCCCAATAAAAACTGGACGCCATGATATAGCTGAAGGCATAACAGTAGTAAATGTGTACCAGTAACAAGTTACCAGATTGTGTACCCTACATTAAGTACAGTACTGAATACTTCGTTGTGTTCTGATTTGGTAAATAGTGGTTAGATGTGTACAATTTTGTAGCTGTAAGCTCCTGCATAAATTAAGTTTTAAAAAGTGGTAAAATTTTTCTCAGATCTTGCAAGATAAAATTTTGGTAATTTTTTAAACAATGTAGTATTTTTACATTCACTGCATTAGAAATTGATGTAAAAGTGGGAGCGTCTCAAAATGTTCTAACTAGCGAAAAAAGGAATTGGTCACGGATATATATGGCATATATTTTTTAAATGGTAAATGAAAGTTTATTAATTTCCTAGTCCAGGTAAATGCTGATCAATGTTAGAAAGGTATGCAAATCACAGTAATGTTAGTGTTGTCGACTATAGCTAAAACATTTACTACTGTGCTACCTATATGTCAGATGATGTTTTGTGGATTTTATTTCTGAGAGTACATCAAGGTTATTTTTTGCATAGATTGCGGTATATCTTGTTGAAACTAACTGAAGGCAGTACTCAAAAAGAAGGTATTGTCTAATGGACACTATAAAAACTGCTAAGTCAGCACTTTTTGCATTTTTCTATATACACATATTAAAACACCACACACAATCACAGTAAAGTGTTCTCCTGTCTTTCTTCCATTTAAACTTTCTTTCTGTATGGTCATCTTAACTTTTCGCAATGAATTGGGCATATTCATGGGCATAAAATTATATTTCGATAAAAAAATTAGGCCAAAAATAGTGTAAATTTTAAACCGTACTGATCAGTTTGAACTTTGGATCAATTTCTCCCAAAGTTTTGATATGACAATGAAACCTTTGGCTGAAAACTAGATTTTGTCCCCAATTGCTGAATTTAGGGCCACAATAAAGCAAATTAATAGGAACAAGTTCAAATTTAAAAAAAAATTTAGTCCAAAATAAGCAAAAATTTGCCAAAAATGGTAATGTATTGTCTATAAAAGTGATTATTGTGCACATGATTTAACAAAAAATGTTCAACAGATGGTTTGTAAAGGCATAATTAGGGTCAAAATATCCAACTTAAAAGAGAAAACAGATTTCCTTTACTTAAGTAGCATTTTTTGTGGAATTTAGTGTTATCAACAGCCTTTCAGTGAAATATTGGTACTTTTATTTCGCACTAATTGAAGGTATAAAACAGGTTAAATTAAAATTTGTTCATTTATTTGTACTTGTTTAATAGGTCTCTTGTCTACAAGCACCATCCTGTTAATTTGAAGCCACTTTGAAACAATTTAGGGGTCAATATGGCATAGTGTAAAAGATGGAGTGGTCAGCTATTGAAAGCCACCATATCTTAGTGGGCCAGCATAGATTGGGCTGGCCAATAGTATAATATAAGGCTAGTGCATTTAAAATGTATCTGTTATAGAACTTTGATATTATTTTCTTATTTAAAAGTGCAGGGGCAGTGACAGTAAAGCAAATTTTTATTCTGAAGATGTCTTCAAACACATTGTTAGATACATATGCAATTTTTCTCCTTGGGTAGGGCTAAAGAATAGAAGAATTTTTCAAGAACACTTTGAATACCAATATATCTTTTATTGATTTTAATTCAAATATGACCTATGTACTTGATGTAGAAATATTGGCTAAATTGGTTCTCTTGCAAACTTGGTATAGGCATAACAGTAGTAAATGTGTACCAGTAACAAGTTACCAGATTGTGTACCCTACATTAAGTACAGTACTGAATACTTCGTTGTGTTCTGATTTGGTAAATAGTGGTTAGATGTGTACAATTTTGTAGCTGTAAGCTCCTGCATAAATTAAGTTTTAAAAAGTGGTAAAATTTTTCTCAGATCTTGCAAGATAAAATTTTGGTAATTTTTTAAACAATGTAGTATTTTTACATTCACTGCATTAGAAATTGATGTAAAAGTGGGAGCGTCTCAAAATGTTCTAACTAGCGAAAAAAGGAATTGGTCACGGATATATATGGCATATATTTTTTAAATGGTAAATGAAAGTTTATTAATTTCCTAGTCCAGGTAAATGCTGATCCATGTTAGAAAGGTATGCAAATCACAGTAATGTTAGTGTTGTCGACTATAGCTAAAACATTTACTACTGTGCTACCTGAAAAATTGCTGAAAGTGGCGTAAAACACCATCAAACAAACAAACAAACAAAACTTTTTTTCCACATATTTAAACACCCTTTATACTTAGCTTATATGTTATTTGTGATGTAGGATGAACTAATGGTCATTATCTGAATAAAATCGATATGCCTATATTTCTCAATGGATTATTCTCAGTCTATAACATATGTACATAAAATGTGCGGAATAAATGAGTCGTTAACATACATGAATGTGGGTAAGTAATTTGAGATGTAACAATTTTGTTAACAAATTTTAATGTTATATAATCAACACAACTTTCGAACGCAATAGATTATTGCAAGGAGACGACAGTGATCTGTCTGTCAAACCACTCCTGTATGGCAGCTGATTAGCAATACAAAAGCAAACAATTTTAATTTTAGTTTATCTTTTTTGCTCTCGTATTTAATCTGTCTTCGCCTGTATTGTTGGGAGTCTGGAGAATTGGGTAGGGACGCAGAATTAAGCCTTTTATATAGCCTACATACTAAGCTCTTTGTGACATCCACTGCCCGGGAAGCGTGGTTAAGCGTTACTGCACATATAAGTGTGATTTTTTAAATGTTCACCAAAGTGAAATTATACTTTGCATGTAAAATCAGTTATGAGTGTTTCATTAATCAACATCACAGTACACGTCAGCTACGCATAAACCAATATAACAGTATATTATTAATATTAGATATTTTCTTTATTTTGATTTGTCTAACGACACCACGTGGTCATTTTGTATTTCTTTGGGCACATATAATATACCTAAAATAGAATTTTCCAACGATATTTTGTTCTGCTGCATACCTATACAACACGATAAAAAAATAGATTTCAAAAATTCAAAAAGTTACATCGGTTTATCACATGACAAATTTATCCAATCAAAATTCTAGTTTAATTGGTTTTTTTATTTTTTAACAGTTTAGTTCTATGTTGGTAAATTTTATGTAGAAAAAGGGGTCTGTTGTATTTTGTGATGTGGAATACGTGTCATAGAACAATTATACATTTATTATGTATGTAGACTCAAAAAGAGAATATATCGACCAACAGATGAATATCGACCTCGGTCTGCGTCCCCAGTCAATATGCAAATATGTTTGGTCGATATATTCTGGTATCGACCTCATAACAAAGCTATAATTGTTTAATACATCAACTACGCATAAACCTATATCACAGTACACATCTAATGTGCATAAACCAACATCACAGTACATCAAAAACGCATAAACCAAGATATGTTATCTCATATCGATATTTTTAATATCGACCGTATTTAAAGGTTACAATTGTTAAATTATAATAATAATAATAATTTAATGCACATCTGTCATGTCTGTATATACTAGTTGTGAAAAGGAATTTAGTTAAATGTTCCTTTGATTAGTTTACAGTTTTCATGGTTTGCTGTCCGATGTATGAAAATATCACATTTCACATTTCATTTCAATATCAGCTGAAATAATGAAAACTTTCAATTCAAAAGATATATGAATACAAATAAACAAGCAGCATATTGGAATATTTGAAATTTTTCAGAATGTACATACTTTTAAACCGGAAATAGACAGAAGTTAAGTCTGATTGGCTGTGTAAAGGAGAATTCCAAATTATTTTATAATAGCCGTTCTATTTCTTGTTTTCTAAATAAAACCGTGCAACATCACTTTTCTATCAGCCGTTTTCAAAGAAACTTACCAAATACAGCATGTCAGGTGACAGGGTTTACACAAATCAAATTTATCTAAAAATATCAATTAATAATATAACAGTATACATCAACTACGCATAAACCAAAAGCCCAGTCCACATCAACTATGCTTCTACCAACATCACTGTACACATTAAATATGTATAAACCTATATCATAGTACACATCTACTGTGCATAAACCAACATCACAGTGCATATCAACTATGCATCAACCAATATCATAGTACACATCTACTGTGCATAAAACCAACATCACAGTGCATATCAACTATGCATCAACCTATATCATAGTACACATCTACTGTGCATAAACCAACATCACAGTGCATATCAACTATGCATCAACCTATATCATAGTACACATCTACTGTGCATAAAACCAATATCATATTACACATCAACCTATATCATAGTACACATCTACTGTGCATAAACCAATATCATATTACACATCAACCTATATCATAGTACACATCTACTGTGCATAAAACCAATATCATATTACACATCAACCTATATCATAGTACACATCTACTGTGCATAAACCAATATCATATTACACATCAACCTAAATCATAGTACACATCTACTGTGCATAATCCAACATCACAGTGCATATCAACTATGCATCAACCTATATCATAGTACACATCTACTGTGCATAAACCAACATCACGGTATATATCAACTATACTATGCAGAAACTTTATCATATGACACATAAATCATTTTTAATCTGTCACAGCTTACACATCAACATATCTGAATCAACCTCACAGTAAACTTAAACTACCTGGAACCAACATAAATTATACTTAATTCGTATCGCAGGCACATCCACTGTGGTGAATCAGTATTACAGTACACAACTATGCTTAAAAACTGCAGTACAAATCAGCTATACGACACATGTTTTGCAGTACACATAAACTGTGCTGAATCTCTATCATGGTAAACATTTACTATGTTTACTTGTATAACATTTCAAATTAACTGCAGTTAACCTGTAATTAATTGACAGGCATTGCTTTGTCGTTGATACTTTGCTGTATCAAAATACATATCAACTTATATATACCTTTATTCACAGTACATAGTTTCCAACTGTGATAAACTTGTGTTCACAGTGCATATAAACTGTGATGAATTCGCATTCACAGTAGACGTAAACTGTGATATTCATGTTTTCATAGTACCCATCAAACGGTGTTAACTCCGTCACTAAAAAAGATCTGTTTCACAGGGCGAGTCAAGTCATCTAGTGTGACTGATGAATGTTTAACAAGTATCGAAGTGATATGTCGCGACACTTTATCAACTATAATATATCTGTATTAAAATGACACATCATCTGTGATGCCACATCAGCGTGCTGAACCAATATACTGTGTCTCCTCATTGATAAAGGGGCCTCGGTGGCCGAGTGGTTAAGGTAGTTCGTCTACTATTGATCACGTGGTCTGTCAGCAATGAGATTGCGGGTTTGGTTCTCACTGAGGGCAGGTGTAATCGACCCCAATCTTAATAGACAACGAGGTCGGTGTTTTTCTCCGGGTACTCCGACCTTCTCCCTGACAAATTGCTGAAAATGGGGTTGAACATCACTCAAACAAACAAACAATAATTAATAAAACTCTTAAGGGATTTTTTAATGCGTGAAGGCTCAGCACTGTATAAAAAATAGACGTGTTTTAATGATGAATAGTATTCCAGTAATTACTTAGAAAATGTTACGGTCGGCATCATGACAGTTGATCGTTACTGAATATTTGTGTCACGAATGACCATTGATTAGTTCCCTTTGTCGTAACCACTTTTCTGCCTTCTAACTGAATCATGACAACCTCCTGAGAACAAGTACATTCATTAGGTTGCTTGAGGTCTGTTTCAATTTCTAGGTCCTGCAATGTTTGTTTGTAATTGAAGATTGTACGGGCAGTTGTGTTCGTATATTTATAACAGACGATAGGAATAGATTGATTTTTGTAATTAATTGACAGGCATTGCTTTGTCGTTGATACTTTGCTGTATCAAAATACATATCAACTTATATATACCTTTATTCACAGTACATAGTTTCCAACTGTGATAAACTTGTGTTCACAGTGCATATAAACTGTGATGAATTCGCATTCACAGTAGACGTAAACTGTGATATTCATGTTTTCATAGTACCCATCAAACGGTGTTAACTCCGTCACTAAAAAAGATCTGTTTCACAGGGCGAGTCAAGTCATCTAGTGTGACTGATGAATGTTTAACAAGTATCGAAGTGATATGTCGCGACACTTTATCAACTATAATATATCTGTATTAAAATGACACATCATCTGTGATGCCACATCAGCGTGCTGAACCAATATACTGTGTCTCCTCATTGATAAAGGGGCCTCGGTGGCCGAGTGGTTAAGGTAGTTCGTCTACTATTGATCACGTGGTCTGTCAGCAATGAGATTGCGGGTTTGGTTCTCACTGAGGGCAGGTGTAATCGACCCCAATCTTAATAGACAACGAGGTCGGTGTTTTTCTCCGGGTACTCCGACCTTCTCCCCAATAAAAATGGGACGCCATGATATAGCTGACAAATTGCTGAAAATGGGGTTGAACATCACTCAAACAAACAAACAATAATTAATAAAACTCTTAAGGGATTTTTTAATGCGTGAAGGCTCAGCACTGTATAAAAAATAGACGTGTTTTAATGATGAATAGTATTCCAGTAATTACTTAGAAAATGTTACGGTCGGCATCATGACAGTTGATCGTTACTGAATATTTGTGTCACGAATGACCATTGATTAGTTCCCTTTGTCGTAACCACTTTTCTGCCTTCTAACTGAATCATGACAACCTCCTGATATGAATGCTACCGGATTTGAGCTTGAGTAATACCACGGGTGCCACGCAAAGTGCGGGGGTTGTCAGAGTTGCTAACCTTTTCGGAGCAAATGGACTCATCGCTAGTTTGTAGTGAGATTCATGTTATTCAATATTTTAGTGTTTTTGATAGTTTTATGCCTGTGTGTGTTGTTGTTTGTCCCTCATTTGTTGAACCATAATTTTGTTTGTCTTTGACCTATCGTTTTATAATTAGACGAAAAAATTGATTTATTGTGCAGTTTGATTGTTTTTATAACGTTAAATGTTTCATGGTTTGGCATGATGATGGTATTTTAGTTCAAATGATGGTAACAACGAAATACGAAACAAAGAGGACACGGTCACAAATTAAAACCCGCAAACTCCAGAACCAACAACGAAAAATATAGCAACAACTGCAATGGTCCTGACTTGATACAGGCATTTTAAAAGAAATAGTGGGTTAAACCAGGTTTTAAGGCACGCCAAATCTCACGCTTTCATAAAATCAGTGTGTGAATTGGTTTGTTGATGAAAATGATATGGTATCATATACCACTAGTCAGAAAAAAAGTGTATTCAATTACCATCGTAACAAAATCATTGTGTACTGAATTCAAAAATTGCTTACTATTTGCAACCATATTTTCAAACGAGATAGAATTAATACTCTTCGACAAGTAAGTGGTATCAATAGTAAAAGTTAATAAAGGCGCGGACGAGTCTTTTTTCTTGTAACCTTAGTTTATAAGTTTATCCTGAAGATATTGGTAACGTTTGCAAAAATCAGTATACTTGCTGCTCCTGACTTCAATAAGACGTTTGCAAAATTCAATTTAATAAAAATATATAGGAACATATCGACAAGGAGTTTGTTTGTAACCATTGGAATCCAGATTGCCTGCTGAAAACACATCCTCCAAAAGTAACAAATATGTTGTCGATCATAAAATCTAGCAAATATACCTTAAACGCATAGTTTGCCTTTTAGTTTTTGTGTAGAAAAAAAAGGATTGTAATCTAAAACTTCATATTGATAGGCACATGTGTAAGCGAAAGATTTATATATGGTTTTTTTTACGATGGGATTTTGGTTTTTCGTGCGGCAGGGTGGTATAAAGTGTTGAAAAATCAAAGGTTTTTAACAGATGAAATTTTTTATATCAACCTTATTTTAAAATTTTCCAAAAGTTCTTGTGAATGTTTAAGAATCCATCCACATATGATAAATATTACTTAGCGAATAAACAGTTTCGCAGTATATCTGCTGTCATTTTACTGCAGACAATAATATAGTCAACTTTTTTGACAACTCTTTAGTATATCACATAGATGAGCTGGTTATGTATCAATCCGTAAGTTTATTTGGATCAAATACATTGTATGGTAAGTCTTCAGACTCTTTGTCTTAATGAATATTCAAAAAATTAATGAAGGACTTACGGTTAGTAAAGATTTCATCTTTGTCAAATGTGGTACGTTAGTATGTGAAATTAATATAGTTATTTTTTATGCCTAGCTCTTAAAAGGCATTCACGGTAATGTGACTTGCATATAAACAAAATGTTGTTTGAAGACAACAAGACAACAGCTTATCTGCCAAGTAGCAAAGTGAGACACGTCATATCATCCTCGTCTTTTAATACGGATTTAGGTCGATCATTAATGCAATGTCTTAAGATTCTTAATGCGACATTGTACCAAAGTTCTTAACCAGTGAGAGTTGATCTAGTTCCTGGTCCTGTTCCCTTTCACTCTTAATCCATTTCATTTTATTGTCTTCAATTACATAAGTTTTTGTTTTGAAATTTAAATTCCAGTCTACTGGTTGAAGTTCTCTGAATTTTGAAGCACGATAAATAATGTTTCTGCGATTCTATTTGTCAATGATGTTCTGATAACCCACCAGTAATGACATGACCAGAGGGATTGCATCTGAAAGGAGAGTAAGAACAAGTACATTCATTAGGTTGCTTGAGGTCTGTTTCAATTTCTAGGTCCTGCAATGTTTGTTTGTAATTGAAGATTGTACGGGCAGTTGTGTTCGTATATTTATAACAGACGATAGGAATAGATTGATTTTTGAAATATGAATTCAGGTGTCAAGACAATAAAGGGGACCAATTTAATTTAGAACATATAAGAAGATAATACTTAAACACAAAATAGTCCTGTTTATTTTAGTGTATATTAAAAACTACTAACTGGACTTTAATGGATGAAAGTTTTTCTGAAAGATGAATATATTGGAAAAATTGTGAGTCCTAACTTGCTCTGTTCTAATGGTGTTTAGTATGTTTTGTGTCACATGCACTACATGACCTATAAACGGAGATTTCTTAAAACAAAAGGGTTATTTTTAGAGTGGGGTTTACCCGGGAAGGTATTTAGGTATGCAAAATTGTTAAATTGCTAAACTTATTTTATTTTGATATAATTCTCATACTTTTATCTAGACAAAGTTTATGACAACAGCAATTAAAGTATAATAAACCAGTTATGAAACGGCTCTTTGGATATAGTGATTTTTTGCTGCGCGTCAGGATATATATATATATATATATATATATGTATATATATATATATATATATATATATATATATATATATATATATATATATATATATATATATATATATATATATATATATATATATATATATATATATATATATATATATATATATATATATATATATATATATATATATATATATATATATATATATATATATATATATATATATATATATATATATATATATATAATCTTTCACTTTGCAGATAGTTCCCATTTCGATAAATTAATCACTTCAGGTTATTAGTTAATATTTCTGTTAAAATATTGTGCAATTTGAATGGGACGAGAAAATACATGTACAGAACATATTCCGACGACTGCGACTTTAGCAGTGTTTGTATATAAAAAAAAATTGAGTTACCTCTCTTACATCACATTGACATGTGTTGCATTCTTCCATATTGATATATTCATTATGCCTTTTAAAAAAACGGATTTATCTGGCGCAAATCAATCCATTAAAAAAATTTGATACGGTCATTAACTTTATGGTATTATTTCAAAATATATTTAAAGGCTTGGTGACCGAGTGGTTAAGGTATGTTGTCATCTACTATTCATCACGTTAATCGTCCTTTTTCTGTTTTGACAGCGCTTATGTAGACTGTGGGCAAGGCTATCACACTTTCCCTGAGTCATTTGATGGTTGACAACTACTTGATCAATAATAGAATCAGATACCAAGGCCCTGTAAAGAAGGTGAATAAAACATGCACAAAGAACACTGTTAAAACCTATGACTAATTTCTATTTTAATTCAGATAACTGTAAAACATATACACATTTATTTCTTAGTAGTGCAATAAGGTGCAAACATGTCGACCGACAGACAAGATGTCAATCTTGGGATCTATCCCCAGAGTATTCTCTTTACCTTTTACGTCTACTTGCTAGTAGACACGCAGATATAGGTATAATAAATTTCTGGTATCTATATTTGTTAAATGAAAGTGTATAAATTTAGAACAATGCCATTCTGAATTTTCAATAGGTACTATCGGTTAGATAATAATTTCGTTTTTTGTTTTATAATACATTTTTATGACATAGTTTTAGACGTATTTTTAAAATCAATTATGCTTTAAATCGGCTAATTTTAAATATTTTAAATTCATGCACAGTGTTTATAAAGTCTTTAAGTTTTCCAAATTCATGCAAAGTGTTTATAAAATCTTTGGGCTTTCAAAAATTTGTTGTACTGTCTTTGTACATATTAAGGTTAAACCAACAGCAATCATGACATCTGTTGCTGTATACTTTTCATGCCCTATTTGCAAATTGCTGTTTTTTAAAGAACACTTAGTATTTCATATGATATCCTGAGTACTTTCTTTATCTTTCAAGCAATATTGTAAAAGAAAACTTCAAATTTTATTTATAACATTAAAACAATAGTAATTAATACAATTTGGATTAATATTCCATTTTCAAGATAGTTAGACGTATCTTGTTACTTTATTTATTGCATATTTTATTTAGGGCACTTGTCACAATGCACGGTGTTTAGATATCCTGTGAACGGCATAAAACTCGTCCCCTTCCATTAATCTATGTCTGTGGGCTTTGGACTCCAGCACAACACATCACAGGTTTCGTTTTGCATCTTCTTTTTTAAAACGGTCTCATTTCGTTTGAAATGTTGACGCTTTCAACTGAAAGTGCCTTAAACTTTATAAAATTACGGGATCAGCATTACAATTTCCAACTCCCTTAACAGTGAAAATGATTACACTTTAGATCTATAATTAATAGTTTTTTTGCTGTCTATAATGGTAATTATTATCTTCCCAAATGAAAGTGTGGCTTGCAGATATAATATAAATATAACTTGTTTTCTATTACCCTTTACAAATGTTGAACCACATCAGTGAGTGCGACCCTTGTTTCGGAATCTTGGCCTGTCATTGCAACACTGTTGAGTGAGACTCCGTTAAAGTTAGTGAACAAATCAGATACACCCCTGATCTGATTGGTAAGTGATCGACGTATGCGATCCAACAAGGGCAAAAACCAGCATTCTTCTTTGTTCGCTAGCGGTGGAGCAACCTCTGCGTCTTTGTTCTCCAGAATCGTATACAAGAATGTAAGAACGCGTTCTTTCTTTGCCAGTTTCTTCTTAAGACTAGCATTTAGCAGTTAAGCACGATGTACAGATTGTTGCCTGTTGTAAGACAAAGGCAAAGTGATGTGCAAAAGGGTAACGGAGCCACATACCTATCATTAGTGTCCCGGCAGAATTCCTATTCCATGTTTTGCATAAATGAGTCCTCATAAGACATTCCAAGCCAATCGTCGTCTTTAATTCCTCAAAGAGATGGGATTCAAATTCTTTTGTTGCAGGATCCACCTAACTTTTCGGAATGTCAAACATTTACAAACGGACGGAATGTCGTTGGTTGTCTCATATGCATAACACATGTTTTCTTGACATTTCAAATCCAGAGGAGCATGTTGCTTGTTAAAATAGAGTTCTAGAAGAGTGATGCATTGATTAAGTACATGAAAAGTGATATCTGACAGTGTTTTTCAATCGATAAAATAATACCCGTCTGTTCCCTGAAATGGGGCTAATGATTTGTCACTTGGAACATGTTAACAAAGTATAGTGTTTAAGCAGGTCATAAACCCTTAATAACGTAAAGAATTCTTGCGAGGCAAGTGGCCTGTTGATAATAGCGTAACTCGGATCTTCTTGTTTGGGTTGTTTTTGTATATAATACGTCAACAGGAATAATCTTATGACATGATTTCGAATCGTACGGGTCTTTACACACGTTGGTACACGTTGTGCTTACTGAAGGAACAAATGCAGACTCAGTGGTGCTCCTTGTCTCTCCTCGCCATGATCCTTCATGGGTGACATGTCAAATCTAGCCTTGTCATATTTTTCAATATGTAGTGTGGAAGTGTGTTGTCTACTTCCACATTCTTTGCAGGATATGATGGCTTTGCACTGACGACTTTTGTGCGTGTTGAAAGTACAACATCTGTAACAAATTTTGTGTTCTTTCAACAGTTTCTTTCTTCGATTGATTTCAATTGACTCCTCGGTAATCATCCAATATGTATGTTTAGCTTTGTGAAGCATACACTTGTACAACGTCTGTGCATCACGTTGCTTTTTGGACACCCGACACCCGAATTTTGTTTGCATTGACTTCTCAGTGGCTTCTTCTATATGTATTCAGCTTTCCAGTGGTTTTGGTAGTACGTGTGGTAAACTCTTTAAAGTTCATATCTTCATTCTTGATTCGATTGGTCTCTTCATAACTCAGTAAAAGGTGGAAATTTCAAATTGTAGATATACTTTCTCTTGCAGTACTTAAGGTAGTTTACCACCAATTGCGTCAAAGTATGTTAGCATGTTCTGAAATTAGGATTCTCTTTACTGTATATAACTTCTAGCAGTATGTCACCCTGTTCGTACAGACGTTTACTGTCCTTTTGATTTTAGGAAATGTAAACAATGTGTTCTTTGTCAATTTTATATTTAAAAGCTTCGTACCGTGCATTAATGGGTTACAGGCATAGTAAATGTCCATTGGTGTACTAACAATTGGATTAACGATTTGTTTTAAATATTCAAATGTTTGATGTATATGCAGTTCTGCACCAAAACCGAGACGTGCGTGAATTGAATGGTGTTTATCTTAAATGTCGGATTGCAATTTTCATCAGAATCTTGTACTTCAGATACTGTATTTTACAAAATTGATCAATTTGCTTACATCCAATACAAATAATTTTCGAATTCCAATTATTTCTCTAGGTTTTATTTATTGCTTGTGTGCTACTTTTGTAAGTTTGTTTAATATAGTAAATTAGGTTAGTTAAATGTTTCATAAACCATGTTTTATTTTGAGATACACGCTCGATCCGAAAATAGACCATGCATTGTTAAATTGTTTATTCGGGTATCTGCATTCGACTATTTTGTTAAATACCATGAATTTGGAGTGGGGTTGTATGCAGCATCTACATATACTCTTAGATTACCAATAAATTAAATGGAAAGTTAACACTCTCGAAAAGATAATACCTATCTTTGTTACAAATTGGTTTCTTTGCAATATTGCAATAATGTTTTGGTCACAAGATATGAATTGATTTTTTGACTGTGTTTATTAAGAATAAAGGGCTAAGCCTTATTAGATGTAGAAGATACGGATGCTGTGGTGACAAATTGCAGCAAAATTACTGTTTGTTTTAATATATTTTAATTTTCTCTTTTGTTTTTTTTAAACATTGTGTGAAGTTAAAATTAGAGCATAGGTAATATAATTATGCAATTCACAAGTTGAACGACAGAAGCAAAGAAGTGACATCAATTAAAATTAAATTTGAGGAAGAGTAAGCAGCATATATCTGCTTAATTTTTAAATTAGTAAAATAATTAAAGCTTTATTATAGGATATTTGCAATATCATAGACAAAATATACAACTTGCATTCTAAGATTGAAAAACAAAAGAAGAACTTCGATATTTTTTTCTCCAGTCGAAGCTTGTACAATTACAACACGAATTAGAGAGGTTTGTCTATTAATATTATTTTATTTTAGTAAAACGTTTTCCATTCTGGCTGAGTTATTGGTCCGAGGCTAGGCATATTGGACAGGCGAAGCTGAAGACCAATAACTCATCCAATGGGGAAGACTGTACATGTGTACATGTACACAATTATACCTTTATTCACTGACCAGTTTAATATGCATATTAAAAAGTCTAATGTGGAATCAAAACTTCATCATCTTGGCGTATTTTAATTGTATTGGCAGTTCTAGTCATATTAATACCTATACATACTTCTATTTTACTACATAAGTCGATACGGAGGCAAATTGCAATCGAAGAAGTTCACAAGAAGAAAGTAAATCCTTTTGTCATGATGTTTTGAATTGGTTGATCTTTTTGGAGGATAGTTCCTTGTACATTAGAAGTGGTCGCTATTATACACTCATCAAATTTGACAAATGTATTATCGATTTTAAAGATGACCGTGCTGAATATATCTTCTTCAGTTAATTTGGTGTCAAATCAATTTGACTCTTCGTAAAATATGCTGGTATTCGCGAGTAAAATATAAGGTTGTAAAATAAAAACTATAAATATAAGCTTTAATGTGAGAGGAAACTTGAAGATAAAATAAGACAATTAGTAGTATGTGTAAGGGAATTTGTGAAAGCCCCTTTTCCGTGTCGCACGTCATGAAATAATGTTAGAACATTATTTTGCACAAGACTGTCAGATCCTGTAATGTACTATTCCTTAAATTCATTAATGTTTGTAAATCTTTTGACACCCTAAATTGGAATTTTATGTATCGAACTTTACATCACTGTGGATTTAATAACTTTTTTATAAACTGGATCAAAACCTTGTACAATCATAAATAGTTCGGTGATAAATAATGGATGGATTTCTGCCCCCCCCCCCCTATCCTTGATTTCAAGAAGAATTCGTCAAGGATGTCCTTGCTCTTCGATAATTTGTGTAATACCAGTGAAACACATAAGTTGAAAATCTCAGAATTAGCAGACACAATTACACTTTTTTTAAAGTCAATAGAAGAAATATTAATTGCCTTAAACTTAACAGAAACATTTGGATCCTACTCAGATTTAAAACTAAACAAAAACAAAACAGAAGGTATATGGATGGGAAAACTCAAGCATTGCAAGGAAAAAGTACAAAATATAAACTTTACCACCAAACCAGTCAAAGCTTTAGGTTTATATTTTGGTACAGACAGAAAAGAATGCAACAAATTTAACTGGGAAATAAATATAGAAAAAGCAAAAAATCTAATGAAATCATGGGAAAAAAGAAACCTCACTCTGTTAGGTAAAATACTCGTTGTTAAGACTCTAATAATTCCCAAATTTACATATATAGCAAGTGCTATACCACTAAACAAAACATTCCCAGATTTAGAGAAAGAAATTTATCAACTTATATGGGAAAGTAAAAAAGACAAAATAAAAAGAAAAACTTTTATTGAAGACTACAACAAAGGGGGATTAAAAATGTTAGATATAAAAAGCTATTTCGCACGTCTTAAAACAAAATGGGTCACTAGAATGCTAGAAGCTACCTCATAAAACTGGATACTAATACCAAAATTCTTCTTAAAGAAATATGGAAAAAACTTACTAATTTAAAAAATCAATCTAGAAATAGAAAATTTGAAATATCCTGATCAATTACATGAAATTCCAGAATTCTACCAAGATATTATCAAATGTTGGCTAGAAATTAAAGGAGGAGAAAAACATAAATATAAGAAATGAAATAATTTGGGGAAATAAACATATCAAGTTAAAAAACAAACCACTAATTATGTTAAACTGGATAAACAGCAACTTAATTTATATAAATGACATAATTGATGAAAAAGGGTATATCTCAGAAAATTACATACTTAATAAACTGAAAATAAAAATTAATTGGATATCTGAAATTAACATACTCAAATGAGCCATTCCAAAATAAACTACATTCAGAAACTTACATAAAAACTAAAGTTAACATAAATTATCATGCAATTAGACTTAAGAAAAAAACATATAAAAATAAAAGATCTGAATAAGGAAAACTTCTATGACCAAATTGTAAATGATAAAATAGAGCCAAACATTGGAATAGAAAAATGGAAGGAAATGTTAAACATTACCTCATTTAATATTGAAAAAACTTTGGAATTTATTCATCAAAGTATTCAAATAAACAAGCTAAAAATGTATAGATGGAAGTTAATAAGTTACATTTTACCAAATCAACAAATCTTTTTACATAGAAAATTACAAAAACACGTGTGTGTTCATTGTGTGGGTGTATTGATACATACCAGCATTTTTTATAGATTGTAAATCCATTGCATCATTTTGGGAAAAAGTTTATGAACTTTTCAACAAGATAGATTTTACTAATAAAATGAATCTTAATAAAATGCTAATCTTTGGATAAAAAAAAATTGGATAAAGAATATACTAACTTAAATCATTTATTAACCTTTTTGGGGATATTCTATATACAAAGCATTCTATGTCTCACAATAAAGATCAAAGTTGGTGGACTAATTAGCATCTTTAAACAGGAATTTAAGTTTTTATTTCAAAAAAGACAACCACAATAAAATGTTATCCAATTTTCAAAAACTTTTGAATGAAGATCAATGAATCTTCCAAAACAATTGCCTTGTATTCACGTCTGTTACACTTTTACTTTCTTGTTCACATTTACCTCCCCTGTTATATCACTCCTAACCAAAACAAATAAGGCAGAATATCGTTTAATTTCAATACCGTCGACTTTTTAATAAGTAAAATACCAATGAAGGAACAAATTACGCAAAACATATAATCCATAATTCATTAATGCACTTGTCTCAGTGACACGAGCCATGCCATATTTTGTAAAAACGACTCAAGTATGGACACGAGCCAGTCAGTTTCTACTTCGCTTACAGAATCATTATGCATTACCTATATGAAACCCTTTTCATATTGGTATCAACATAACAGGGTAAGCTGTCAATGAAAGCTGTAATGACAAAATGAATGTTAACAGTTTTTTGTGGAAAAAATGCGTGTAATTACAGTGCAGATATTGGTATATGGTCCCTAATTCTATGCCATGAAACCCTATAAAAGTATACAGAATCCGTCAGGCTTATGATTATGATGATTATAAGGTTCACTAATTTGTCTAATATGAAAAGTTTGTAAACATGATTTTATTTGTCACTCCCAACTATTTCATCAGGCAAGTAATCATGAATTCATGTATTTTCATACATCACGCGAAATAAGTTTAAAACCTCACTCAAAGATGTGTCCGTTCAGAGTACACTTTATATAATTTGTCTTGCTAACTTTATATTGCTATAAACGATTTGCTAAATATGCTAAAAATTTAAAAATGAATATTCTTTACTTATTCATAAGAATAACTCTTTGTATTCTGCTTTGGTATGTAATTGTATGATATAATCGTACTTCAAAGAATTGTTTTTTCAACCAAAGTTTAACCTTTATTATCGTTTTAACAGTGCATGAAAAACATATCTAATTTTGGGACATATTTTGTCTACTGGTTTTACAGATAATTATGTAATAATCTGACAAGTTATTGTTCTACATACTTTGAAATCGTTTGCATAGGTTAGGTATTCATTTAGAAATTTAAAACTAAAAAAAAATTTTAAAAATATTTGATAACATTGTTAACAGCTCATATGTGAACATTTTTGTTACTTAATTTTAGCTTATGCTAATTTGTTGCACTTTTTCATTCATTTTTGTGGCAAAATGTCTGTTAGTACGTCTGATCTGTACATGCATAGAAATAAACCCTCTTGACATTTCAGAATGGCGTTATTGGAAATTTGGTTGACGAAGTTTAATGACGAGTATGTAGTGATAGAAAAGGAATTCTAATATGACGTGCTTTAAAGGCTTTGAGACCACAACTGTGGTAAAAAATGATTTATCTATGAGCAACACGCGCTGAGAAGGGCGCGTTTTAAATGGCTGTTCTAATTACAAAACTGTAACTCCCTCCGTAAAGCTTTTGCATATGACGTATAAATCTTATATATAGCGACACGCGCTATAATTATCCTTTGCAATATATTGTGTGTTACATTGACGGAACAGCCAGTTTATGGCGGAAATGATGTTTTCTATAGGTACTCTAATTGTCTTATTAGAATAGAAATAATTCACGGAGGCTGGGATTTATCATTGTTTTACCACGGGATGACCATTTATGTCGTATTATTTTATCCCTCGCTATCGCTCGGGATAAAATAATACGACATAAATGGTCACCCCGTGGTAAAACAATGATAAACCACAGCCTCCTTGAATTATTTCTTAAATAATCATAACCGAGCTTTCTCATCTATATACAAAACAATACACGAATTGTCTTTTAGGCATGTGTAAAGTTAAAATGGGTTTGCAGATTTTATCTGTATGTATTTCTAACAATCTGCATTTCCTCTTACGTACATGTATATCAATATTGTAATGGCTCTAATAAACAATGCTCTGTTTTGTTATAACTTTATTTGTCACTACACACTTCACAGGTGAAGGTAGAAAACTGAAAGTACAAAATAAATTTGCCTAAGTATAAGTGCACAAATGTCAACCGTATATATAATAAAATATACCTAAATCACTAACAAATACTACTTTTGAAAGGTTTATAAATGACAAAATTTGTATCTGGTAACTCGTTGTGTTATTCTCAGACCTAATATAACTAATATTACTATAACTGTAAGATCAATATGAGAATGGGATAAATGTGCATGTACTAAGTCAATACCTAGCCTACAATGGAATGAATTACCAAGTCAAAACCTAGCCTAAAATGTAATGAATGTACCAGGGTACCAAGTCAAAACCTAATCTAAAATGTACTACGTAACTGATCTTAGCCTAAGTGTAAATAAGCTGCCTTAATTATACCTCAAATATTCTAAATACACATTAAAGTACCTAGGCATATTAAATAAAAAAAACATTACAAACTTTATGCACAGAAATAATAATAGGAAAAATAAAACAAAATAATGGGAGCAAAGATTCAGGTGAGTAACAATATAATCTTGCCAAATTTGAGATCTAAAGTCTATACTAAAGGATAATATTTACAAATTTTTACTCAAAATAGATAGTCTGCAAAACGCTTATGGATTCTTAACTTCTTTAATTAGAAAGTATCAAAAATAAAACAAGAATAGAAATGTCTAATGCCTAAACAAATAAAAAAAATAGAGCTGGTGTTATCATTTACTTTTGCTCATCGGTAAAAATCACTGACGAAAACAATACGAAAACTCTAAATAATAACACATTTCATATTTAGCAATAAAGGAATACTAAAGGGGCACCTATTTATGCTTTATCTCAGCATATTCTAAGTATTTTAAATGACAAATAACAAATAATTAACACAGGTCACACTATAATACGATGTGTACAAAGTTGTACGAACACTTCTTTTCATAAAAAGGCTTTCATATCAATACAAATATAATATAAAACTACCAAAACAGGTGGGGAATATTATCTTACCCTGTGGGGACCATGGATACTTTGGAAAAGGTTCTAAATATGATAGCGTCCTGTGACATGACTATCCAAAATCAAAACAAACAGGGGAGTCTAACTGAAGGGGGACAGAAACGCGTGAAACAGACCCAGCACATTCCCCGTCTGATTTTGGTAAAAAAGAAAACCAAAATCACATCTCTATCAAATGAATGCATCATATTTCAAAGATTATTACAAAAATTCAACATTCAACAATGTTTAGACTTAATATATATACAAATTTACAGGCCATAGATATTTCAAATTGTACAGTCCATAACTCATCAGATAAACCAACTTGGTAATCGGTCTGGTGTATAGAATTGTATCTCCATCTTTGATGATACGAACTGAAACTTTTCGCACTAATCCATTAGAACTTGGGAATACGCTTTCGATTATTCCCACGGGCCATAGATTTCTAGGCATATACTTCCATCACAAGAACTATGTCATTTTCCTTTAAGTTTGGACGGATATCAGTCCATTTCTTGCGAGACTGAAGATTATGAAGATACTGAGAAGACCACTGCTTCCAAAACTGGTTCGCTAACACCTGAACATGTCTCTATTGAGATTTGTACATTTCTTTCAACGAAAGCTCTTCAAAAGAGTCTAAATCACTACTATTGCATAACTTCAGACGCAAAAGAGTATTCGGTGAGAGAATAGTAGGTAACAATGGATCGTGAGATACGGTTGATATTGGTCGACTATTCATGATACAACTAACTTCTGCCATGAATGTACATAGCACTTCATGAGACAAACGTTTGTGATTGTTCACAAGCATTGGTTCTAAAATTCTACTAGCTAAACCGATCATTCTTTCAACTGCTCCATTCATGTGGGAGGATTGAGGTGAACTAAACTTCCAAATAATCTTGTTGTTCAACAGATAATTAGCTATTTGTGAATCTTCGACATTAATGGCTTCTATTCCTAATTTATTGACACTTCCAACAAAACTAGTACCTCTGTCTGACCTGAACTCTTTGACAGGACCTCGGATTGACACAAATCTTCTCAATGCATTTATGAAACAAGACGATGTTAAATCTTCTATAACTTCTATATGGACATCGCAATTACTAAACATGTGAACATAACTGCATATAAATTGGATTGAGCAAGACCTCCTGTTGTATGTCTGGCAGCTACCTGCTACGGTCCAAACGTGTCTACCGCAACAAAAGTGAAAGGTGGTGCAGGGTTCACTCTATCTGATGGTAAATCTGCCATTTGTTGATGCTCTGATTTCTCGCGTAGCTTTCGACACATAATACACTTTTGATGCAAAGTACTGATCAGTCTTTTACATCCTGTTACCCAAAATCCATTTGACCGTACGTCACCTTCTCTATAATGCCTTCAATGGTGATGATTAAATTCATGAAAATGTCTCACAAGTAATGTGGCAACATGACTTTTTCCAGGGAAATGATGGGGTTCGTTACTTGAGTATCTAATCTCGCATTTTTGAGTCGTCCGCCAACTCTGAGTATTCCATGTGAATCTAACTTGGGCCACAAATCCAAGATACTACTATCCTTGGGCAGAGGTTCTTTGTTCCTTAACACACTCATCTCTATGCTATAATACACATTTTGTACTTCTCGCACAATAAGACGTTCTGATTCGTTGATGATGTCTACCTTATTCCTAGTCATGTCTACGCTTTTGTTCGACTTGTATGTTGCGACTCGCTTCAAATAAGCTATTGCACGAACTAACCCTGACCATGAAGAAAATCTACTGAAACGATCGACTCCTAAATGGGATGTACTGACATCAGTTTTCTTGACTTGAACAAGGGGTTGAACTTCCTTGTCATTATCTGGATTTACCATCTCAAAAACAGATTCTACTTTACTACTAGTACGCGAGGCAAGAAATTGTTTTGGTCCTTTAAGCCACAATGATTCACATAGATTTTTTGCTTCAAATGGTCGTGTACCTTGATCCGCTGGGTTTTCATTCGTTGACACATACTGCCACTGATTTTTTTTCACACAGAAAGTATTCTATCCACCCTATTACTAACGTATACATAAAACCTTCTACTTTCATTATGAAGATAGCCTAAAACGACTTGGCTGTCAGTATACAAAAATATACGGTCTGGGCTATTCGACAATTGCCTCTGTAGAAATGTCGCTAAATCAGTTGCAAGTAATGCGGCACATAATTCTAATCTTGGAATAGTATGTCCATGAGTTGGAGCAATCTTAGACTTCCCTAGCACGAATCCAACTTGAGAGTTTAAAACGTCACTATCGCAATGGTAATACAAATATGCTACTGCATCTATTGCTACTTTTGAAGCGTCAGAAAATACATGTAATTCACAATTATCCAACTGATCACAACATGACATACTCGTGAAAGCCCTCGATATTCTTAGATTTTCTATTTCTTTCAAAGATTGTTTCCACTTTTGCCATTCCTAATTCAAGTCACTCGGTAGAGGCTCGTCCCATGCAAGTGAACTATTGTGTATTGCCTCTCTCATGACAATTCGTCCTTTCAAAATCACTGGGGCAACAAATCCTAATGGGTCGAAAACTCCATTAATTACTGATAATAGTCCTCTTTTAGTAAAGGGCTTTTCTTCAGTATTCAGTCGATAGATAAATTCATCTTTGGCAATATCCCAAATCATACCTAAACTTGTCTGGAAACAAGATTCATTCTCAAAATCGATTCCTGAATTCCATCAGCTAAGTCTGTGGACGGAAAACTGTCTAGTACATCTGAACTATTCGAAACTATCTTGTGGAGTCTGATTTTACCACCTTGTTCTAATCTGTCTTGTGTTTTTGATATAAGATCTACTACTTCATGGGCACCATCTCGTGAAATTAAGGCGTCATCGACATAAAGATTGTCCCTTACAAAATGACAAACTTCATCGCAATGGTGGTTAGGATCCTCATTGTTACATACTGCTTTCCGCAAGCCATAAGTAGCAATAGACGGTGAGGGTGCATTTCCAAATACATGCACTTTCATACGGTAATCTATGAGTGGTTTGGTAATATCATTATCTTTAAACCAAATAAATCTCAAGTAATCTCTATAGTTGGGATCTACTTCAAAGTTGAAAAACATCTGTTTAACATCAGCCACTGCTGCAACTTGTCCTTGACGAAACTTTGATAATACACCTACTTAATTGTTGGTTAGGTCAGGACCTTTAATAAGAATATTGTTGAGAGATACACCTTCATATTTGGCGGCTGAGTCAAATACAACTCTGATTTTGGACGGCTTTTTGGCATGATAAACTCCAAAAATCGGAAGATACCATACTTCCTGATCCTTTTCTAAATGGGGAGCTGCCTCTGCTTGATTGTTTATGAAAACCTTTCTCATAAATTCTAAGAAGTGTTCTCGCTTGACATCATCCTTTTCTAGACTTTTTGCCAAGTTGATTGCTCTTGTTTTAGCATAGACATAGTTGTTTGGTAGTTTTGAACGATTTTGTCTCATTGGAAGTGGTACACTCAATTTACCGGATATCGACTTCGAAAATCCTTTTTCCATCAAATTTAGGATCACTCTATCTTCCTGAGATAATCCTGGTTCATTATCTTTATCGGTCTTTTGAAAAATAGAGCCTGTGACTACATTTTCACTTTGGTCTCTAACTTTTAAATTAACTTCACAAGGTTTCAAATGGGTTTCTCTGCCACTTGGTAGGATTGACGTCTTACAAACCGATACTTGTTCTGTAGTGTGAATCTACCATAAACATGACTGACTTATGATTGCCCATCCTAGACGCAAACGCTGAGCAAACGATTCATTAGCCTGGCCTACCTTTTGTTCTAGCACATGATGAGCTGGTAACATGTCATGACCTATTAAGAGCATGACTACCGCCGTAGTATCGATATTAGGTATAAATGGTTGGATATCATGTAGATGCGCATAATGTTTTGCAATACAGGGTGATGTTATTTCTCGTTTCGAGTTTGGAATGTCGTTACATTTAGTCAATGGTGGACAATTGAATTTGAAAGATTTATCTAATGATTCGATCACTTAACCGTGGGCTCTTCTTCTGATTGATTCTGTCTTTCCGGCAAAAGACGCTAGTGTGTATAATATAAGTTCTGACTCATCATTGAAAAAATCAAGGAGTTTCGACTTGACTAAAGACTCTATGATAGCATAGGTTTTTAAGCATTTGCCAAGTTTGCCTTCTTGATTAAAGTTGCCTAACAGTGTTTTAGCACGAGATTTTCCTTCGAAACTGTCATCAGATGAACTTTTACAAATCTCAGTACATTTTGTCTCTATATGCACCTGTTCAGATTCCCGCAGTGATGACTTGCTTTCCCCGCCTTAACCTGAGGTCGGTTTCGGATTATCGATGTGGAATACGACACGATGTGATGGGCTTCCACACTTTGAGCATTTTATATTCATTTTGCAGTCCTTCGCTAGATGATTGCCATACAAACATTTGAAACAAATGCCTTGACTCCTCACAATTTCTCGTTTTCTACTAATGGTTTGGAAAGAAACAGTCTACAATCACTGATGGTTTTTTAACCTTCCTTATGTAAAGGGCACAGAATAGTTTTTAGACTGCTCTTTGGTGTCTTTTACTTAACTTTGTCAATTTTTGTTTTCATGCATTCGGTTTCTACTGGTTCTATTCTAGTTTTGTTTGTCTGTACTTTTGTTGGTTTGTTGTTGAACTTTATAAAGTTTTTTCTTTAGTGCACTACTAGCTTTCCCATCTGATCGACATTGTTTCTAGATTTGTAAATACTAGCTTTATCAATCCATTTACTTTTCAAGAAACCTGGTAATTTTTGCACTATTTCATTCACACCACAGGGGACTCTAACTGAAGGGGGACAGAAACGTGTGAAATAGACCAAGCACAAATATTGTATTATATGCGAGAAGACTTCGTAAGTTGGTAGAAATTGTGTCTTATACATATTTGTTCTTTGAGCTTATAAAAACTGTTATTCACTAAACTACATTTGATCAAAAACATGATGCCATTACGGAAAAAATCAATATTTTGTAATAATCAATTTATATTCCCGCATTCAAGTAGGCAACTTTCATGTGTAATCAGTGACGTTACACTATTTTGGCTTGCCTTTCTCATTTGCAAGTTTTGACCAACCTTATAAAATAAATTCCTTGCATTGAAATGGAAAACAAAACAACAGGATATAAGAATATAAAACCGGAGCCGCGGTTAAAGAACTCAAAATGCTGTTGCATCGTCAGAAGTTATATTTCTGACGATTGTGCAACTGTAGCATGCTTGCACAATGGGCCAATTAATTTTTTTCTTGTAAGACATGCATTTTTCTACAATTCAATGTTTCACAAGATTATTTAGTATTGCAGGGGCTGGACTTAATGAATTTGCACAAAGTGTCATAGTGTAATGCGAGTTCAAATCCCACTAAGGGGTAAGCAAATATTTAGCTACATTAAAATTTAAGTGTACCATTGTTAGGGATAATTTGTAGCATATATATACATATATTACATATAAATTTTTAATTACGCCCATTACTGTCCGTACGTCGGCCATCTTTTTTCAAAACTGGAAACTAGTTTAATTGAATGAGTTTTAGGCGTTTAAAAATGACGTCAAATATAACAGTTTACAAAAATTAAACTTGTAACTTCTTTTTTTTTATATCAGCCCATTGCCTATGCTATGTAAATAATTTATATTTACAGTACGAGTCTTTTACTGTATCTGATAATTTACAGCGAAGGGGGCGTGTATCGAGTCCGAGATACCGCCCCTTCGCTGTCGATCAGATACAGTAAATGACGAGTATTGTAAAAGATTTGTGGAATGGTCCAATGAAATTTTTCTACGTCGAATTTATTACCACATGGTTTATAAGTTACAAATTGGCAACATTTTAAAAACTGTGCACAACGGTGTCAGACTTCAAGGACACAACAGAAAAACAAGAAATGGAACTTTTTCATCATATTCGTCAGTGGGAGCATTCTTATGATTCTTCAAGTAATATATGACCGCCAGATCATGATAGTTCATGTATGGACGATATTACGATGTCACAAATAGCCGAAAACATGGAAAATGAACATTATTTTTACCGAAATGGGAGAAAAGTCAAACGGTCCAACAATATTTTCCACATGGAGATTTCAACTTGGATTTTTCAATGTCAGACAGTGAATCAAATTCTAGCAAAGTGGAACCCGATTCATATGTTTATTTGAGGTGCATGAAACATGTTACGGACGAAGAGCTTAGATGCTGAATTGAAAAATAGCATTTTGTCATCTCATAAGAATGTGAATGTATTTAAAAACAACGGAGTCCGAAAATTCTATCCATTGAAGCTGAAATTGCTTTATGTAAAATTGTTACAGAGATTCGTTTTGAGGCTAGGAAATAAGATTGAACTTAATATAACCCTAAAGTTTGTACTTATCACACGATAATATGTTCCAACGATGCAAGGGGTGGAGCAATAGTTATTGAACAGTTGTGATGTCATACAAGCTACACCCCTTGCATCATCTAAATTAATGTACACTCAACTTCAAAGAAAACTAAGACAAACCATTCCACAACTTCTATTATGATCATTTGTCTGTCTTCACAATTAAATACTGGGGACTTTTTCACTTAATCTCTATTACATTTTATGTAGTGATTTCTTGTATATATTTCACTTACTATCCGTTAAAATTGTTATGTTTTCCTGTTAAGACGCCATTACTGCATTTTAACCTGGCGGGAAATAAAATAACCTCCCTCCCTATCAGTGCTACTCACTCTTGCGTCGTATTTATTTAAAGTTATGGCTGAATAAATTATATAATACGTTAATTACGTATTATTATTATATTATTACAATTTTAAATGATTTCAGTACATGCTATGTGACATCTGGGTTTATACATGTTAACAGGAACAATTAATACTCCCTTATTATAGGATTAAACACCGTTTTCAATGGATTTATCGGTATATCAACAAGACCAACTCACTCACAAACAAATAAAAGTCCGAAGGACTTTTTCAATGGATTTATCGGTATATCAACAAGACCAACTCACTCACAAACAAATATGATATGTTTGTGAGTTGGTCTTGTGGATATACCGATAAATCCATTGAAAACGGTGTTTAATCCTTATAATTCTTTAAAATTGCATTAAGAAATTAATTTATCTAACGTGTTTCTCAACTTCATATTTCTTGTGTACTTGGTAGCGGGATTGACTGAACGTATGAATATTTTGTATAATAAACCATTTTCTGATTTTAATAAACACAATTTTTTAGTTTTACATCAATCTGTAACCTTATTTTCTGTATCGTACACAAGGAAAGTTTTAAATTTAACAAATCATTAATGATAATTCATCAAACAAATAATTTGTAAGTTAATTATTTCGATATTGAAAGCCGCCATCTTTGTTTACATTGGTTACGCTAAAAATAGTTCGGTCAACGTCGTTTATCCTAAAATAAATGGAGTTAACTTCATTTATCAAAAAATATATTTCGTTAAAAAACTCAACCGGAAGTAATCTAGACCAATCAAATAAACGTTTTTCTAAATATGCAAATCATATTAGAATTATGTAAATGTATATTTGTTTGGCGACGGTTGTAAATGCAACTAGTTTACATATTAAATAATTGTGCGAACACACGACTGACTTTCAAAATAAATTATATTATTTTATTTTATGTTCCACTGTTTTTTGCCAATTCTGACTAGCTACCTCTCTAAAAGTTTTATGTTCCCCAAGTGGTGTTTCAAAATGGGACTTTAAAAATGGAAAAAAAATATCATAAGTGACAATAAAGTTCAATGCCTTGGGGGACTTCATATCTTGTTTGCACTTCAGAAAGACCAGAAAATTCATTACACTTACACCATTTACAATATAGAATCTGTTACTGGCATATCGCATCATTGATCTTTGTAAATAAGCCTGGAACCTTATATGCACAAGTCTTAAATCGATGGCCTTTATAGTCTTTACCTCAGATCAATGTCTGTATTATCTAATAGTCCAACGAGTATCATTATCTCTTCTATTTCTGCGTATATTTTGATCATTTCTGCAGTTATGTCTGTTTATATAATTGTGTGTTCAACTTCCTAGGCTTTTAAATGACAGAAAATGGCAGACCCATAAACCCATAAACTGTACATTTCATGGGTCCTGGCCATAATATTAATATTGTTATGTGTTTTTCGATTTTTATTTACCTGTCTGACAGTTTACTTCTTTTCTTTTAAATCTCCTGTTTTTTCAATTATCTTGTACTTTCAGGAGTTAACTTGCAACAGGGCCGTGCTTGCAAATGTTGTATTAGAAATACATCAATGTTGCTTCGTATCTATGTTCAAAGTAATACCAAAACAAACTTCTACAGTTAGCAATAATTTATAATGTAAAGAAATAACGCTTGTGAATCCTGTTAAATTAGCAATCGTCAATATATAAACGTGGTTTTTGAAACCCCTAATTGGTACCTCAATGTTTGTTCCGCTCCGTTCCGTTCCGCAAATTCCCAACGAACGTTTTTAAATGCGACTTATTTATTACATTACATTTAGAATAAAACATGATATAGAGGTAGAAAGTGGAAACCCGCACCGTTAAGCGTCTATCACTCTTATTTACTATACTGCTAGATAGTTAAAAACATATGTAAAAATGTCTGTGTTAATAACTGTAGTTATTTCTTTAAATAACACCTAAAAAAAATTTAATTCCAGTGTACGTTCTCGTATCATCTTCGCTTGAAAAAAAGTCTAAAATTCGACCCTGTCATTTTCCATAGAAAATGAGAGAATCGGATCGTAATCCTCGACAAGATTTAATATGAGAAAATCATATGATAATGAGATGGTCGAATAATTTTTCATTATGCATATGTATGTGTCCAATGTCAAAATATTACTGTAAACATTTCATATAAGGTAAATATATTTTCATTGACCTTTTTTAATTATAATAAATTGCTCAATCTTGAATGTGAACGATTCAAAGCAATTTATGAGGGATCCAAACATTTACATTTTGTTCTCTCATGTATTTACTTAGATTGACCACATATGACGAGATTATGCTCACTGGTCGCAAAGTCAAAAGCCAATTGTTGTTTTTTTATCCATCTTCGTCTTTTTGTTTATATTTGGAACTGAATATAACAAAAGAGAAGAATATAATGAAAGGCCTTTAAAAGATGTGCAAGAAAATGCAAAAATGGGGAGGGGGGGGTCAAGTCCACGAGTACCTGTGGCATAAATCTAAAACACTTTAATATTTATATCCATTTAGAGCATCTAGCACGTATTGAATCATAGGAAGCGGATAAACACCCTTCTTAGTAACATCACTGACTCTTCTAAAATCTACATAGTCGTCACAAATCTAGACTTGCCACAAGTAAGAATCAGAACCAACGGCTAGGAATACGGACTATTTGAAGGTCTAATAATTCCACGGTCACACAATTCCTTGATTTTATTTTCTACAATTTCCCTTTGACTATTAGGAATTCTATACA
The DNA here is from genome assembly GCA_944474755.1 of Limnoperna fortunei. Classification (NCBI taxonomy): domain Eukaryota; kingdom Metazoa; phylum Mollusca; class Bivalvia; order Mytilida; family Modiolidae; genus Limnoperna; species Limnoperna fortunei. The sequence goes on along the minus strand of OX104118.1, from coordinate 47,296,852 downwards.
GCCTTTGAAAAATTGGCTTGTTATTTCCCACATCAATGGACTGTTCGACTAAATCGAAGTACATCCCAATTCTTTATCATTGAAAGCAAATAAATTGTTGTACCTTTCAAACAAGACAGTTATCAAGAAAACATTGTACATAAAATGACCTATAAATAATAAAGCTCCATACAACAAAAAAGGGATGGCCTGTAAAATGAGCCACCTATAAATAATAAAGCTCCATACAACAAAAAAGGAGGCGAGGGGGTTGGTGGTGGGATAAAATTCTCTCTAATGAAAGCGTCTCTCCCCACTCAAAAGTTTTTGATCTACTGATCACGTGACTTATACTAAAGAAATTCATTGGTTGAAGGACTTATGTAATACTGGAAAATTCCAAACAAATGTGCACGCTTGAGTGCACCTTAACAAACTGGTTAAAAATAGAATCAAATAAAATATCCAACTTGAGTTATATAAACCCTTTTATCTTTGATAAAATGTTATTGTTGTACCTTTCAAACAAGACATTTAATTTTTTTATTTTCATTTACAGTTAAATTCACATTTATATTGAATAAGTGACCTTCATTAGTGGAATTAACATTTAATTGAATTCATTCTTATTCTTCTAATTTCGAGCAATTGTTTTCACATATATTCCCATCGTCAATATTATTCAATACATTCGTCATTTAAGATAACGCAATTATCTCCCAAATCTATGCTACACGTATTATGACGTAAAATGTCTAATCCTAAAATATACTGGTATGAAAAATTATTTGCTAAATAAACGTAAAAAAATGTACATGTGCTTCCAATTTCAAAGTAAACATTAGCTTTCCCAATTATATTGATTTTGTCACCCGAAGCTACGTAATTTGCACATTACCGACTTTTGACACGTTTTCTTCGCCAATAAAGCTATCATCGTCAGTAAACGGTAGATTCCGTATCAACTAAGAAAGAACCACCTTGCCCCTTAATAAATCCAACATTTTTTGCGAAACAAAGTTTAGGATTTAATGCCGCGAGATTATATTGTCCTGTAAAATTCCAACGAAACATTAATTCTTGGCGGGACAAGAATTACATTTATATTCGGCTCAATTGGCAAAGACTTCGCAAAAGAAGAATTTCTAATACAAATCTCAGGAAGTTTCACAATATCAGCTGCCTCCCCTCCTATCACGGAAGCAGCTCTTAGTTTCTCGAACTCTTCATCTTCCCATTACTGCTTCTTTTGATATGTCATACAAAAATTGCATATCGGTCTACCATCAGTATAGTGCACAAATTTCTGATAATACTTAAGTCCTCTGTTGAAGTTAACGCGGACTCCGATTGCAAGAGCTCTAGGTTGCACAGTAGTAAATTTTTTGGCTATAGTCAAAATTACCAGCATTTTTATGATTTCCACACCTCTCTAACATTCCTCAGCATTATCTGGGCTACTAAGTTAAAAAAACTTTCATTAAACATTTAAAAAATGCCATATATATCCGTGACCAATTCTTTTTTTTTTCAATAGTTTAGCATCCTCCCAAGTCAGGGGTTCTGCGTCCGCGTTCGTGATTTGGAAGGATGCTAGTTTTGAAAATTTTGAGACGCTCCCACAATGCAATTTCTTATGCAGTGAATGTAAAAAAATCCAAACTTTTATCTTGCAAGATCTGAGAAAAATGTTAAAACTTTTTACAAACTCAATAGGGGATTGCGGATTAGATTCTCACTGCAGGCTAGGTGTACTCGACTCCAATCTTAATTGACAAAGATTGCCAGTTTTCCTACCGAATGTCCAGGGTTTTCTCCGGGTACTCCGGCTTTCTACCCCCCCCCCCCCCCCCCAATAAAAATTGGACGCCATGATGTAGCTGACAAATTGCTGAAAGTGGTGTTAATCAATATTCAAACAAAAACAAAATAAAACTTCATGCAGACAAAAAATTGTACACATTACTGACCGAATCACAACACAACGCAGGTATTCACTGCTGTATTTAATGTAGGGTACACAATCTGGTAAACTATTACTGGTACACATTTACTACTGTTATTCCTCTAACTTGTTCGGAAAGTTCTCTAACATTTTTGTCCAACCTATTTTCATTCGCAGCACATGACGATTCCGTCGACTTCTTTTTTCATTAAATTATTGTTGCATTGCTTTCGCTGGATTGATATGTATGCTTCATCGAAAGTGGATGCGTTGGACAGCATAACAAATCTTTTAATATCTGGTTTCAAGTTTTGAATAAATTGTTCTTTGATTAGTACATCCTTTTGTTACCTTTTCATTTCTGAATATGCCCTTATCGCCAATTTATTAATATCATACGCAAAATCTACAACAGGCCGTCTTTTTGACGAGCTTGGAACAGGTTACTGTAGTGTAAAGATTGTAGTTCTTTTAGAATAAATCTATTTTTCAGCTCTTTACAAAAATCACCATAACTGTCCTGTATATCCTCATCGAGTGATTCATAAAATTTAGCTGCCCTGTCTCTAAGAAAGGCTGGCTACGCTGTTCTTTTCGTTTCAAATTCATTCATTAGCAATGGCAATTCGATCGAAGCTTGTAATCCGACTGTCTTAATCTTCATCTAAGTTACCAAAAAATAAATTTGGTTTCTTTTAATACCTTTATACGCTGGTGGATCTATAGTTGAATGACTTAATCAATCTTCATTCCTCTATGTAACGTAGGACTTTTTCTAGGCTTCTCGGATGTTTAGTTTATACACAGTTAAAGCTTATTAGGTGATCCCATCACATCAATATTATACCGATTTCATCATCCAATCAATGCCACCATAAAATGTGACGAAGTTGTCATGGTAAAATGATAGGCGCCTTTCGTGAAAACTCTGTTAAGGATGACAGTTTTATGTAATAAAATTACTATTGTTCGGGGTCCGATCGATAGTCCGACAGTCCGTTGGTCCGACAGTCCGTTGGTCCGACAGTTCGTTAGTCTGACAGGTCGTTAGTCCGACGGTTCGATAGTCCGACAGGTCGTTAGTCCGACGGTTCGATAGTCCGACAGTTCGATAGTCCAGCGGAACATGGAGATTTTTTTCATTGTCTGGTTTACGTTGTCATAAATTTGTCTACTGTTTTTGATATTTGAGATTTACCATCATCGTTCAGTAGCTGTGTCGTTATCGTTCATGTTTGTTGAAAACATTCAGGAAGCCTATGTGTAGAGGAAACCGGACTCGAAAATTGAGGGGCGGAACCAGTTGCAAGTGGGACTGAAACAGTGAGGACGCGAGAATCAAGGGTAGGAATTGAGTCGAGGGAAGATAATTGAGTATCATAACCTATTTGTATATGTATTTTTTTTTGCTTGGGCATCCAGCAATAAATTTGTTTAGAATTACATATATACATGAAAACCGTGTTTTTGGGGGTCTTTTACAGTACCCCATGTCAATGAACTATTCTTTTATCGTATATACATGGAATCATTTTTCATATAGTTCGACTGGCTCTCTCAACCATGTTTATATCTAGTTACATATGCATATGAATTTAGCCATTCTGAATTAATGTGTTGTGTTCGTTATTTATTCCTGTGTTTGGCCTATTGAATAGGAAATAGGCATATTTTAATTGAATTTGAATTATCCCTGCTCGAACGTTTTGGTTACGTGTACAAGAGACATATAATTACATAATTATATGTCTCTGCGTGTACTTTTCTTTCAAAACTTTTGGTTTTTGACCTCCCAATGTTTTGATTCAAATGCTGCTGAAAAGAAGTTACTCCTTGAAATATGCACATACAGCATAACTAAATCACCCGTTTTTTATACCGCTTTGGTACCTTATATTAATGGGGTAATATTTTGTGTTGTTCTTAGATGATTTTGTTATGGTAATGTGTTTATTTTGTATTTATTTTTGCATTGGGTTTTGTGAAATGAAAATCCGGGTAATAAAATGATAAAAGTCGAGCAGTGGGCGAGGATGGAAAATATTTTCTTAACAGTTTCCACAGCAACTTCTTATGGTTTCTGAATAGCACCAGAATAGAGTTCATTGGTCACATGCATGCTGTCTGTTTTCCATTGTGGACTTTTAAGATATTGGATTCGATTTCAGCCCCTACTAACTATATGTGAGTTGAGAATATTCTCAGACTTTCAATATTTTTTAATGTTTTGTGTCGCCGGGCATAGGTCACCTACTTCCCGTTTAAATACATTCTGCCTTTTTTTTTCTTTTACCCGTTGTAAGTTTTAATATTGCAACATTGTTGAAATGCAAAACGAACAGAACTTGAAATTTAATTCCTTGTGAGGGAGCCTGTATATTCAATAATTTTCAGTAGGCCATTTTGAGAGAAATTTCAGACTTGAACTTTTATCGTTTCTATAATTGTCAAAGTCGATCAACCAGAAATTTAAAGCCAAACGATAAGGGCGCATCTGTAATGGTCTAGCACTGATGGATACACATACCAAGTTTCACTAACAAGACTAATAGCCTCTAAGATATACAAGTGCTCTAGGTTTACATTTCAAAATGTCAAAGTCAAAAAGATGTTAATGCAACTATGCAAAGCTACACTACATACATGCATAACAAGTTTCATCAATCTAAGCCTTGTAAAGCAACAACTTTGTTTTGCTTCGCTGCCGAGAAGTATAGAATAAAACCACAAGGAGTAAAGGGCGAAAAAAGTTAAGCTATGAAATAAAATAAGTTATACTTTAAACGATTCAGGTAGTTCTAATTGCGAGTGGAAATGTGTAACTCGTCGTTAAATCACATCAACTGTTAAACTGTACTCAACAAGTTTGACGCCCCCACCCCCCCCCCCCCCATGGGAGATCAGAAAAAGATTATAGGTTTTTATTTATAATTACTTTATTATTACATTTTATTCCTAATTAAATGTAACATTTATTCTTTGACACAAGTTTCAAACGTTAAAGTCAAAAGTGAACGATGCCATAGCACACAGCATTCCAATACTGGTCTAAATTCCGCACCCCCTGGTCATAGTCCTGCTGTAGTCTAGTTATTCTCACTGCTAGGTCCCTCCACTTTTTCTTCCGTTTCGGTGCCGGTTCTCCGTTGTCAGTAGCCTCCACAGTATTCTCCAGCGTGGCCTGTTGGTCCTTCAGACATCTGATGAATGTCCATAGTGAGGGGTGACGCCATGCCACAGCATTGTTCCACATTCTGTGATAGCCTGTGAAAAATATATGCAGTTATTATGCTTTTTTCAAATTTATGATCATATTAGTTCACGCCATACTAATTTACATTGTTTCTCTGATTGTAAAATATCCCTTATATATTTTTATATAGTGTTGCTAAGGCGTAAAACATCAACTCGATCACTCACTCAGATAGTAAAATATAACCGTAGTTCAAACCTTCTGAGAGCAATATATTCATATAATACACGTACTATTAAACGTAACACTAAATACATGGAGCCGAAATAAAAACGAAAATTTTCAACTTTATATTAAAATATTGCTGCGTAAATTCCAGCTGCCATGAGTTTTTATTTTTATTGGTTGTTAGTTCAGGCAGAAGTTAGGCCACTGGGGTGAGAATAACAAAATGTTTTTCACCAATTCTCGTGTATTCAGGACATTTTGTAATAACTAAAATAACAAGAAGCTGCTTACAAAATATCGAAAGCCTAGAATAATAGAAGCTGAGAAATCTGTTACAAAAAAAAATGTGACGAACGCACGCACGGACGGACGGACGCCTGGCATTTCTATATACCCGCTATTAGTTGCGGCGGGGACAATTACGGGACATTGCCACAAAATGGAGTGGGTCCGATTTTTACTATACAATAAACTTACTTTCAACGTAGTTTGTTGTTCTGTTGTTTATGTCTCTGTCATAGACAATCTGCAATTGTTCTACTAACCATCAGGCAGTTAACAAAACAAAGAACACGATTTGTATACATTCCATGTATGGTAAAATACTGCTGATAAGGTCTTGGACATGTTCTAAAAGTCCCATCACAATAGATTTCGTGGCACTGTTGTAAGTTTTTCAAATTATCTTCAGCTGCATATATAAGGACTCCCCATTTATTGTCTTTGTACAAGAGAAATTTTTCTTCAGACCATGTTCGTTTCCACGTTCCGTGTATTGAAACATCATCTATTGTAAGCGGCACTTGAGGTACATGTTCTAGTCGGGCGCGGGTCGTAGACGACCGGACTCTATGGAATTCCGGTATGTGTTCAACATCTCCCCCTCCTCTAACGTAGTTTCTGGCAGCGTTATCATAAACACGCTTGGGGCCTCGGTGGCCGAGTGGTCAAGGTAGTTCGTCTACTATTGATCACGTGGTCTGTCAACACTGAGATTGCGGGTTCGATTCTCACTGCAGGCAGGGTGTACTCGACTCCAATCTTAATTGACAAGGATTGCCAGTTTTCCTACCGCAGGTCGGGGGTTTTCTCCGGGTACTCCGGCTTCCTCCCCCAATAAAAACTGGACGCCATGATATAGCTGAAAAATGGCTGAAAGTGGCGTTAAACACCATCAAACAAACAAAAAAAAAAACCATAAACACGCTTCAAGGGAACACTTGGATCCTGTCTGATGTTTTTGCGCAAAGTGTGAAGTGTTTTGTCCCGATCTATTACAATATCGTCCTCCACGTGGGTATGTTCATTTTCGTGCAGTATACGGATATTCGGTACCTCATCGTCAAGATCGAAGACATTGGTCTGCAGATTTGCTCTTCACTCTGTACGCCAACACCGCCAATAGATAGCCTGTCTACGGACTCTATTTTTCTGATATTTAAACCCATTGTGTAGTAGGACTTTGCCTCCGCGGTTCCCCGTGATGATTAGCGTTGTCATTTTAAGATACGTTTGGATCATTTATATATGCCATAGTCGTGGGAAGTTTTAGATGGCATGGGATGCCAATTTTCAAGGGATATTGACACTTCCGAAACACAAAATTCGTGAATGAAAAACGTAAAAAACGTTGCTGAAGGAAATGTCAATTTTGATGACACGTTATGACATACTTGGCAGTAGTGGACGTCTACAGCGATTGGTCAAAATAACGTTTGATTTCGGTCACGTATCTGTAAATTAATTTACGTTTTACTTCATTTTAGATCTTTTATTTTTGTTTTTTTTCAACGAAATAACGTACATGCATACATGTAATAAAACAAAAAGACATGTAAATAATTTTTTCTGATTTCAAATAAAATGTGATGGAAAACAAATAAATATACATACTAGATGACTCTGGCGAGGTTGAGAATGAAATTCATTTTTTATTCAAATGCTCTTATTATGATCGTACAAATTTCAACAAAATTACCACAGAGCATTGCGTTTACTTTAACCCACTTGATTAACAAGCAAAGTTACTTTGGTTATTATCATGGGAGAATGAATAGATTTTATCCCAATTATGTACCTTTATTATTACCTTGCTTATTTAATTGTTAATGGTACACCACTAAAGGTGTTATAGTTTGTTCTCCTTATGTTTTTTTTGTTGATAGGGACTAATTATTTTTGTACTTTTATTTATTTATTTTTTTTTAACAAAAGGCATTGATGTTCTGCACTAGACTCGAGGTGGAATGATCTCTGTTACGAAATGCAGATCTTCAATGTCCTACTCAACCATAACTTCGTAACCTTGCGATTCTGCATAAGTCACGAGGTGGTATACTCTTGCCCTCGAAATGTGGCTGGAGTATATCCATAAGCACCGTCCCTTGGTGACTTGTAGTATTGCAACTGCAATTAATACACTTAGTCCTATAATAAACAGAGGGCAAAAAAAATATATAAAAATCTCTCATTCCCTAGATCTTCTGTTATAAAATGAGAACCTCGCCAGGGTCATATATTGGCCAATTTTTTTTATTTATTAAATTTCTCTATGTTTGTCTCATTATAGATCTGTGAATGTACATGACGGTTCCGTTTTCTTTGATGGCGTCTTCATTTTCCCTCTGCAACAAGCCATAGCTGTAAGGGAATATCTTCTGCTTCTGCAAACACTGCAGAGCTTCCTGTCTTGGACGAACTTTTTTGACTGCACTTGATGCAACTGTCGTCTGACATTTGGGAATGATAGTATCGATATCTCATTTAATATTTTTCATTTTTCTCGAATTTCTCACTTATTAAACAGCTTGGGCTTCGGCCTTTAAATCTTAATTTAAACATCATTTAGTTAACAATCATGAAACACTTTCAGGGTCATTATTACAACAACAAACCATATATTTATACAAACACAAAATTAATTTGTTACTTTTTCAAAGGAATTTAAATGTCTAATCATCGATGTTATTATAACAGTAATATATACTATTTATCAAACTTAACAGTTGTCAATTTCAAAGAATCCCCCAATCAACATAAATAATAAGTAATTATTTTATTTTAAATTATAATTTTCAACATTTCATGTATTAAAATTTGCCTTTTAAACAATTTTATTGTAATAAGTATAAATCATTTATCAGGTGCCGAAATCCAATGCCGATTTAACTATACATAAGTGCCGAATTAACTACTTTCCGGTGCCGATTTGACTTTTTCTTTAGGTGCCGATCCGACTTAGTGCCGATTTGACTTGCACCCCATTCCCTTAGCTGAACAAAGGTCAATGTATTACAGACTTTATAAAAAGGGCGCTGAAAATTTTTTTGTTGTCATTTACAAGGTAAATGATACTCCTTCCTCATTATTTTTCCCACAGCACTGCATTAGAACGCCCTGTCAGATTGATTGATTGTTATTTGCTTTATATTCTGCAGTCACGTGATACTTCAGCCATAATCAACACAAGTTTACAAGTATCAGCGGCGGATCCAGAGGGGATGTCCTGGGGTTGAATCCCATATATCCTTAGAAAGTTTTGTTATTTTCGGGCATATTTTCGGCACAATTCGCCTGGAACCCCACCTTTCAAATAATTCTGGATTCGCTCCTGATGACAGTACTCTACCTTACGTAAAAATTGGCACAGGATATACGATTGCCGTAATCGTAACCTGTGCCATATTGTTAGATCCTTTCATTTTGGACCCTTTCGTATATCCGGTTGTCTTTTACTCCAAAGACGTTGAGGGTGTCTATTACTCTGAGAAGAGGATGGATTTGGTTATCACAAGTAAAACAGGTGTCCAGTTAATTCTAGTTGTCGGACTATCGAACTGTCGGACTAACGAACTGTCGGACTATCGAACTGTCGGACTAACGAACTGTCGGACCAGCGAACTGTCGGACTAACGAACTGTCGGACCAGTGACATAGATGTTCGTATCGCAGTTGTTACAGTATACTATGATTTCGTTTCATCACAGAATATAACTGTTTAAAGTATGCAGTTACCAGAAACATTCTGTAATCATTTAAGAATTTCTGGTTTTTTATAAACTAGTAAACATACAATCTTTCACTTTCACTAGCTCCCCCTTTTGTTATCGTCGCTGTTGTGAAAGATTTAATTTTAATTAGATTGGTGAACAGAGAGATTTTAATATAGGTTGATCATGGTCATGTTTTGTATTATATTTATCTATGACTGGTCAGCGTTGTGTATTGATTGACCTTATAACACGGATAAACAAATCTCAAGGGAAATTTTTAGCTTTGAGTAATGTCTAAATTTAGACATTTTTCAACAACTGTAACTTAATTCACACGGTGCTAATTCGTAAGTACCAACAATTTTATTTTACTTTCATAAAGTTGTATATTTTAATAATTAGAAACACAATTTGATCTGAGGAGCTAGAAAAATTGGTCCGCAAATACTTAAAATTAAAACAATTTTGGCGGATCACACGATTGCATCATAAAAATGTTCAATAAACGATTTGATTAAATCCTGTCCCAGACATTGCTGCATTCAAAGCTCGTAAGGTGGAGATCAACAAGTTCGTTAATATTTGTCCGTAAATGTTGGTTTTTTTCTGTACAAAATGCTTTAAAGCCAATCTATTACAATTGTCGTTATTATGTGTTGTACAGTAAAACTGCACTGACAATTGTTTAATTTATTGTTGAGTAACTTGATTTCGTCCTGAATATAACCGTATTCAGAGATTGATTGATTGATTGATTGATTGATATTTAACGTCCAGCAAGCAACGTATCACTGCAACGTATTCAGAGACATTCTATACTAACTGTCCCTGTGGTAATATTGAACACGTTGCACATTAACTATGGATCAGTCAATCAATAAATACAATAATAAGATAGGACGATATTGTCAAAGTGGAGCATTTTAAATTTCGAACAAAAAAACAAGAAAAAATAAACAGAAACAAGAAAAAACAAGCACACAAACCAGGGACAGTCTATACTAACGACTGTCCCTTCACAAACAAACAAACACACTAAACAAAACAATAAAAAAAATTTAACTTACTTAATTAAGCAATCTCTACTTGTATTGCGACGCTTTGCCGATTTAGATAACACAATACCACAAAACACACAATAATCTGTTCATTTATTCTGTCATGGCAGTATATCAGCGTGATGAAAACAACAGCGAAGTAGTCCTTGATTAAAAACCGTACCCACATTTTGCTAGATATATATATATCCTTCTAAACAGACCTTCATAATGCATTTAAAAATATTTGTAATTAATCTATCCCTTTATGTATCCCTGCATGGAAGTCAAGCGGACTAACAGCGCCATATGCGTAAAACTTTCACATGTATATATCCTGTTAGAATCGAAATAATCTACGGCCGCCATACATATAGAGTTGTGTTCATTTATATCTAGGCTGGGGCTTCATAAATGTATTTGTTAAATTTAAAACCTCACTACTTTTTCAGTTACTAATCTGAATAAAATATGTTTAAATCACTACCGCTCTAAATATATAATGTCGTAGCCAGTGTTAAGTACACACAATATTATGAGTGTCGTGCATTATTTCTTAATTGTAATATGCATGTATCCAAATAACGAATAACAGCCCCAATTAGTGTTAATATGAATGCGTGATGAATCGATATCTCAAATCTAATTAAAATGAAACATCACTTGCTGCACATTTCTTGTTATGTATCTTCGTGACAAAATAAAAAAAAATAATGTGTTAATAAGATTGGCGTCGTCCAAGTGCTCTGTTAGACCGTATATGTCACAAAACGTATATGTCACACCTGTGATATATTAGGTTGAATACGTGACACGTGTGATATTCGGTCAAATATGTCACACCCTTCAGCCGAATATGGAACATATAATGTGACATCTTCGGTTGAATTAGTTTTTCCACACTCATCAAAACGGTACACAAGGATACTTGCCATGCGAGAGCGACAATGAGGCAACGAACAGCGGCACGTCACACGGTACACACGGAGATGGCCACAATGCTGAGAACAGTGAGAACACTAATAATTCAGCAAACACCACTGAAAATGCTGCCCTAAAGGACCATAGAAATATGGTAAACAATAGAAAATGGCAGAAGCGAAACGAAGTTTCCAATCCTATTGCTACCTATGCACATTCAGATGGACATTTTGAAGATTTGCATTCGTTCAAATCCAGATATGCAGTTCGTGTTGGCCAAGGTCGGCGAACACTTTAGAAATGTGATGAAGTCAACGTGTATGCAAAAGCCAATGATTTATATACCACCACATATTTAACTGAAGAATCGAAATCGGGTTAGCGTTCGCTTTCTGCTTAGAAATGCGGGTAGAAACAGTGGTCTCACTCTAGCAATCAGAGAAATAATTCAAGGACCAAAATGGGTGAATGCTTGGCTTCGTTTGCGTATTGCATGAGTGGCATGTACTGGTATGACATAACTGACATAATATGTAAGTAACGGCCACTATATTTTCGTGTGAACTGTTATATGATTTCTAATGTGTGTTAATTGCTAGATTTTACGTCTTATGGTGTTGTGTTCTTTAAATCACTGTTGATAGCGAAATTTTGACGGCGACAGTATCCTTGTAGATTTTTTTCCTGTAAACTGTTATATGATTTCAAAAGTATGTCGTTAGAATATACGTCTAATGGTGTGATGCTCTTTAAAATAACGAAAGTTATGTCATTTTCTTGTTTATTAAAATTATAAAACAGATCCTAATGTTGTTAATTTGACTTAAAAACTTGATGTCCGTTTCTTGTCTATTAAAACTATTTGCGTTAAAGTTCTTGTGGCCCTTTACTGTACATTGCATATCTGCAAGTCGAATACGTTACAACAAAAAACACTCGTGAAGATGATGTTGATGGTGATGTTTCGTTGACGTTAATGAGAACAAGATGCTGCTGCATCGGACAAATATAATGGAAACGATGTTTAGAATTGGTTCATTGTATGCAATGTGTGACATCTACGATCAGACATTTATCAAACGTATATGTCACATGAAGACAGGTGTGATTAATTCGACCGAATATGTCGCACACGAGTGACATATCCGTTTTGTGACATACGGTCTAACAGTGCTCAATTTGATCAGCTCAAAAAGAACGTTTCATTTCCAAACATGGCATATAGACTGAACATGCAACTAAGCGTTGTTAATTGTTTGGTTCTAAGGAAAATATTTTAAACAAATTATCATGTTATTTTTATTTTACCAAAAAATAATAATTGAATTTACCAAATGATTGTTATATTTCTCTAATTCAATAACGTATCTCTATATATTTTAAATGTAAATGCAAACAAATGACAATCGTTTAACTCAAGTTAGCAGACAAACCTAAAATTTACAAAAACTATGACCGTCCTAGACTCAGAGAATACGCTTGCTAGCCTACCTACCTTGGGTAGTTTTACAATAGTAATCCGCTCTAAGTAGAGCACATACATCCTGAAAGTTGTTTATAAATATAAAAAATTAAAAGGAGATAAATTTAAAATACACGCACAGCACTAAAGCTTGAGTTGTGATGTTCGTTTACATACAACTGCGGCCTGTACATGTAGTAAGGGTGTTGAGATTTTTCAGGAAAATTGTATTGTTCCTTTTTGGTTTAAAATTATAATCAGACCACAGAGTAAAAATATATTAATCTGGCCGCACTGACCATCGGTCCGAGCGTATCGACACCCAAGGTATTTAGACTTACATGTCTGTTTATCTTTTAAGTTTGTTCGTGTGATAACTTAATCACTAAATAACAAGGTTCTATTCATTATATTTCTACGCTTATTTCTGCAACTTTAACTGTCGAACATACACAAAAACGTAACCTTGTTAAACACGCGCAGTAGACTCTATATTATCCAACTATACATAAAATGTCCAATGGTATATTTACTTTCGTAAGTTTTATTTCATATATTTTGGTTTATAAAAAAATAACAATGTAATATTCTGTTAATCGTCGACTCCAGTAAAATAGATATGAATTGAAGCCCGCAGTTTAATAATACAATTAACAGAATATTCTCTTATTTATTTTAGAAATGCATAGTATACTGTTAAAGTGAGTTTTTTTATGTTTCGTAATATAAATTTAGCCGTATTCCGTTTTGTAGCTGGTTCTGATATTATTATCGCCGCCCTGCTGGGCGGCGATATATTTTTTTTCTCTTTCGTTGCTAAAATATTTCGAATTACACTTAGTTACCATAAATGAACAGAATTTTGCTACAAGAATGTCAATCATTCAACTTGAGTGAAAATCAAGATGAAGTATGAAATTCTACAGCAAAAATACTTAAGTGATATCAAAGTTTCATGTAATAATAAATTTTGTTAGTTTTCTAATTACGGAAGTTAATAATATAGGAAGACTTTTTTTATCCTAGTACTATGTCTTTCAGTGATAGATCTAACGACGAGCGTAGTTAATCGAAAACCAGAATAAAAGGCTATTTTGTGTATACAATTCCGGAGAATGCCGACATTTTGTAAGATTCAATAAATAAATGTTATGTCAATAATTTAATTGAACCACGTGAATATTAGTTTTATTTCAAGTATATTAATGATTCAATATATGACAAAAGATTACATGTGCGCAAATTAAGAAATCGCCAATTCAAATTAGCCACAACATCTGGACTTACTTTATATAGAACTTTATGGGGAAACGTTCAAACGCCTTCTTTTTGAAATTTCAACGCTTTATAAACGAATTTTCATTAGATAGTCCTAAGAAAGTGTGTGTTTGAGTTCGATTAAAAATCCGAGATGCCTGCTACGCAAGCTTTATGTTATATAAAAACAAACTGTGATTATTCATGTTTATCTGGTCCTTCATGCCAAGAATATACGACTAAAACTTCCCCTGACCACTTGGGGTCCTCATGACTGTTTAACTATCTGCTAATAAATTTATGTGGTCAACGGAGTCAGATACATTTACAAAGTATGGCACTGTTAACTCTCGATGAAATCAACCGTGTAACGCCCTACGGGAGCTCTTAACTTTCAGGAGTACAATATTCTTGGCATGTTGAAGAAGCTCGCTGGCCCGGAATCGATTTTTTTAACTATCAAAAAGAGGCTTGGAGATTAGCTACTAATTCATTTATATCATCCATTTAGTTAAAAAATAAAGTTCTCAGTAAAGTCCCATCTAAATTGCATTTATAATTATGTCCCTTGAGTAAAGCGGCAGTAGAAAAAACGGGCACCAGTTGCTTTTTTTAAAGAGAATTTATAGTGCTTTTTTGTAATTTTTACATGAAATAAACGAATAAGACAACAAAAGTACACGATTTTTTTTTATTAAATACATATAGAACACATTGATCTGAAGTTGCAGCGTTTGACGTCACGTGACTTTGATGGATATTATCGCGGACTTAAATAAGTATAATTAAGAAATAATTCACGGAGGCTCCGGTTTATCATTGTTTTACCACGGGGTGACCATTGATGTCGTATTATTTTATCCCGAGAGATAAAATAATACGACATAAATGGTCATCCCGTGGTAAAACAACGATAAATCTCAGCCTCCGTGAATTATTTCTATTCTAATAAGACAATTAGAGTACATTTATAATATTTTCGTACCTATAGAAAACATCATTTCCGCCATAAACTGGCTGTTCCGTCAATGTAACACACAATATATTGCAACGGATAATTATAGCGCGTGTCGCTATTTATAAGATTTATACGTCATATGCAATAGCTTTCCGGTTGGAGTGACAGTTTTGTAATTGGAACAGCCCTTTAAAACACGCCCTTTTCAGCGCGTGTTGCTCATAGATAAATCATTTTTTTACCACAGTTGTGGTCTCAAAGCCTTTAAAGCACGTCATATTAGAATTCTTTCGAAGCCGAGCGGTCGTACCGTACACACGTATATTACATATGAGCGCGACATTCCATAAAAATATCAAGTTTCAGGAAGTCAACAATGATGTTGTGACAGTGTATTTCAAAGGAATGCTACTTTCAATACATTGTGACATGAAACAGATTTTTGTTCAGTGAAATACACAAATCGTACGTACTAGACGGACAAGATCGCGTGGATTTTACTGCCATTGTAAAATAAGTGTAGGCCTTAAAAGTGTTTGTTACAGTTTAAACAACTTACGAAGAAACGATACCGCGATGTATATTTCAAGGATTAATCGTTACACAAAACTGTAACCCATGAAATCTAAGGGGTCCCGATGGGGCCTGTACATTTTGTTTTTTCTGCCGATTTCCGAGTTTGTGGACATTTATGCACATCCGATATACATGGCTGGGGTAAAATCGACATTCTAAATCGATTGGCTCCATTTTCAAAAAGCTAGGCTTTACTGTTTTTCTGAAAATTGCGATTTTTGCAAGAAATACCGGTCTTTTACTTCAACGAGCAGGAACTTTTTGCTCATGCCAATAATCTACGACTAAAACTTCCCCTCACCACCGGCGGTCCTCATGATTGTTTATCTGCTAATAAATTTATGTGGTCAACGGAGTCAGATACATTTACAAAGTATGGCACTGTTATCTCTCGCTGAAATCGACCGTGTAACAAGCTCTACGAGAGCTCTTAACTTTCAGGAGTACAATATTCTCGGCATGTTACACGTACAATTTTTTTACTCCAATATAATACTTGAGATTATCTTCCCTTATAGTTGCCATATTGTCGAATGATCTGTATTTTGCACTGAAGCAAATGCAAAAAGAAAAACACATATTCAAGGTTCCAAACGTTTGATTATAATACATAATACAGCTTCTAAGCCACGCATTAAAAGTACAGCTACTGACATTATTGGGTCTAAAGTACATGCTGTTCATGTATGACTTGAACAAAATATTGACTTAAAGGTTTGACGCATTACAACATGATATACACGGGGGGGGGGGGGGGGTAACTTGGTATATATTGGGTAATACGGATGTGCGGCCGAATAGGTCACTTTTTTACCTCTCCAAAATATATGAATAGGTAGCTTTTTTTTTCATTGAAAAATATATCATTCGGTAGTTGTAAATTATCTAAATATATCCATGCCTCAATTCTCATCTTAAGCATGCTAAGCCTATGTAAAGCACAATGATTTTACAAAAAAAGGTGTTCCATTAACATCACTTGATCATTTTGATAGTGATTGGACTATTTTACCAATGGGGATATACTGTAATAAAATATATGAATAGGTCTGATTTAATCATTCAATATATGATTAGGTCTCGTTTTATAACGTCCGAAATATATGAATAGGGTGGGTTTTCAAATCTCCTGTACCTGTACCTAAAAGTATCCTTAGTTACCCCCCCCCCCCCCCCCCCCCATGATGATATTTTGTAATTGCAAAGATCATACAAATAACCTCTGAGACATAAATATAAACATGCTTTAAAATGCGTCCCGTAAAATTATTATCAAATCTTTTTGACAAACGCTTACAGAATGCAGAATAAATCGGCGGCGAACTGATGCTTTGCATCAAAAGTTTTCCTGTTTAAGAATTGAATGCATTCTTTCAAAGTTCATATGAAACGTCGTCAAGGAAGCGCGTGCTCTTAATGACAGCATGTTTTATTTAAAGGGGGGGGGGGATCTTTTCTGTTAATGTGTTTTGAGTATTTTTACAGGTGTGTTAAGAGTTTTTTTTTAAATAAAGCAACTTTTAACTGTTTTACAACCATTAGCTGTTATCTGTTTTCTTAAAAATTGACAGTGTTCTTGACATTGACACTGTTATAATGAAAATAAAAACCTTGTTTGTTGTTAATAGTATTGCTCTTCGATGACATTCTGTTGTTATCTGAAAAATAAAAAATTGTTAACTTGTAATGGACCCCCCTCGAGCCCCCCCCCCCCCCCCGCCTTTTTCATTAAAGAGCAAGTCTACGAGAAAACCATACAGATCACTATACATTTATATATAGCAGAAGAAACTTTGTGTATATGATAGGAACACCTTCCTAGATAATTGTTAGAATACAATAGTGTAAGGTCGTCAGTTACCATGGAAACGGGGTCTTCTTGGGTTTCCCCAAACGTCTATATTTAGATTAGTAGTTATATCAGACACATACCAAACAGTTTACTCATGCATGATAAAAAATATCTTAAAATATTGTAGTTTGAATGCGATCTTGATGCTAATAGCATATTTTTGAAGTGTTAATCACATTGATTATGTTCAGTTGTCTTTAACAATGATCATAAATGAGCATTTATCCAATATTAGCTTTATACAAATAACCCAAAATTTAAAATACTAATTATCGTCACAAAAGCTGATACAACGTTTAAAATTGCTTCAGCTTATGGTTTTACCTTTCTTTTGTGATACTTTCCAAGATGCTATTGTGAAATTTCTGGGCACTGAAAGTATTCTGTATTATTGATCAAATGCTTCAAAAAAGGGGGTGTGGATAAGTCAAATGTGTTATGATGCAAATTTTTCTGTTCTTGCTGGATATTTTTCTAAAAGACAGAAACAAATATTTGAAAACAAATAAATAAAAATATTTAAAAAAGCATTTCAGATTTAATTAAGGGAATTCCTGCAATAAAAGAGGGTGTTACTAAAACGCGGAAACGGAAACGGAAAACGGAAAAATGAATAAATATATCGATATTTCGACCTAATGAACAAGACTGTCTGATATTTGTATATAGGCAATAAAACTGCTAGGTAACATTATCAAAACAAGTTTGGTGCCATTTTTATGCATGCGTAAACGTGAGACTAGTTGTGTTTTATGACTGGAATGCATGGTAAGTTAGTATTTCATTTGATGCAAATCAACTGGAGCATGTTTCGTTGTCATTTTGAACTTTGACTTACATATATTGATCCCGATATCACAAGTTACGACCCGAAAACCCATTTCTATACTCCCCATTTAAGCAGCGATAATGCATTGCTCCTCTTACTAAGGATAGTAATCAGTTTTATTTTTGTTGTTTTTTAAGTTTGTTTTTTGTTCGTTTGTTTGTTTCTCTTTTGCAGATTTTAAATCATTTGATAAATTGGCATGATACAAAGTCATTGTCTAAAACTTCAAATCATTTGTAACCTTTATAGTTTTCAAGTTAAAACGTTCACAAAAATTTCTGTACGACTGGCGAACGGACGGTTAGAAGGAAGAACGGACAGACAGACATACAGATACAGTTTAAGGACAGGAACTTGTACAAAATTTACACCTGGTCTTAGAATGAAATAATGTGTGTATGAATATACCAAGAACTTACTGTAACCGCTTGATAGCACAGCATAAAAATTAACTTTTGGGCAGAATGATACAGCCATGCCTGTGAAAGGTTAAGCAACTAGTACATAACTGCATAACATCATACGTTAACTGTTTTCTCTCGTATGTTATTGATCACTTACATTTGAAAAAAGCAATGGATTCAGGTCAACGGGCATACTAAGAAACGCACAAAATTAAAGAATAATTGCAATCAGCAACGAAACTCTGGCCAAATGGAGAGTGAACTGAGGTGCCACAGATAGGTGACCACTTAATGCTTGTTGTAACACACCCGACTATATAAGTTGAATATGTAAAATTCGGTATAGGACGACAATACAAAAGACAATAAGAAATGATAAAGGAGGATATTCTAAACATTATCGGAATGTGTTTACTGAAACTGAAAACAAATAAAACATCTTTATGTCACTACTAAAATAATATTTTTTTACGTTTAAACTTCTTTTCGTGGTCCTTTGTATATTCATATTGATATTTGGAGGGCACCAGCTAAAAGTATGCTTTGTGACAATGTCATAAATTTGTAGTTATATTGTCATTTTTTATGTTGAGTCTGGTCCAAGGAAATCCATCAAATGCACCTTTTGGCTACGCCTATAGAAATGTCAAATTATTTGCGTTTTTATAAATGTCTATGAAAACTGAACCCAAATCTTCGGCTATCTTCAGAATGTTCCAATTCTTTTGAACTTTCTTTTCAATTCTTAGTCGTTCGGTTTGTCAACTCTCGCGTGCCTGCCTTCTTCAGTTTTTTCTCTACTGCAGTTTGCATTAAAGTCACTCATTAGTTTTCAAAACGAAAATACAAGTAAGCAGTACATGTTTTTTTCAAATTTTATTAGCTCAGGCTTTTGAAAATTATCACAAATAATTAAAGGCTATTTTTAAAATTGAATGCAGCTAACGGTTGCACTTAATGTAAATACGCAAAAAGACGTAACGGATCGATCTAATTATATTTACATAAATGAAGTTTGAGAAAACATTACCGCTGCACTGCAATTTACAATAAAAGGGGCTTGTTTTTGTTTTGTTTTTTTGAGGGGGGGGGGGGTACCAGTATCCCATATCTCCTTAAAATTTTTCATCAAATATCCCGTATCCGAAAAAGTGTTTTCCAATATCCAATATCCCTGTAAATAAAAAGGATTTAAATATCAAATATCCCAGTAAGTTTTGCCTCAAATATCCTGTATACCATAAATAAAAAAGGTGAATATCCCATATCCCAATGTGTCCTAAACAAGCCTCATAAAACACTTATTCAGTTTTCCGTTCCGTTTTCGTTCCGCGTTCCGTTTCCGCGTTTTAGTAACACCCCAATAAAAGAACATCCAAGTTTGATTAAATAGCATGTCAGTGGCAGTCACAAGAAAGAACTCCACAAAGAGCATTATGTAATTAATTTGCCCAATGCACATCTAATGACTCAGGGCGAATTTTACTGTCGTTATAATCCAATGTTAGTTTTGTGATTTGTAGGATAAAAAAAGCGAGGGTACGATTATTCGTTATACTAAGGACTGTGAATGTCAGCTCTTACTGTATTGTTTCTCTTTGATTGTGTCAAAACAAAGCACTTATATACAAGCCATTCTTCTTATGTTTTTTTCATTTTATTTGTAGATTGTGGGGTTTTTTAAGTCCATAAAACAGCAATTGTTGTCTTGGAATGATTTTCACTCTCATATTGGTTTGTTTGTTTGATATTTAATGCCACTTTCAGCCGTTTTCAGCTATATCATGGCGTCCAGTTTTTATTGGGAATAACTGGAATACCCGAAGAAAACCGCCGACCTTCGGTAGAAAAACTGGCAATCCTTGTCACTTAAGATTAGAGTCGAGTGAACCTTGCTCGCAGTGAGACATGAACCCTCAATCTCAGTGTTGACAGACCACGTGCTCAATAGTAGTCGGAACTACCATAACCACTCGGCCACCGAGGCCCCTCTCTCATATTGGGTTATTGTCTCTCTGAGTTTGCCCATTGCCTTTTAGTTATTTGTATTCTTCTAAGAACTTATATATCTGCACATTTCAACAATTGGAAGTTTTTCTTTACCTGCAACCATTCTCAAGTTGTATTTCAAAACTGTGTACATGTCTATTTGACATTTCAAGGGCAATAACACCTACAATGAGGCGCCTGACAGTTTACACCAAATAACATTAAAAAAGTCTAATTTAAACTTTCGATAAACAACACTGAATTTCGAACACACGATACACCTATTAAAATGCAGAAGCTGCATACTAAATTGAATCATTCCTAAAATTGGATGAATATGTTTAACTTTCAATTTATTATTAGAATGTACGGATTATCAAGGGTCATGTTTTGTTTAAATTAAAAGAATTCGGCATCAGGATTTTGTAGTACTTCTAAAGATCAATACTTATACCCAGAATCTATTTTTCATGTGTACTTTGGCTGTCTACCCCAATAAAAGACAAAGAAATAAATTTTATTTTAATTTAGTTGATGAATTTATTTTTAATTCTTTTAGATTTATGCATTTCTAACCAGGTAAGAATCCTGAATGGACGAGTCGTGGGGGGATACCTTTGGAAATTTAACTTGCTATACACCAAATGGTTCAAGTACAGTTGATTATGTCCTGATATCCGAGAGTATAGTAGATCAAATTTTATATATGAAAGTTCACAATTTTATGCCATTATTGTCAGACTGTCATTGTTTGTTAGAATGGTCATTATGTGCAAAATATTGTTGTGAAAATTTAAATGTATCTATGTCAAATATTCATGATGTGTCTCCTGGTTACATATGGTCTGATGAATCGCCAGCCTTATTTCAAGAAGCTCAAGTATCCAAAGACATACACACTCAGATAAATGCTTTCTCAAAAGTCAATATTGATATTGAAAGTTCTAAAAATACTATTAATTAAGCATCATAGGCTTTAACAGGCATCATATCTGCTGCGACAGAAATGTCATTAAAAAGGCGGGAACCACCAGAGACAACAAAGCAAAACAAAAGTACATGCAAGAAGTGGTTTGATGGTGACCTACACAAAATGAGGGGCCAGCTATTTAGTTATAGTAAAATTTACTCAAAGTCCCTTAATGATCCATCCGTCAAAATCACTATTATAAACTCCTTCGAACTTACTCCAAATCAAGAAAATATAAATATCGTGAGTATAAAAAATCTCTCTCCAGATCAAATCGAGAACCTCTCTGAAAATGGCCCAATAAAATACTGGAAGCTAATCAGTGAGTTACAGGACAAAAATTCTGGCCATGATGGCTCGGTGATACAGCCTTCCTCCTGGTTTGATCATTTTTAAAACCTTAATGAGCCAAAACTTGAATTTAGAGATCAAATCAATATCGTAGAATAAAAAGGTAGAGTATTAGAACAAGAGAAGTGCTTCAACCAACTGGATATGAGGATTACAGAACCTGAGATCACAGCAGCAATTGCAAGTACTAAATGCAACATAGCTGCAGGATTAGATAACATAATTAATAACATGCTTAAATCTGGTCAACAGCCACTCTTACCCTGTTTCATGAAACTATTTAAGCTATGCCTAACAACAGGTATGATCAGGTATATACCCTGATTGTTGGACACAAGGATACATAAATTATTACAGGGATTTTCCTGCCTTTATTTTGGGGCCGATATTCGGCCCCATTCCCAACGGCAAAAACCCATATTTTTTCCCAATTATGAAAGAGGTTTTGTAATCCTGTTTCTAAAAATAAATTCAATCACGCTAAGCCGAAATATTACAAACAAAATCAAAATCTGATTACTACGCGAACATTGGTTTATAATTACTTATCCCGGTATCTTTAGTCATAACGGCAACCAGTTTAATATTAGAGCTTGCTTGTTTTATACCAAACGCGGATTCCGGTATGATATAAAAAAAACCCTGAGATTTGGTAAGTCGCGTAACTTTGTTCAATAATATGAAAGATAATTGTATGCAGCAAATAAGACAAATTACTTTATTTTTACGATGTCCAGTAATATGGGCCGTTTTTTTGGTTCAAAAAGCTTTGTCTAGAAAAGAATAAGTCGGAGGAATACATTTGGAATGAAGCGTGACCCTGCATTAACGTTCAAAAATGGCATTACACAACGCGAAATACTACCGAAGTGGAACGATGACGTATTGTATCAAAACTAGGAAATTTAGTTTTTACGAAATTAAATATTGACCAGAGCCTTTGTGAATAGAAAATAATGAGTTTTCTTGTACCTCTAGACCCATCCATTATCGGCATCAACCGAACCTTCGACCGTCGGTAGCGAAGGTTCGGTTGAATGCCGATTATCATACGAATCAGGGTAAACTAAAATGCCAATGCAATGCACATTTTTAGAGTTATGTATATCTGATTTAGTTTTTATCCAGTCATTTATTAAGACCCCAGAACAAACGAGAGTGAAAGTAAAATCTGATGTTTGCAACTCAGTTTCTATTTAATTCCACCAAGATTCATGGAAATTTTTCTCTTAGAGTATGATGTCAGCACAGTTGGCTACATTTGTAAATTTTGATAACTTTTTCCAAAATATTTATGAAAACTGATTTGAATTTGTCAGTTTTCAGGTCACGCTTATAGATTCCATCTTGTCATTCATGACTAATTTATACAAGAAACATTTTACGTTAAAAACATTGATGTTTAAAAGCAATGTTTTTACTTTATTCATATTTAAGACTTTTCCCAATTGTGGAATTTACGTCGTAATTTTCCCAATGAACAGGGGCCCAGGCCCCATTTGAAAAAAGGTAGGAAAATCCCTGTAAATAATACCAATCTTTCAAGCCAACGATGTTTCAGACCCAAATAATTACAGGGGAATCACTATAACTGCTGCATTGGGGAAACTTTTTAATAAAATTTTAGACATGAGACTCCATAAATGTTTGCAGAAGAACAATATCATTAATGAAGGACAAATTGGATTCATGAAAAAGGCAAGACCATCAGACCATATGTTGGTACTAAAAACACTGATTGATAAATATTGCCATGCAAAAGATGGTAGGTTGTTTACCTGCTTTGTTGATTTCCAAAAGGCTTTTGATACTGTAGTTCATCCAGGTCTTAAACTTAAACTACTAAATATAGGTGTTGGATCAAATTTTTACCACCTGATCAAGAACATGTATGGTAAAAGTAAATCTTTTGTAAAGGTTAATAATTATAAAGTTACAAATTTTTCAAAAATATTGTAGGAGTAAAACAAGGAGACAATCTAAGCCCTAATTTGTTTAAGATATTTATTAATGACCTTCTCTTGATAATACCCCTGATCCATTACAGATTGGTTCTAGATTATTGCATTGTTTACTTTACGCAGACGATATTGTTCTTTTTTCAACCTCTGCAAAGGGGCTCCAAAATAAATTGAACCAACTATATTCTTATTGTAAAGAATGGTGTCTAAAAATAAACACCAATAAGACAAAAATCACGGTCTTCAACAAAGCAGACAGACACATCAACCAAGAGTTCAAATATAATAACAGTACTATTGAATGTGTGCAAAAATGTTTGTTTGTTTTATGGTGTTTAACGCCATTTTCAGCAATTTTTCAGCTATATCATGGCGTCCAGTTTTTATTGGGGGAGGAAGCCGGAGTACTCGGAGAAAACCCCCGACCTGCGGTAGGAAAACTGGCAATCCTTGTCAATTAAGATTGGAGTCGAGTACACCCTGCCTGCAGTGAGAATCGAACCCGCAATCTCAGTGTTGACAGACCACGTGATCAATAGTAGACGAACTACCTTGACCACTCGGCCACCGAGGCCCCGTGCAAAAATGTAATTATCTGGGTATAACGTTTTGGTCATCTTGATCTTTTTCCTGTTCTCAAGGAGTATTATATAATAAGGCCCTTAAAGCATACCACAAGCTACGTCGAGATTTTATTTCTTTAAACCCTAGTATTAAAAACTGTATCGATGTTTTCGACCATACAATAAAACAAATCTTGTTGTATGGATCGGAAGTGTGGGGATATTTTAATCCATTTAGAAAAAAGCTCTCTACAGATAACCCAACTGTACACCAAGCTTTTCCAAAGTTACCAGCTGAAAATCTACATGTTAAATTTTTGCAAAATTCTTTTTGTTGTCAACAGGAGAGCAACTAATTTTGCCTCATTATCTGAGCTCGGACGTTTTCCATTACATTTGGTATAATAAAATCAATGATCAAGTACTGGTATCGATTAGAAAACTTAGGATCCACTTTTCCCATTTTAAGAGATGCTTTTTAGAATCCCAAGCATTTCCATGAATCTAGAGTTCAGTCATGGTATGGTTCAATTTTGTTTCTATTAAAGCAAATTCCTGGAATCAAGAAACTGAATAAGGTAAATCCACAGAGATTTAAAATTACCTTAAAAAATAAGATGCATCAGTATTATACCAAGATTTGGTCACAGCAAATGGAAAAAAGTGCTGATGGCAAATTAAGTAGTTATATCACATTTAAGTTCCACTTTGGATTTGATCCTTACTTAAATTTAATAAAATCTAACGAGCACAGGAAAAACTTCACTAGACTGAGAATTTCAGCACACAAATTAAGAATCGAGCAAGGTCGCCATGAGAGTACTCCCCGATCAAGCAGGACATTCCTCAGGTGCAGCTTGTGCGAGAAAGATGACGAAAAACACTTTTTACTTTCATGCGAATCTGTTGAAAATGTAAGAAGCAAATTATGACTACAGTCCTCTCCATCTGTCCAAATTTTAATCAACTGCAGCCTAATGACAAATTAATTAAGCTTCTTAATTCAGAAGATATTGAAATATTAGTACATTTTTGTGAACTCATTAAGGAAAGTAGGATATAATTATTTTTCCATACATGTTAGTCCTAAATGCTTGAACTTTATGTTAAACTTTTATAGAATTGTATCTCATTATCTCCTTTTTTATTTTCAATAACTTAACGTTTCTTGACGTGGCAAAGTCTGGTGGACCATAGAGCACCGTCCCTTGGTGCCCTCTGTGGATGAGTTACCCTAAGAGCTAATCCATCTACATTGGGCACAAGGATGGCCCACCTAGTCTTTTAGCCTCTAATATAAACACATCATTAACTTCTCTAGGCAAAGACCAGGGTGTGTCATAAAGCACCGATCATTGGTACCTTCTGCAGTCAGATTAGATGAATATCTAGTCTGTCTGCTTTTGGTACAAGGATAGCAGCCTGCCTTGTAGTCTATTACAAGTAGAACTAACTATACACATTCTTATATAACAGGCATGTATCTTGTCGCACTGGCTGTACACGACCCCACACACATCAATTAAACTTACTATAGTTACATGTATGTATATACTTATGAATCTAGTCTTTAGATATTATGCAACGTTCAAATTGTTATCCATTGTTATTATGTCTTAATTAAATGTACTGTAACATGCCCCTTGTGAGCCCATTCTTTTTGGACAATAAAATATTCTTCTTCTTCTTAGCATTTATAGGGTTAACCCATTTCATAAACATAAAAACTAAAAATTATTAAAAAATATTATTTGACCTCAACCTGAATCAATGTGAATTCGATATGATAGTCAATAATGATCAACCATGAACATCCGTTGAGATATTGCTGTTTAAAAGCAATGGCAACGGTCAAAGAGAAATAACTCTTCATAGTTAATACAGTTAGGTCAAGGTTTCAGTTCCATATATCAGTATTTCTGCACACCGATATATAATTATAGTTCTACTGTGATCTTGTGATTTTTTTAATGTCAAGACATTGATGACCAAAACTTCAAGTACATATTACATCTGGTTCACGAATTTTAAAGGTGCATATTTCATTTCCAATTAAAAGGATAAATATAAACTCATATAGGGATTATCAAAATTTTTTGCGCGATATATAACAAGTGTGGCGATCTTTCATTTAACAACTTTCATTGGAACACCTTTTACTGTTGCAATGTTGATCTGCACACAATTTTTTTTTATTACGAGGGGTAATAACTCCGCAGAGAAAAAGTGTTATCTCTGCCACGGTTAACCAACTTTCGTCAGAATACTAACTTGGCGGAAAAAAGAATAAATAAAGGTTTTAACAGGCTTTTACGGTGTGCAGTTTAAAAGAACACATGTATTAAGTTACTTTCAAATTTAAGCTCTAAATAACATAAATAATGTATCTTCAGATATTTACAAATTTGTTAAGAAAAAATCGCGTGGATAAAATAAGGAAGGTAAAATTGAAAACAAAAATTGTCCTTATCCTAGCCTTCCTTTTTATATAATTTCACAATATGAGAATGATATATTAACAAATAAAAGCTAAAACTATTCAGATATGTTTTAAAAATAGGATTTGACGTCAAAACTATTACAGATTATGAAACCATCCCCAATGACTCATTGTCATCGGTCCTTGTGACTTTTGTTATTAAAGAGATTGCACGCAGTTTGTTGTATTTTAACGTTTTCCGGGAGTATTTCATTTTCCAGAATTATTGATTTTTTATTTTTAATATTGTTGATGTTTTGTTGAATTTACAATGAAAAAACAGACACATATATATACAGTCTTTTTTATTGTTTACTTTATGGTTGACCATTTTCATTATCAATTAATAGCTGTTTTTTAAATTGGCCACAAAACTATTTTAAGCTATTTATAAAGTAGTAAGATTGAGCTACATTTGTTGTTGCTTCATTATTAAGGGTATGTGTCAACAGAAAATTTTATGAAATTTCATAAGCAATTCTACCTTAAACTGCAAAATTATGCATAAAATTCAATAATTTATAATAATAATATATAAGATAAGATAAAATAATTCCATCTTCAAAGTAGAGGAGAAACGCCTCAAACTAAGCTAAGAAAATGTGACAATTTGACAATTATCTCTCAGCTATATTATTAAATAAATACTGAAATGATATGAATTGCTTTATTAATGCTATATTTGTATATATTTTATATTCTTGAAGATCTAAAAGGTTTTTTTTTTTTAAATTGTAGTCATACAACAATCTTTCACCTAGATCGTGATTTAAATTGTTTTATAAATATTATGTCATTCAAATAAACATCTACTCGCAAATTATAAATGTTTTTTACAGTCAAAAAACTATAACTGGCCTCCTAATCCCCATTTCTTAATCAGATGTTTATGTGTAGACGTTTTGGGAACAAACCACCTGATCATTGTAACTTGTCGTTATCAAACAATTAAATCACATTTAATAATTACATTCGTCTGTTGAAACACTATTGACCTATTGACATATTTCTAAAATATAACTTAATAAGTCGTTCAACTTCAATACAAGTTCAACACGTATGTACATTACAAGGATATATAAATAGAGATTGTGGAAAACCATATTCGACTTTCGTTTTGTTAACAAATGGGGGAACATTGGCGAAAAGTTACCAAAATGATGTTATGATTAATTTTGATACATTTCATTACCATGAGATTAAAATAAACATATTTATCAACAAGAGAGAACACAGATACAACAAGGTTTGACTATCATGTCATTGTGAGGCAGAAAAGGGAAAACTATTAAAGCAACCAATAATGAATAAATGAAAAATTTAAAATAAACACTATAGTAAATAAAATTAAAAAAACAAATAAAATAAATACTTCAGTAACGAGTCTCTAAATTATCTACGCATAAAATAGTCGATTTTTTTTTATATCCTTATTGCAACAGTCTATTCATATCGATGGACAACTTTGAATTGCTAGGTGAGTCATTTTTCGCTTTTGTTTTTGTTGATGTAATTCTTGAAGTTTCAATACATTTACACATGATTGATCGATTTATGCATGCGATGTTACCACGTGCTCCTTGGGCTATTGTGGTCATGGCTATTTTGTTGAATTTCAGTGGAACTACGACGTTAAAATATAATGATATAAATATAATAGCGAGCACAGCTCGCAGCGGGCAGCGAAGCTGTCCGCGAAGAGCGGTGAGCTCTACGGCAATTACGTGTCACGTGGTCAAAATGGAATCACGTGATCAAAATCTGCTTAATGCTGATATTGATTTTTTTTCGTCCGGAAGTTGATATCGTCAAAAAACTGAAAGAAGAAGGGCTAAAATTAATTTCAAAGAATGACTAAAAAATTGACATCGATAAAAAATAAATGTTATATTTAAAAATAACAACAAAAATTTCATACTATTTTTTTGCATTCTCTAAATCGATCTTTAAAAACTGACTATCGTAAGACATTTCATATGACGTCACCATTACAAAGAAAGACGTCACATGATCACTGGAATGTAGTCGAGGCACTTTTAGGGTATTCGGAAGTAACGTCAATTATGAAAGCGCATTATATATATATATATATATATATATATATATATATATATATATATATATATATATATATATATATATATATATAATAAAGGACTATATTGTCTGTGCTCATATTTTGGAAATGCCTACTCCATATTATAAAAGATTTCCACGCAAGTTCGTTATTTAGAGCGGTCTACCCGCAACATAAAATTCAGGGACTTGCTATCGCTTTCATATTCGTTTGATTTTTGAAAGTGGTATTAATACTAGTATGGGCATTGTAAATCCGATATTGAGTTCCACTTAAACAATGCGGAGGCTACATAGAATTACATGTGGCTTTGATGAACCATGGTGAAGCGTAAAACGCTGCATGTCCATAAGAACTACTGCAAGTTCCTATTCCGGTTTCCGGTCTATCTATGTGTTTCCTACGCTGGTGTGATAGATATTGCAAGGCAATAATAATTACAAGTAAAATCAAAATGTCAATAAAAATAAAGATAAAAGCACGGATCTTTTGTTTCTTTACTGTGTAAATTATTATTACACTTCATCAGTCAGGGTTTCTGTGTACACATGTGTCCACGAAACCCTGACAAACTTAGCTAGAAAACTCCCGGGCTAGAAGATTTTCATATGACGTCAAATCTTCAAAATATTAATACTACTGTACAAAATACACTGATTTTCACATGGTCTATGCATCACATCCGTATTTACATAGACATCGGGATATCCCCTAACCAAGTCGTGAATGAAAGAGCGCTTTTGATTGGCTACATGCAGGTATGATGTAGCCTATAAAAATAGTGACTTCTAGCCCGGGAATTTCTCAGCTAAGTTTGTTAGGGTTTCGTGGACACATGTGGACACAGAAAACCTAACTTGTGAGGATGATTACACTTAGAAAAAAAATTCCATTGGATTTCCGTATTAAAAGTTACAGTATAGAATAACATTCCACCTGGGTGTGACTTATAGCATAGAAAAAATATTTTAGTTCATTGTAGTTTGATGCTTAAGTAATTTCAGGGAGCGGGTGGTGGGTAACGTGGTATATAAAGGGTAATACGGATGAGCGGCCAGAAATGGGGATGTGCAATAATAAAATATATGAATAGGTCCGATTTAATAATTCGATATACGATACGTTTCATAACGTCCAAAAATATATGAAAAAGTTGGGTTTTCAAATCTCCATCCGCAGACCTTTACCTACAAGTATCCCTAGTTACCCCCCCCCCCCCCCCCCAATGTAATTTCAAGTCTGGTAAAAGTAATAAAACCAGGTGATATATATTTATATATATATACGTCTACAAATTAAGCCCAACACTGTTAGAATTAGATTTTTAACACTGTCAAATTTTTGCTTACCCGCAGCGGGATTCGAACTCACACCGTTGTGACACTGTGGCACCAATTCGCCTGCACTATGTCCAGCGGTCTAGACCCCTCGGCCAAATCCGCTATATATATATATTTCTTGGATATCAATGAATAGTGTTGGAAATTATTCTTTAATTTGTATTTTTAATTTGTCAGTTCTAAGAAACAATACACTTATAATGGTATATACACCTATTATATCTTTGAAGCAATCGATCACATCATTCCTAATCAGGAACAATTTAGCTCTAATATTTCCCCGCCCGATGATTGTCCATGTATGGGAACATGGCATTAATTTTTCAGGTCTTTTATTACCGTTATAATTCCACTGTAAACTCTAGTTAAATGTCTAAATAACATTCTCTGTACCATAAACACGCATTAAAATTTGTAAACTTGTATCTAAATACAGTATACAATTATTTTACTTTGACGATCCGACGATAAACAGCCACCTCATTTTTAAAAATAGAAAAGAGAATAATTAGATCAATTAGAGCAGCTTTTCTACAACACTTGTTGCTTTTTGTTGTTTTTATTAAGTCAGTAATTTTCAGGCAACCTAATATTTTCATCGATTTCTATTTATAACGTAATGACATCTAAAACGAAACCATCGGCTTTTCCGTTACTTTTCATGTTTAAACTATAGTAACGTAGTTAATAATTAGTTTTTACTAACTAATGTTTAACCACAATAATTTTCCTTTTACAAGTAATAAATGTTCTTGTCCATAAAGTTGTAGTGAAGGACGAATAACACCATTTTAAAATGCCGCTATTTCTGCTTTCAGGTATATTTAATTCAAATATTGGCTCCAAAATGTTTGTCTAAATGCCTTGGTGTAGAATTTCACTAATTAAATTTTTCGTCTTTTCACTTTAACATATATATTATAGTGCACTGGTGGGTTTTTGCGGTTCATTTCCCCTATATATTTTATGATGTTATTATACCACTGAGCCCAAAAGACACAGTCAAACGCTTTGTTTTTAACGGTAACTTGTTATATCCCGTTGCTTTTTATCAAACAAGGCCTAAGATTTCCAAAATTGACATTTAAAGCAACATGAAGTTTAATTTTCACATCAATAATTTGGCACAAAATTATCTTCCAATTCAGAGAACTATCCTCAATGTGTTTTTATCATTGTTTGAAGTTTTACTTCTGTATGTCAACTTTCTGAGTTCTATAATTAATTTAGTATAACATTTGTTTACATATTTCAGTTAAATGCACTCGGTTGTAGCACCATAATTTGTCATTACTATATAACGTTTTTTTAAGTTAAATTTTCCTTTCAAGTGCCAAATAAACGAATGAAGATTTGTTAGAAAATAGCAAAAACAAACGACAGAAAAATAAGAGCGTAAATTCACGGTTGATTAAATATCCGGATTTAGACAAACATACAACCAGTTGCGTAAAAATAATGGTAGCACACAAGCACGGGTTTACACATAATTTTCGGCTCTGCCTTTGATGTGCCCGCAGAAACTTTGCCTATAAGGGCTTACACATTAAAACATATATTTTTACGCCCTAGACAACACGAAACAGAGACCAAAAACACAAAACAGAAAGTGAAAAACCCGAACCAAACAAAAACCATGCGTGCACTCAGTAAATGTCTGCCTCTAATAAGAAACCCGTCTAGTTACTTATTGTCATATCCAGGAAAAAATCCAGGCATAGGAAAGGCTTAGAAAAAATGTCAGATCGTATTTGAAAGACGGATTTCCAGTAACGATCATTTAGGGGGGCAAGATGACGACTTTAACACTTATGGATAACATCAACATGGGTACAACAAACCCTTGTTTGAGTACCTAATGTGTCAACATTAGTGAGAGGTCTAGAAAATACCGATCGCAGGATCTAGAATAACGTATGGATTGTGAAATGTCATATAACGGAGCTGCTGGAATGTTGCTATCGATGAACGGGATGTTGACAATTGGAAAGTTGAAGTAATCACGTTTGTCGTAGAGTGTAGTTAGGAGTTTTCCCCGAGTCTATTTCCAGAAGTAGATCTAACTAATAAACCGACCTAAATGTATTGGTGGTGTCCTAAATTTCAATATTGTTTAGGCGAATTAAATGGAAATAGTCGCCGTATTTAACATTGTTCAGGGACAAGAAATCAACAAAATTGCGAAATGTGAAATTATTGGTCTGGTCCGGTGTCTTTTTATTTTCTTCTTCAGCAGGACTTCTAGGAACTCGGCCTTATATGAGTGTAAAAATAGATCGACGAGAAGAGAAGCATGCTTAATACCCATTGCAATAACAGTCTGTTCAAAAACATGTCCTCTAAACATGACAAATATGTAGTCAATCAGAAAATATCAAATGTGACAGATTTGGTGTTCAGTATATTTATAATTTGATTGAGAGTAACTAATGACGAATAAAGTTCATGGCTAATTACCAGTTATTAATATAGTTTCATTCCTATTTTCCCGGAAAAGCAGTGTTATATTAGAAACAAAATCTATACCTTAAGTTGTCTATCAGCTCTCGTGAATTTTTACTTTTCAGTATCTACATATCATTAATGCAACTCCTTTAACAGCAAGTGTCCCTGTCACTGGCGTCCCATTTCTATTGATTTTAAAATAGTGGTCAGGAGTTTTGATGAAGGTTTGGTTGAACATTTTGAGGATCCTGCTAGGAAACGGTATTCAATTCCAATTCGTTTTTTCAGTAAATTCACTTTAACAAAATTGACAAAGATGTATATATCGTTTACATATCTATATACAATAATCGAATTTAAAATGAAGTATACTACCTTGGTATCTTTGACGACATTTTATTTACAACCACTGGGTCGATGCCTCTGCTGGTGGACTGTTAGACCCCGAGGGTATCACCAGCTCAGTAGTCACACTTCGGTGCTGACAGGAAAATCATAGATTCTCACTGTGATTAAGTCATTTTCTAAATTTACTGACTAGAACTTTCAGAAAATATTTTAATTCTAAGGTGTTTTCTATTTCAATGTGTAGATAGCCTTAGCCGGATTTGATATAACGTTTTGGAATTTTGGTGATATAAGCTCTACTACATCTTAATCATTTGGATTTTTTACATATTGTTTGGGTTTGAGCGCCACTGATGAGTCTTATTTGGACGAAACGCGCGTCTGGCGAAGAAAATTTTTTTGTTAACCTTGGTATCTTTGACGACATTTTATTTACAACCACTGGGTCGATGCCTCTGCTGGTGGACTGTTAGTCCCCGAGGGTATCACCAGCCCAGTAGTCACACTTCGGTGCTGACAGGAAAATCATTGATTCTAACAGTGATTAAGTCATTTTCTAAATTTACTGACTAGAACTTTCAGAAAATATTTTAATTCTAAGGTTTTTTCTATTTCAAGGTGTAGATAGCCTTAGCCGGATTTGATATAACGTTTGGAATTTTGGTGATATAAGCTCTACTACATCTTAATCATTTGGATTTTTTACATATTGTTTGGGTTTGAGCGCCACTGATGAGTCTTGATTAGACGAAACGCGCGTCTGGCGAGGAAAAAAAATTTTTGTTAACCTTGGTATCTTTGACGACATTTTATTTATATACTACTAAATCGTATATAACACCTGGAGTTCAATTGAAACTAATCTTATAGTTCCTCAGATTTTATCAAAAAGGCAAAAAACCTTATTCTTTACAAATTCTTGTACAAATCTAGTGATTAGTTTTATTTGGAATCTATTCATGATATGAAAAATAGCAAAGAAAAACCGACCGTACAAGAAGAGCCAAAAATTAAGGGACCGTTACAAATCCGGATAAAGACAAACGCTACACAAAAATCAAAAACACAAAAAACAAAGAGTAACCCAAACGGAATAAAAACCATGGGTGCACTCAGGTGCTCCGGATGAGTAAGCAGTGCCTGCCTCTAATTAGACACCCGTCGAGTTACTCATTGTCATGTCTAAGGAAAAGTCAAATCCAGGAATAGGAAACACTACCATTTACTCAGCGATAATGTCAGATCGTATTTGAGGGATAGATTTCCCATAACGATCATTTAGGTCATTGTGACGACCATAAAACTTCTGGAGAGATAACATCAACCTAGGTACAACAAACTTTTGAGTAGTTTAGTCACCAAATCTAGCCTTGTTGAGGGACAAAACATCGTCAATATAGCGCAATGTGAAATTAAAGGTCTGGGCCAGTGTCTCTTCTTTCTTCAGCAGGCCTTCTAGGAACTCAGCCTCATGAGAGTACAAAAACAAGTCGCTGAGGAGAGGTGCATAATTAGTACCCATTCGAATACCAACAGTCTGTTGAAAAACATGCTCTCCAACATGACGAATATGTGGTCAATCAGAAAATCTAACATATGACAGATTTGGTCTTAATTTGGTATATTTAGTATAAGATTTAGTGTCATTAATGACGCAGTAAGTTCTGTCAGGACTAATTGCCAGGTATTTATATTATCTCCTCTCGTTTGTCTTGAAAAAAGCAGCGTTTTATAAGATATTTAAGCCTGGTTTGAAGCTGAATATAAAGGATGACCGTGTAGAATTTCGAAAAATCTTCAAAGGTTTTAAAGCACACTTAGGCGATCGTCTTATGAAACGCTGTTTGTATAGATTTTAGTGAATTTTTGGTACAGAGGAGTAGCATCGCATTTGATATTGGTACGGCGGAAGCCGTACCTGCTTTTGATATTGCTACGCCTATGTATTTGAGATAGAGGAGAGTCAAAAGACACCAATAAAAATAGAAAATATGAACATTTTTTTATTTCTGAAAATTATTGGTACGGCATGTCGAACTTGCAAAAGTTATTGGTACGGCTTCCGCCTATGTGGTATCCAATACAATAAGGGGAGATCAAAATCTTGGACTTTGATTTTGAGACTAAAGGATGCCATACCGATTTGTGATTTTCAATAATCTCATATTTGCATTTAATGTGTAAGTAATATTGCCAAGCGAACTGTCCATGCCTACCTCATTAATTAAACACTCCGCACAATGTTTTGCAAAAAAAATAGTTTTGCTAATGCCTTATCAGCTGGCACAACAACATATTTCTCATGAATGTCGGACAACGTTTTTTGAGCATCAATATTCCGAAGATTGATGATGCTTTAGTATTCATATACATTCTTAAAAGACTTATTCTTATGTGAATCATTGACCTAAAGGTCTTTACCGCCCGGACAAGGTATCAAAATCCTGGTCCTCTTTTTTCGCCCATTTTCTGGTTTGTATTTCTGAAGTTTTTTTCTTATCATTTTAGGGTTTTTTATGCCAACAACGTCATTTATTTCCACATGTAAGGAGTTGACATATTGAAGGTAAGGGATTTATTTTATGCTTTCGAATGTTTAATTTGATATTGATATTTTAACAAGAAATGCAAGATGTTGATGCTTTGAACTTAAGATACTTTGAAATTTGATTTTTTTCTATTATGTTTGTGATACGTATTAACGATTGCATTTGACGGATGCTGCGTTTTTGAGTACTAGGTAAATGTTTATCAGGATCAATATAAAACTAAAGTTTTTTATTAAAAAAGTCTTATTTTAACAATTGGGGAATAATATTTCCGACATTGTCATATTCCAGTATTGTAAAGTGTTTTTTTTTGTTTTCGATTGCAATGTAACAGATGTTTTTTTAACTCACAGAAATATATATCTTGAGTTTAATCTCATTTTAAGTCCTGTTGTTGAGCTTTTTTAGTTTTCCTGTCACATGATTGTTTACCTCTTATGTTGATTTACGACTTTATTAGCCTTTCATATTACCTCCATCCGTATTATACATTTCTAAAATAGGGGGGCCTCGGTGGCCGAGTGGTCAAGGTAGTTCGTCTACTATTGATCACGTGGTCTGTCAACACTGAGATTGCGGGTTCGATTCTCACTGCAGGCAGGGTGTACTCGACTCCAATCTTAATTGACAAGGATTGCCAGTTTTCCTACCGCAGGTCGGGGGTTTTCTCCGGGTACTCCGGCTTCCTCCCCCAATAAAAACTGGAAGCCATGATATAGCTGAAAAATTGCTGAAAGTGGCGTTAAACACCATCAAACAAACAAAAAAAACATTTCTAAAAGAGATAATTTTTAGTTTAGGAGATCTTAAAAGATGACAAAAATTGATAAAACTTTTTGTTTGTTTGAACTACTAAATGTAAACACAAAAGAAATATTTGTTGTATGTTTTGTAATATTGCGTTCGATCGACGTTATCAGTAACATAAATCTCCTTTTGATACTATCGTCAACACCAGAGTTTTAATTTAGAGCACTTCAGATTGCAAGAACTTCTTCCTTTACTTAGGTTACTCCGACTTTCTCCCCAAATGAAAAAACTTAACAAACAGTATGTTCTTGTTGTTATCGCAAAGGTGCATATGAAAATCAGCCAGTAAGCACGTTATTATAGCATAGCATTAAAACTATACATAATATTGCACCATTTGTACATGTTGTATTATCGAAAACATGTGCAGATGGTGAAATTGCATTTGTGTTTGATTTTCTCTACCATATGTAAAAGATTAGTTACTTTATGGCAAATTCTTAGACTATCTAATCAACTTCTGTCATTTTTCATCTTTATGACAGAATTGACTGAAATGGTACTCTAATTCGTAGTTTTTGTAAATTTTATTATTTATTGTGATATACATGTAATATGCATATAAACACAATATAGAATAATACCAATGCAAATAATCGCAAATCAACAGTTATCAAATAAATAAATTCCATGAAATGCAATGCACATCGACAATTAAAGATGCATTTTAAAAAGGTTTAAAGAAGGTAACTTGCGATTGAAAATTACAATTATAATAAAATATATTGAATGTTGCAACATTTGCAATATCATACTCAACAAATAGACATATTGCAGTTACTGTAATTGATGTATAGTTAAATACATCAACACAGTATCATTACGTATAATTCAATACGTAATGATACTGTGTTGACTGGGTATAAGAAAAATTTCCATTTTTTGCCAAATTCATATGATTAATATGGATCAAATATCTATGAAAAAACGATAAGCAGATTTTTGCCTACGTCAATTGCTTACTATCGGAAAGGGTTCTAAGGGTTTGTCTCGCATAGCTTCATTAAAAACACAAATACTATTGCAAATGTTTAAAGATGCTCTCTCTTTCTTAACTACATGGCAATAACATGTTTACACATAGAAAGCGTTCGGCTATTTTTTGTGACCGAAGACAGTATTAGTTTTCACAAGAAACTGTTTACAAGTTTTCTTTGCCAATTGACATCAGCTATTAATTATACAACTCGGCGCTATCGTGAGCTGCCATCATATGTGGTTGTCGAGCAAAAAATGTAAGTGTTTGTCAACTATTTTATTAAAAAATATTGTGCAAATTTATGTTGCCTACTTACTTTTAAGAAAACATTTCGCGGTTAAATTTATACATGAAATCCAGTAATTATAAACGTCAAAATAACAGTGAGTCTTAATGCATTTTTGCAGTATAAAGCACAACAAATCTTTCTATGTTAAATCAAATTCAAAGTTAAGCGAAAGAACTTATTATTAACGGCGATTTGTCATAACTTTCATTTATATGATTTAAAACCCTCAACTCGGATAAAATATTAATAAAATAGCTTTCTTGAGATTGCTTCTGCAAGTGTGGACACAAGAATCTTGTAGAGAAGTCATGTTGTATTGCTTATCTTCTTCTTCAGACAGTGCAGTTTGGACCTTCTTTTTATACATGGACAGTGATGGTGAGTCAGATATATTACTATAAGTTGTTGGTAATATACAACTCCCTAGTCCAACCAGTGTGCACATTGAATTTGTTTAACTAAATGAAATTAATTACTACCACATCTAAAAGAATGAAACATATTTAAGGATTTTAGCTCTTTAATCAAGTTTACCCTGATACAATGATTAAACAGGAAAGCTCATTTTAGCCAATCAAAAGACAGTTTTGTTTGAAGAATCGTGATAATTTAAAATTGCTTAAATTTTTTGTATTTTGAACAAGAAGAATGATTGAACTATAACAAAAATCGTCCAAGCTAGCTTATAGGTTCAAATTTGAAAAATAAATTAAAGTTGTATGTGTATATTTCCTTATTGGATAATTCATTTTTCGCCCAATCATTGATTGACGCTTTAGTTCTTAATTTAGTTAACGATTGTGGATCAAATTTACCTGCAAATTTAGTGCGAAATGAACGATATTCCGAAATTTAACTGGCTTTCGTGCGTTAAAGCTGGTTAACTACATGCTTATGAGTATCGCTTGCATGATTTATTTCCGTAAACTAGAAACAAATCGTCTGTAATCATTTTATCATAATATTAACAAAAGAATTACTTTCATTGTTAAAACTTTTCATTTATTTTTTTATTTTTATATTTTTACATGTATGCATTTGAAATATCGCTTTTACTCTCTCATTTTTCTGTGTAGCGTTTTGTGTAAAGTTAGATGTACTAGAATAATCTGATGGTCAAAATGGTCACCTAAATTCCAAACGTTTGTGCATGAAAACAACTCTATAGACACAGAAATGGCATAAAATGTAATCATACACTATTGTCTTATTTTTTTTCCTTTTCCAGACCTTTTGCACAAAGATTGATTTAGATATCCGGCCATTGATGGTGAGTTTGATATAGAATTATTTGTACTCGTTATTTCAACTAAGTGCAAGCACAACATTTTATGTTCATCAGTATGTGGAATACTCCAAAAAAGCGTACCTTGGCAGTGAAATATTAGTGTTCATTCTTTTCACTGGCGACATATTCTGTTATATCAATGCTGTCAAGCTTAAGACGCATCGTCCTTATTGACATAAAAATATCAGAATACGTTAAAACGTATTATTTTACAAAAAGAAACATTTTAATCGAAATTTAAACTACAATACTTGCGATTGTTAAACTGTAATGGGAAATCGGTGTCTCAAATAAGATCTGACATTGTCGCTGAGTGGTGGTTCCTATTCCTGGATTTGACTTTTTCCTAGACATTACAATGTGTAGCTCGACAGGTGTCTAATTAGAGGCAGGCACTGCTTACTCGTCAAGCACCTGAGTGCACCCATGGTTTTTTGGGGGTTCGGGTTACTCTCTGTTTTTTGTGTTTTTGGTTTTTGTGTTGCGTTTGTCTGTACCCGGATTTATAACTGTCCCTCGACTTTTGACTCTTGTTGTTCGGTCGGTTTTATTTGCTATTTTTCTGTAAACTGTTAATTAGAGGCAGGCACTGCTTACTCGTCAAGCACCTGAGTGCACCCATGGTTTTTATTGGGTTCGGGTTACTCTCTGTTTTTTGTGTTTTTGGTTTTTTGTGTTGCGTTTGTCTGTACCCGGATTTATAACTGTCCCTCGACTTTTGACTCTTGTTGTTCGGTCGGTTTTATTTGCTATTTTTCTGTAAACTGTTAAGTTCACTAAAAAATTCAATTGTTTAAAATACAACTAAAACTCAGCTTCAAACGATTTTTTTTTTGCATTTTCTTTCAGCATTGCAACTATCTTAACTATAAACAACTATAGTAGAATGGACAAAAAATTACCATTAAAAAAATACAGTAATTGAAGCTTGTGCATTACAAACGGTGGAGGTCTATCAGCCGTCAATTAACATTCATATTTATTTATTTTTATAATTAGTACGGATTTTACTATACCCATACAATCCCCCAAACACATTGAGAGTTTGTATTTAACGATATAACAGAAGATAAAAAACAGAATATTTGTTTGGAAAAAATTTAAATTTAATTATTCATTAATATGAAAATAGTACATAGATAAATCTCTCTGTCACATTTTTTTACATGCCCTTTCCTCTCTTCATGACCAAACTAGTATTTCTTCAGTTGTACTTTTGTATATTATAAATATTAGCACTGTTTGGTGTATTTACACGCAATATAATACTCTTGAGACCGATACCTATACATTTAAGCATTAAATTCCATCTTATCTTTAGCTTCCATATTTAGCATTTATAAAGAAAAGCCTTAAAAAGAACAAAATCAGAAGTTACTCCCAATACGTGTTGCATAATGAAGGTAATTAAATGCGTTGTAATTGTTCTAGCCGAGACTATATTGGAAGGGTTTTGCGTGTTAATGAAATTTAATGTGTCACTGATTAGTATTAAAGTATAACAAAAATTATTTGGTCCTTTAAAATCTGTACACGATGATTTTGTTTCAAGTTTTATACATATAAAATTCAGATAATGGACTTATGTTGAGAAAATCTAGACAAAATTTCGTTCGTGCATAACTTTGTAATTGGCTTATTCATAGACTAGGAAAAAGTATCAGAAAAAATGAATCGGTTTCAAAATTGCCAGAGATTAAATAAAAGTACTTTTGCCCTTTATAGCCTTTATCATTTGTCGCACACAAAAGCAATCTAAAACTTCTGACTAGTTGAAATGTTCTTGACATCCTTTAAGTTTTGGACATCTTTTTCAAGTCTCCCTTTTTCCTTAATTTTTGGGTTCTGCGACTTATCTCCATGTTAAGAACTTTATGGAAACATTTATAACTGAATGTAAACGAAAGTGACATTAGATCTTTTGCATCATCCGATAGATAACACTCAGTCACAGTGTACACGCCTATGCTTTGTCAATATAATTAGTCTTAGCTTTGTCAAAATAATTAGTATATTTCAATAACTGACAACTTAATTCATTATCCTTTCCATGCATTCTTAAACTGACAGAGAATAAAATCCAATAGCAAGATGATGTCTCAGATCCAGGTATAATTCATTCTAGTAATTTTTTAATAAAATTAAGTCCTCGCGGAAGACGATTCTGCTTATATAGGAAGTTTTAAAATCATGTAAATGTGTTTCTTGCAGAAAGACGTTAGCCAAAGCGTAAAAGCTTATACTTTTTAGACATTTCTTCTATTATTTTTCTAGAGCTTTTGTTTCTGTAATGCTAAATGCTATACGTATCTAGATAAAAATCGGGCTACATTCCAAACCTAAACTGTAATTTAACTGAAAATCGGAGCATGAAATAATGTGTAAAATATTGTCAAAAAGGCTAGCTCATGACTGTGCTATGCCAACAAGGTGAGTTTTAGTTCAAACAGAAATAAACAAGCAGAGTGAATAGTTTTTAATAACTTTAATTCCTTCTTTACAAGTTCTACAACTTTATCCTGTAATACTTCTCCTTCTGGTTCTAGAAATCTATTAAATTTAAAATTTTAATGTTTTGCTTTCTTGTTGATAATTTCAGTGCATTTCTGGATCTGTGATTACAACCATCAACAGTTCTTGAATTTCTTGTATTTGTATACACTTGGCTGCCAAACGTTTTTCAAGATAGAAATGACTTATACTAGTACACTATAAGTGTACTGAATGATTGTTAATTCAAACCATGCACATCAATTTTAATATTCCTTCTGTAGTATCTTTCTGACATAATAGTCAAATCCACACAAAAATGAATCATGGGATGACCTTTAAAAACTTGTCCCCAATTATAATCTTTCAAACAAAAAAACCTCTGTCCGCGATTGTACATTCCAATATTTCTCTGATCTGCTGTGCAACGTAATGTTTGTGTTCCTGATTTAAAGTTTCTTAGCTGTCAAGTGCTTTGGTTTTTTTGGTTTTGGTTTTTGTTTTTGTTTTTGTTTTTGTTTTTTTTTTGATTGGTCAATAAAGTTTTTTGAGGTTTTACATAGGTTTTTGAACAGAAATTTATATTGATGAACGTATATTTAGTTTTAACGAACATATGTTTTGCTGGCGTTTAATTTTTACACAGGTGTATTTTGAGAAGTTGTTGTAAAGCGGAATTCATTAGCACTACTTACGATAAAAATGCTCTCACTTAAAGCTATTACAATAAAGCAACAATTTTCCACCCGCGCATACCTCTAAATGTTCGCTTAATGGAATTTGTCTATATTCCGGTTGTCGGATTTGTTGTTTGTGGAGCCGAACGCGTTCACTTAGACTGTTTCCTGTTTGGCCAACGTATTCTTCCTTACAGTTTGTGCATATAATACAGTAAATTAGATTCTCCGTTTTACATGTCATATTGGCTTTTATTTTAAAATTCTTTCCGTTGTTGAATTTTATTTCAGAACCAGTTTGCAAGTAATTTAAATTTTCCCTTGATGAACATACACCGCAACTTTTATCATCACATATTTTTAAATAGAAGGAATTTTCATTCATATTGAATCTCGCTGTTGTTAAATGACGTTTTAGATTCTTTGGTTGTCTTCTGTTGTATATTATTGACTCATCGTTAATAAGAGCTTTAAGATGTTCACTTTGATGTAAGATCGGGATGTTACTCTTAATATAGCTGAAAATGTTAGGTAGTGCGGGATCGTGTGTTGTTACGAAAGGGATGAGGTTGGACTTTTCATTCTTTTCTTTTGGTTTTCTCAGTTCTGTTATTGATAACGCGTTAGCTCATTTAATTCCATCTTCGATAAGTTTTATCGGGTAATTTTGATTTTGAAGGAATGATTTTAGTTCTTCCAATCTTTTTGTGCGTAGACTATTATCCAATACAATTGCACATATTCGTCTAGCCATAGTATATGGTATGTTCCGTTTCGTGTGGGAAGGATGGCATGACTTGAAATTAAGGTATTGATGAGTATCAGTCTTCTTATAAAAAATTTCCTTTATAACTTTATTTTGATCTATTTTGACTAGAATGTCCAAGAACGGGAGCTGTATATAATTCGTTTCTTTTGTAAATTTTATAGATGGATGCAGTGTGTTTAAAATTTCATGGAAAGTTTCTAATTCTTCAAATGATATATTCCAAAATATAAAACAGTCATCTAGGTAGCGTTTCCATTGTTTGTATATATAATTCCTAAATTCTTCGTCGTATCTTTCTCCAACCTTCTGATAAAGTATGTTTTCCAAAAAAGCCATGACTAAGTTTGCGTATGTTGGTGCAACTTTTGTGCCCATTGCCGTTCCTTTGATCTGTTTGTAGTATTCTCCGTTGAAAAAAAATGTGTTATCTTCTAAAACTATTCTTATTGCGTCAACTATAAAATCGGTTGTAAATCTATTATCGATGAGATTACGGTTTCGATCCACCCAGTATTGTATAGCTGATATCCCTAACTCATGCGGAATGTTAGTATATAAACTAGTGACATCAAATGAAGTCAATATTGTATTTGCGGGCACTGTTTCCGGAATGTATTTTAAAAAATCCATATCATCTTTAACGTAGCTAGGTATTGTTGGACAAAGAGGTTTTAGGATAGGTTCTAAAAATTGGCTAAGACGTTGAGTGGCTGATTCCGGGCCTGCCCTATTGGTCTTAGCTTAAGGTCATTGGGACGTAGAATTTCAACAAAGCTTGTGTTTTGTTCAGTGACAGCTTCTTGAATTGTTTTGCTTTTATGAACTTTAGGTAGTCCGTAGAAATTACTCTCCTTTGGGGTAAAGTCGCAAAGATATGCTATTTCTTTATCAGTTAAGATTTTGCGTGTTCTTCTACTAATAACTTCAATTTTCGGATTGTTAATTTATCGTTGATGTTTGTTTGTTTAAGATAATATTCCTCATCGTTTAGTTGTTCCTTGACTTTATTTTTATAGTAGTCTTTGTCCATTATTACAACAGCCCCACCCTTATCCGCTTCCTTTAATATAATAGATGTATTATTTTTCAAATTTGCCAATGCTGTTTTTTCACTTTTGTTGAGATTTTGTGTACATTTTTTAGTATTAATAGGAAATTTATAAATTGTTTCAATAAAGTGATCTAGGTTAGTATCTCTTCCTGGTTTCGGAGTAAATATTGATTTATTTTTTACCAGAGATTGTTCATCATTTTCCTTACCTTTAAAATATTCCTTGAGACGGAGCCTGCGTGAAAATTGTTGAAGTTCGACTTTAACAATGTTATATTTGAAATCGGCGTTGGCGTGAATTTAAAACCTTTCAAAAGTAAATTGATTTGATCATTGTCAAGTTTAGTAGAGGAAAGATTTATTATTTTCGGATCAATTTTCTGGCCTG
The DNA here is from genome assembly GCA_944474755.1 of Limnoperna fortunei. Taxonomy (NCBI): domain Eukaryota; kingdom Metazoa; phylum Mollusca; class Bivalvia; order Mytilida; family Modiolidae; genus Limnoperna; species Limnoperna fortunei. The sequence goes on along the minus strand of OX104118.1, from coordinate 47,252,406 downwards.
AATCATTTAGTGGTTCCGATATATATATATATATATATATATATATATATATAGATATATAGATATATATTCTTTGGCATCCTTATATGCTTTGCACAAATATGTAACATAGATTAACAAGGAAAATGTTTACATGTCCCTGCTGCTCCAGATTCCGTTAGTATGTCATTGATATAGCTACAAAACTAGAAATATTGGATTAAAATTCGTATTATTCCTATAAATTTGGGAGAAATGAAAACTATATTAGACAATTATTTTCTAGTTATACAACAAAACTAAAACACCATTATATTGCTTAAAATCGCCGAAAATCTTTTAATATAATTTCTACAAACTTTCAAATAATACTTTTTTTGTCTGTATAAGTTTTTGTGGCCGTCGGAGCACAACTGATACCTTAATAACGGGCAATGTCCCACCCTCTGTGTCTGCCTCTTCTTCTCCCTCCTTTGATAGTTTCGTAGTTCCTTGCATAAATGTCTTGTCAAGCCCTAATAATCGTGTGACAAGTCAATACCAAGTTTTGTTGCATTACTGTGATCACTAGGTCTTCATAAGAACTAATGGCTTACCTGATTATATTTTTAACTTCCTATTCCGTTCTGTTATATCTGTATAAAATTATAATAAGTCTTTGGTGACAACTCATATCTGTGGACTGTATCCTTCTCCCCACCGAGATCTGCTGTAATTGAGTGTCCACGACGACGCAAAATGTATACAGCAGTTTTGAGATCACCTAGGGAGTGCGCATTAGTCTGATCTTTGAGCTAGGTGCGATATTTTGGTAATTCCATATGCTCTTCAATCTTGCATCGCCGCTGTTATTTGTGATATCCCAGTCAGTATTTATCCTTAAGTCCGAGCTAACACTTCTATCATGTACTTCCAGAGCGCCGGGCATGATTTTTTTTCAAGAAAGATATTGAAGAGTGTAGAGGAGAGCAAACCACCTTACCTGACTCCCACTATGTCGTTCACATTTGCTCGCCGGCGCTGCCTTTAATGTAAACTACACTGGTTACGTATCATACAGATGTGACTATTATCAAGTTGGCATCTATGTTATACTACCTCATGGCCCACCAGAGGGAAAACCTGTCATACCCTGTCAAACACTTCCTGAAGTCCTAATGACAGAGATATTTCTGATATTGGAGGTGATCAAAGGTAAAATATCTGCCTGTTCTTCGGCAATGATCTATCTATGGCGTCATTTTGTGTAATAGAACTATTAACATGACTTAGTTTTGACAGGGATTTTCCTACCTTTTTTCAAATGGGGCCTGGGCCCCTGTTCATTGGGAAAATTACGACGTAAATTCCACAATTGGGAAAAGTCTTAAATATGAATAAAGTAAAAACATTGCTTTTAAACATCAATGTTTTTAACGTAAAATGTTTCTTGTATAAATTAGTCATGAATGACAAGATGGAATCTATAAGCGTGACCTGAAAACTGACAAATTCAAATCAGTTTTCATAAATATTTTGGAAAAAGTTATCAAAATTTACATATGTAGCCAACTGTGCTGACATCATACTCTAAGAGAAAAATTTCCATGAATCTTGGTGGAATTTAATAGAAACTGAGTTGCAAACATCAGATTTTACTTTCACTCTCGTTTGTTCTGGGGTCTTAATAAATGACTGGATAAAAACTAAATCAGATATACATAACTCTAAAAATGTGCATTGCATTGGCATTTTAGTCCCTGATTCGTATGATAATCGGCATTCAACCGAACCTTCGCTACCGACGGTCGAAGGTTCGGTTGATGCCGATAATGGATGGGTCTAGAGGTACAAGAAAACTCATTATTTTCTATTCACAAAGGCTCTGGTCAATATTTAATTTCGTAAAAACTAAATTTCCTAGTTTTGATACAATACGTCATCGTTCCACTTCGGTAGTATTTCGCGTTGTGTAATGCCATTTTTGAACGTTAATGCAGGGTCACGCTTCATTCCAAATGTATTCCTCCGACTTATTCTTTTCTAGACAAAGCTTTTTGAACCAAAAAACGGCCCATATTACTGGACATCGTAAAAATAAAGTAATTTGTCTTATTTGCTGCATACAATTATCTTTCATATTATTGAACAAAGTTACGCGACTTACCAAATCTCAGGGGTTTTTTTTATATCATACCGGAATCCGCGTTTGGTATAAAACAAGCAAGCTCTAATATTAAACTGGTTGCCGTTATGACTAAAGATACCGGGATAAGTAATTATAAACCAATGTTCGCGTAGTAATCAGATTTTGATTTTGTTTGTAATATTTCGGCTTAGCGTGATTGAATTTATTTCTAGAAACAGGATTACAAAACCTCCTGAAATGGGAATTTTCACTTTCATAATTGGGAAAAAATATGGGTTTTTGCCGTTGGGAATGGGGCTGAATATCGGCCCCAAAATAAAGGCAGGAAAATCCCTGTAATTTGGGTGACTATGAGGCTGACTATCAGTGACATCTCCTCTTGCTTGGACTAGTAGTGCTGAGATGTTGTCTACTGACTTTACACCTTTTTCTACCTCTTTCTCAAAGAATGGGGCCCCGATGGCTGAATGGTTCAGGCCGTTAGTCTTCTGTTGATCACGTGGTCTGTCAGCAATAAGGTTTGAGTGTCGCTGCGGGCAATGTGAACTCTACTTGAATCTTAATCGACAAGAATTGACAGTTTTCCTACCGAAGGTCAGAATTTTTCTCCGTGTACTCCGCCTTCCTCCCTCAATTAAAACTCGACGGAACGATAAAGCTGAAATATTGCTAAAAGTGGCGTTAAACAAAAAAATCAACGTCAAAGAATGTGATATCTGTTGGTGTTAGTGGGCTGTTTAATGTGTTTGGATCTCTTGTGGCTGTGTTGTTATATTTAATCTGATTATCGCTATTTTGCGGTATTTTCCTTTGATCTTTATGTGCGATATTATTCCATCTCACTATACTAGCGTGAGATGGGCCCATCTCAGCTCGCTGTCAAGACGTCGTTAAGTAAACACTGTGACGTCACAATGTTACAAAACATCGATAAACAGATTATTTACGTTTTTTGAAACTCGATGCATTTTCTCGCAATCTCATCTCAGGGCTGTCGACCTTCGATGGGATAAGACGAGAAAATGCATCTCAATTCAAAAAACGTAAATAATCTGTAAATATTGTCTATCTCTGCAAAATATCTTGGTCTCCTGTGTATAGCGGATGTGCTTCATGTTTGTACTAGTCTTGTTTTTTATCAGTTTATTCTTTCTGGATGTTATTTGTAGGCAGTCTTATCTTTATTGACATTGTTCCTTGAACCAGATTTCCTTCGCAATTTGTGTGGTTTTTTTTCGATTTATAGGTCTTTACTGTTTTCATCTTTGTTTAGCTCCCTGATCTAGAATGTCGGCAGTGATCAACAGCTTGCACCAATAAGACACCAGCTTGTGTATATCTTCGTTTTGAGGTCCCTTAAAATACAGTAAGTTACGTGACAAACAATTTACAAAATGCACTTTAATACTTTAATCCATAAAGTTAATAAGCATTAATTTAAATGTCCATTTGAAGATTTCTTCTACCCCTGATATGATCTTGTTTAGAAATTTTAAGACATCTTATTTCAATCAATTTTAAATAAAATTTGTCGATAATCTTCGGTTTTATCGCTAATTGATGTTCAACGTGCCGATCAATGTTTTCATGACCTGCAAAAAAGGTAAATAGTGCAAATTTCCGTCCTATCTTGTGTCTTCAGTTTCTCGAGGTCAAACGTGTTTCTTAAACAGCCGGTTGGCTGACCTTCTTTACGATAGATCATCATCACTAAGTCCTAGTCTGGGATCCTAACTAAATATTCTCAATACCGTAAGCGGACTTCCGGTTTGAATATACAGTCAGGTCACCAGCAATGAATCCGGTCAAATTTTGACCGGTTTGACACATTCGGAATACCTCAAAATTTACGCGAGAATTAACTGTAGCTGACGTAATTCCGATACAAAGCATGATAACGTTACGTCAGGCGTCCGATAATTAAATTCAAATAAAAAACAATTTATCCAACGATTGTTTTTATAGATTTATGTATCGTTTGTAGAAATAACTCAACGGAATGGTCAGTTCAAATCGAAAGCCGGAAAACGAGAAGCATGTAGCTACTTTATTCAAATTTGTATTCTTACTGACATTTTTGACGGAACAAAACGAGTGAAAAGTTAGCTAAAACATGGCGTTTTAAACAACAGGTGACGCTTGCGTAAATGAAAAATGGAGGGGACCAGGTGAATGTCTGCCTTGGAAAGATACTTTTTCTTGGCGATGATATCACTGGACTGGAAGCCCCTTTAAAACTTGATGTAGTTAATTTAATGTGGTGTTGCCCTGCTTCGGGCTATGCCGCGGTTCTTCTACCTTGCGGCAACCATCCGGTTTGGAATTGAAAATGGTCATTTCAGGCCGAGTATTGCCTTGCTTAACCCATCCCTCTCCAGACTTGTTGACTATTGCCAAATTTTCACATAACCTGTGGCTCGCCCTGTTCCTGGATAGGTTGCCATTGAATCCTTCTTTAGATCTTTCCGCTATGGGCGATGACTGCATAAAGGAGGTTCATACGCCTATTAAGGTGCACTGTAAGCATCCTAGTCATCCAAAACGTGTCCTGTGATGTAGCAAGATACTCGTGGATTGCGGGATCGCTTGTGTATTTAGTTAAATCGATTGAACATTAGTTTTAATTCAAGTATATTTATGATTTAATATATAATCGAAAGGATTACACGTGCGTAAATTTAGAAATCGGCAATTCAAACTAATCCCAACTGCAGGACTAAGCTTCAGATAGGACTTCATGTGGGAAAAGTTCAAATTCCTTCTCTTTAGAAATTGCAATTCTGATTCTATGCGAATGTTTATTAGAAAGTTCTTACAAAGAGTATGTTTTTATTTCGATCTAAGATCCCGGAGATGCTACGCATGCTATGTTATATAGCAGCCTACTGAGGTTATTTATGATTATCTGGATACGTACAATTTTTAGCCAATTTAAATTGAAAAGACAATTTTGCATTGATTGTTTTGTTTGTTTGAATGGTTTTCAACGCCACTTTCAGCAATTTTTCAGCTATATTATGGCGTCAAGTTTTTAATAAGGGGAGGAAGTCGCAGTACCCGGAGAACGCTCCATAACAACTGGACAAACAAATATAAAATATCTTCTGTAACATAGATTAAAAATGTTTTAAATGCGTCCGTAAAATTATTATCATACAGACAAACATGTAGAATAATTCGGCGGCGAATTGATGCTTTGCATCAAAAGTTTTTCTTGTCTATATATCAATCTCAGTATCTGTTATACAAATCCAATAATTATTTTTTCATTATAAGCAGAAATTATTTCATTGGCTTTGGGCAGAGGCAGTTGTATATTCCAGCGCTTTATAGCCACAATATCTTTGATTTTTTACGGTCAATAATTAGCTCACCTGGACCGAAGGTCCAGGTGAGCTATTGCTATCACTTGGCGTCCGTCGTCCGTCGTAAACTTTTTCAAAAATCTTCTCCTCTGATACCACTGGGCCAATTTTTTTCAAACTTGGCCACAATCATCCTTAGGGTTCCTAGTTTCAAGTTTGTACCCAGGGTGTTGATCAACAGACAAATATGGCCGCTGTTACTAAAAATAGAACATGGGGGTCAACACAGGTTTTTTGATCATTATCTAAAAACTATAATAGCTATAGAGAAAACCGTTACTTTAAATTGATCAGCACATTAAGGTCTACAATAGTTGCTATTAGTGCGAAGTTGTGTATTGGCTTCGTGTATGAGTTATTGCCCTTTTTTGACGATTTTTGACAAAATTTTTGGTATTTACAATACAACCTGAAAAATATACGAGGTAAAGTGAAACTGTAAATGGCAAAAATGATCAGCAATAAAAGCCCTACAATTCACTTGATTGGTCTGAAATTGTCAGATGACTCCTTATATGAGTTATTGCCCTTTAAAAATTGTAATTTTTTATGAAATTTTCCGTTTTTGTCCTGTAACTTTAAAACTATAACAGCTAGAGTAAAACTATAAATAGCAAAAATGATCAACAATACAAGCCCTACAATTCACTGTATTAGTCTGAAAGTGTCAGATGACTCCTTATAGGAGTTATTGCCCTTAAATGGCAATTTTTTTATGAAATTTTCCGTTTTTGTCCTGTAACTTGAAAACTATAGCAGCTAGATTGAAACTGTAAATTGCACAAATGATCAGCAATAAAGACCCCAAAATTCACTTGATTGGTCTGAAATCGTCAAATGACTCCTTATATGAGTTATTGCCCTTAAATGGTAATTTTTTATGAAATTTTCCGTTTTTGTCCTGTAACTTTAAAACTATAACAGCTAGAGTAAAACTGTAAATAGCAAAAATGATCAACAATACAAGCCCTACAATTCACTGTATTAGTCTGAAATTGTCAGATGACTCCTTATAGGAGTTATTGCCCTTAAATGGCAATTTTTTTATGAAATTTTCCGTTTTTGTCCTGTAACTTGAAAACTATAGCAGCTAGATTGAAACTGTAAATTGCACAAATAAATGATCAGCGATAAAGACCCTACAATTCACTTGATTGGTCTGAAATTGTCAAATGACTCCTTATATGAGTTATTGCCCTTAAATGGTAATTTTTTTATGAAATTTTCCGTTTTTGTCCTGTAACTTTAAAACTATAACAGCTAGAGTAAAACTGTAAATAGCAAAAATGATCCAACAATACAAGCCCTACAATTCACTGTATTAGTCTGAAATTGTCAGATGACTCCTTATAGGAGTTATTGCCCTTAAATGGCAATTTTTTATGAAATTTTCCGTTTTTGTCCTGTAACATGAAAACTATAGCAGCTAGATTGAAACTGTAAATTGCACAAATGATCAGCGATAAAGACCCTACAATTCACTTGATTGGTCTGAAATTGTCAGATGACTCCTTATATCAGTTATTGCCCTTAAATGGTAATTTTTTATGAAATTTTCCGTTTTTGTCCTGTAACTTTAAAACTATAACAGCTAGAGTAAAACTGTAAATAGCAAAAATGATCAACAATACAAGCCCTACAATTCACTGAATTAGTCTGAAATTGTCAGATGACTCCTTATAGGAGTTATTGCCCTTAAATGGCAATTTTTTATGAAATTTTCCGTTTTTGTCCTGTAACTTTAAAACTATAACAGCTAGAGTAAAACTGTAAATAGCAAAAATGATCAACAATACAAGCCCTACAATTCACTTTATTAGTCTGAAATTGTCAGATGACTCCTTATAGGAGTTATTGCCCTTAAATGGCAATTTTTTATGAAATTTTCCGTTTTTGTCCTGTAACTTGAAAACTATAGCAGCTAGATTGAAACTGTAAATTGCACAAATGATCAGCAATAAAGACCCTACAATTCACTTGATTGGTCTGAAATTGTCAGACAACTCCTTAAATAAGTTATTGCCCATAAATGACAATTTTTTATGAAATTTTCCGTTTTTGTCCTGTAACTTAAAAACTGTAACAGCTAGAGTGAAACTGTTAATAGCAGACCTGATCAGCAATACAAGCCTTACAAATTACTTTTAAGTCTGAAATTGTCAGATGACTCCTTATAGGAGTTATTGCCCTTAAATTGCAATTTTTTATGAAATTTTCCGTTTTTGTCCTGTAACTTAAAAACCATAACAGCTAGAGTGAAATAATAAATTGCAAAAATGATCAGCAAAAAAAGCCCTACAATTCATTTAATTGGTCTGAAATTGTCAGATGACTCCTTATAGGGGTTATTGCCCTTAAATGACAATTTTGTCCTGTAACTTGAAAACTATAGTAGCTAGATTAAAACTGTAAATTGCACAAATGATCAGCAATAGAAGCCCTACAAATGATTGCTTAGTCCAAAAATTGCAAGATGACTCTTTATAGGAGTTATTGCCCTTTCATTATGAATTTGGACATATGACCAGTTTTTTAATTATAAATTAGTCTATAGCACACCTATTAGTAGAGTAAAACTGTAAATTTCTAAAGTACCCTAAAGGACAATGCCTAAAAACCATTTAATTTTCAGAAATTGTCGATGGCACCTTATAGGAGTTATTGTATTTAACAAATTGTTTGAAGAAATGTTTAGTTTTTGCACAGTAACTTAAAAGCTATAACAACTAGACTGAAACTGTTAATTTCAAAAATTTTAATATAGTTTAAGTCATTTGGATTCCAGGTGAGCGATTACAGGCTCCTGGGAGCCTCTAGTTTCAGAATGCAAATGTCAAGTTAGATAATACTTATTGCGCATGTTTTCAACACAACAAGTTTTATATATTTAACAGCTTACTCAACGTTCATTGATATCTAGGAGGCAATATAAAAACGTATATAACATGATAATACAAAATAAGTGTATCCCATTTCGATGGCCATAGTTAATAAATAAAAATTTATTAACTTATAGCGTTTATGACCAAATGAAGTATTTGCAACCTATAAAGAGGTCTTGTTTAAATAAAAGAAAAAGTAATAATAAATTTTTCTCAGAAGTTGAAATAGTTTTATGATTACACCCCATCTTCGATTATGTTTTCTTACTACACGGGGTAGTAGATATCTGCTGGTGGACAATTTGTTATAATTTCATGAAATTCCAAAGATCGCAAATGATACTGGTTTAGAATCAGACTATACACAAAAACTGAGCGAAACGTCAGGAGGACGTAGACTCTCTTTTCGAATATATTATAGTTGTGCCTGACTCTCTAATTTAAAACATATTTGTCATGTTAGTTGGACGCGTTTTTTTAACAAACCCTCCGCATGCCAATGGGTAACAACTGTTCCCCTCGTCTTGCAGACTTTATATTATTATACGATTTTATACAAATGTTTCTTCAAAGCAAGACAAAGGTTAGCCTTCTATTACAATTTGAACTTATTAGGTTCTCTGGCTTACTCTCTTGAAAAAAACTGCACGCCATGATATAGCTGAAAAAAGCAGAAAGAAGATTTAAACCATGCACGAACCAAAAAACCAATAGACCCATGATAATTGGTTGGATGAAATCGTTTTGTTTGTACAAAACTTGACTATATAAAACAAGTGCGGAATCTTTGACAACATTTATATACCGAAGATATATCGTGTCAGAATAAATACTTCCAACATCTTGGGATGTGGACGCAAGCCATATCTCTGTTTGCTTTTAATAAATGTACATACACAATTACATATACGTTTTTCTTTTTCTACTACCTTATACTACAAAGTTTGTAATTGTTGGAAATTATTTTTATTATAAAATGTTTGTGTTAGATTACGGTCAATAATTTCGGAATGCAAATGTCAAGTTAGATAATACTTATTGCGCATGTTTTCAGCACAAGTTTTATATATTTAATAGCTTACTCAACGTTCATTGACATCTAGGAGGCAATATAAAAACGTATATAACAGGATAATACAAAATAAGTGTATCCCATTTCGATGGCCATAGTTAATAAATAAAAATTTATTAACTTATAGCGTTTATGACCAAATGAAGTATTTGCAACCTATAAAGAGGTCTTGTTTAAATAATAATAATAAATTTTACTCAGAAGTTGAAATAATTTCATGATTACCCCATCTTCGATTATGTTTTCTTACTACACGGGGTAGTAGATATCTGCTGGTGGACAGTTATAATTTCATGAAATTCCTAAGATCGCAAATGATACTGGTTTAGAATCAGACAATACACAAAAACTGAGCGAAACGTCAGGAGGACGTAGACTCTCTTTTCGAATATATTATAGTTGTGCCTGATTCTCTAATTTAAAACATATTTGTCATGTTAGTTGGACGCGTTTTTAGCTCACCTGACCCGAAGGGTCATGTGAGCTATTGCCATCACTTGGCGTCCGTCGTCGTCCGTCGTCGTCGTCGTCGTCGTTAACTTTTCTTCAAAAATCTTCTCCTCCAAAACCACTGAAGGGATTGCTTTGAAACTTTGCACACATCATCAGTAAAATGTCCTCTACCAAGTTTGCCCAAATCATGGCCTCAGACCAACCAACATGGCCGCCATGGCTAAAGATAGAACAGGGGGGTCAAAATACAGTTTTTTGCTTACAGATCAAAAAGTATAACAGATACAGGAAAACCAAACAGACTTTCTTCTTTAGCATCTAAAGCTCTACAAAACACTCCATTGGGTCAAAGTTGTATGATGACTCCTTGTAGGAGTTATTGTCCTTTAATTGTCAAAATTGATGATTTTTGCCATTTTTGCCTCAAAATCTTGAAAATTATTAGAACTAGAGAAAAAGTTAGCATTGCTTAATTGTTCTGTTCTATGAGGGCTACAAAAATGACTGAAAGGTCAAGATTTTCTGATTAACCGTTTAAGAGTTATTTCCCTTGAATTGTTTTATTGATTTTTTTAAATCTTCTCCTCTGAAACAACTGAAAGTACTGCTTTGAAACTTTGTACACATCATCTGTCAAATGTCCTCAACCAAGTTTGCACTAACCATGGCTGCAGATTAACCAACATGGCCACCATGGCTAAAAATAGGACAAAAGGGGGGGGTAAAATACAGTTTTTGGCTTATATTTAAAAAAGTGTAACAGATACAGGAAAACCGAAGAGACATGCCTTCATCTGCATCAAAAGCTCTACAAAACACTCTATTGGGTTGAAGTTGTATGATGACTCCTTATAGGAGTTATTGTCCTTTAATTGTCGAAATTGATTATTTTTGACATTTTTGCCTCAAAATCTTAAAAATTATTAGAACTAGAGAAAAAGTTAGCATTGCTTAATTGTTCTGCTCTATGAAGGCTACAAAAATGACTTAATGGGTCAAGATTGTCTGATGAACCGTTAAGGAATTATTCTCCTTGAACATTTTTTTAATCAATTTTACTTGATTTTAAAAATCTTCTCATCTTTAACCAATGAATGGACTGCTTTGAAACATTGCACACATCATCTTTAGGACGTCCTCTACCAAAATTTTGAAAATAATGACACCTGACTACCTACATAGCTACGTTGCCTTAAAATAGAAAAAATGAAAAAAAGGGGGGGGGGGAGTCGAGAGAGTTTTCGACTGATAGTTAAAAAAGTATAACGGGTACAGCAAATTTGAAGTGAACCTCCCTTCTCCCTCTAAGCATCAAAAGCTCCTCCTTATAGGAATTATTTCCCTTAAAAGGTCAAAATTAATGATTTTTGCAGAAGTGTTGGGCAATTCCTTATAGCAACGAAAAGCTGCATGATAAAAAAGGGTTGTTTGGTTTCAGGATCAGGTGAGCGATACAGGCTCCTGGGAGCCTCTAGTGTAACAAACCCTCCGCATGCCAATGGGTAACAACTGTTCCCCTCGTCTTGCAGACTTTATATTATTATACGATTTTATACAAATGTTTCTTCAAAGCAAGACAAAGGTTAGCCTTCTATTACAATTTGAACTTATTAGGTTCTCTGGCTTACTCTCTTGAAAAAACTTGACGCCATGAGATAGCCGAAAAAAGCAGAAAGAAGATTTAAACCATGCACGAACCAAAAAACCAATAGACCCATGATAATTGGTTGGATGAAATCGTTTTGTTTGTACAAAACTTGACTATATAAAACAAGTGCGGAATCTTTGACAACATTTATATACCGAAGATATATCGTGTCAGAATAAATACTTCCAACATCTTGGGATGTGGACGCAAGCCATATCTCTGTTTGCTTTTAATAAATGTACATACACAATTACATATACGTTTTTCTTTTTCTACTACCTTATACTACAAAGTTTGTAATTGTTGGAAATTATTTTTATTATAAAATGTTTGTGTTAGATTACGGTCAATAATTTCGGAATGCAAATGTCAAGTTAGATAATACTTATTGCGCATGTTTTCAGCACAAGTTTTATATATTTAATAGCTTACTCAACGTTCATTGATATCTAGGAGGCAATATAAAAACGTATATACAATGTAACATGATAATACAAAATAAGTGTATCCCATTTCGATGGCCATAGTTAATAAATAAAAATTTATTAACTTATAGCGTTTATGACCAAATGAAGTATTTGCAACCTATAAAGAGGTCTTGTTTAAATAAAAGAAAAAGTAATAATAAATTTTTCTCAGAAGTTGAAATAGTTTTATGATTACACCCCATCTTCGATTATGTTTTCTTACTACACGGGGTAGTAGATATCTGCTGGTGGACAATTTGTTATAATTTCATGAAATTCCAAAGATCGCAAATGATACTGGTTTAGAATCAGACTATACACAAAAACTGAGCGAAACGTCAGGAGGACGTAGACTCTCTTTTCGAATATATTATAGTTGTGCCTGACTCTCTAATTTAAAACATATTTGTCATGTTAGTTGGACGCGTTTTTTTAACAAACCCTCCGCATGCCAATGGGTAACAACTGTTCCCCTCGTCTTGCAGACTTTATATTATTATACGATTTTATACAAATGTTTCTTCAAAGCAAGACAAAGGTTAGCCTTCTATTACAATTTGAACTTATTAGGTTCTCTGGCTTACTCTCTTGAAAAAAACTGGACGCCATGATATAGCTGAAAAAAGCAGAAAGAAGATTTAAACCATGCACGAACCAAAAAACCAATAGACCCATGATAATTGGTTGGATGAAATCGTTTTGTTTGTACAAAACTTGACTATATAAAACAAGTGCGGAATCTTTGACAACATTTATATACCGAAGATATATCGTGTCAGAATAAATACTTCCAACATCTTGGGATGTGGACGCAAGCCATATCTCTGTTTGCTTTTAATAAATGTACATACACAATTACATATACGTTTTTCTTTTTCTACTACCTTATACTACAAAGTTTGTAATTGTTGGAAATTATTTTTATTATAAAATGTTTGTGTTAGATTACGGTCAATAATTTCGGAATGCAAATGTCAAGTTAGATAATACTTATTGCGCATGTTTTCAGCACAAGTTTTATATATTTAATAGCTTACTCAACGTTCATTGACATCTAGGAGGCAATATAAAAACGTATATAACAGGATAATACAAAATAAGTGTATCCCATTTCGATGGCCATAGTTAATAAATAAAAATTTATTAACTTATAGCGTTTATGACCAAATGAAGTATTTGCAACCTATAAAGAGGTCTTGTTTAAATAATAATAATAAATTTTACTCAGAAGTTGAAATAATTTCATGATTACCCCATCTTCGATTATGTTTTCTTACTACACGGGGTAGTAGATATCTGCTGGTGGACAATTTGTTATAATTTCATGAAATTCCTAAGATCGCAAATGATACTGGTTTAGAATCAGACTATACACAAAAACTGAGCGAAACGTCAGGAGGACGTAGACTCTCTTTTCGAATATATTATAGTTGTGCCTGATTCTCTAATTTAAAACATATTTGTCATGTTAGTTGGACGCGTTTTTAGCTCACCTGACCCGAAGGGTCATGTGAGCTATTGCCATCACTTGGCGTCCGTCGTCGTCCGTCGTCGTCGTCGTCGTCGTTAACTTTTCTTCAAAAATCTTCTCCTCCAAAACCACTGAAGGGATTGCTTTGAAACTTTGCACACATCATCAGTAAAATGTCCTCTACCAAGTTTGCCCAAATCATGGCCTCAGACCAACCAACATGGCCGCCATGGCTAAAGATAGAACAGGGGGGTCAAAATACAGTTTTTTGCTTACAGATCAAAAAGTATAACAGATACAGGAAAACCAAACAGACTTTCTTCTTTAGCATCTAAAGCTCTACAAAACACTCCATTGGGTCAAAGTTGTATGATGACTCCTTGTAGGAGTTATTGTCCTTTAATTGTCAAAATTGATGATTTTTGCCATTTTTGCCTCAAAATCTTGAAAATTATTAGAACTAGAGAAAAAGTTAGCATTGCTTAATTGTTCTGTTCTATGAGGGCTACAAAAATGACTGAAAGGTCAAGATTTTCTGATTAACCGTTTAAGAGTTATTTCCCTTGAATTGTTTTATTGATTTTTTTAAATCTTCTCCTCTGAAACAACTGAAAGTACTGCTTTGAAACTTTGTACACATCATCTGTCAAATGTCCTCAACCAAGTTTGCACTAACCATGGCTGCAGATTAACCAACATGGCCACCATGGCTAAAAATAGGACAAAAGGGGGGGGGGGGTAAAATACAGTTTTTGGCTTATATTTAAAAAAGTGTAACAGATACAGGAAAACCGAAGAGACATGCCTTCATCTGCATCAAAAGCTCTACAAAACACTGAAACAACTGAAAGTACTGCTTTGAAACTTTGTACACATCATCTGTCAAATGTCCTCAACCAAGTTTGCACTAACCATGGCTGCAGATTAACCAACATGGCCACCATGGCTAAAAATAGGACAAAGGGGGGGGGGGTAAAATACAGTTTTTGGCTTATATTTAAAAAAGTGTAACAGATACAGGAAAACCGAAGAGACATGCCTCCATCTGCATCAAAAGCTCTACAAAACACTCTATTGGGTTGAAGTTGTATGATGACTCCTTATAGGAGTTATTGTCCTTTAATTGTCGAAATTGATTATTTTTGACATTTTTGCCTCAAAATCTTAAAAATTATTAGAACTAGAGAAAAAGTTAGCATTGCTTAATTGTTCTGCTCTATGAAGGCTACAAAAATGACTTAATGGGTCAAGATTGTCTGATGAACCGTTAAGGAATTATTCTCCTTGAACATTTTTTTAATCAATTTTACTTGATTTTAAAAATCTTCTCATCTTTAACCAATGAATGGACTGCTTTGAAACATTGCACACATCATCTTTAGGACGTCCTCTACCAAAATTTTGAAAATAATGACACCTGACTACCTACATAGCTACGTTGCCTTAAAATAGAAAAAATGAAAAAAAGGGGGGGGAGTCGAGAGAGTTTTCGACTGATAGTTAAAAAAGTATAACGGGTACAGCAAATTTGAAGTGAACCTCCCTTCTCCCTCTAAGCATCAAAAGCTCCTCCTTATAGGAATTATTTCCCTTAAAAGGTCAAAATTAATGATTTTTGCAGAAGTGTTGGGCAATTCCTTATAGCAACGAAAAGCTGCATGATAAAAAAGGGTTGTTTGGTTTCAGGATCAGGTGAGCGATACAGGCTCCTGGGAGCCTCTAGTGTAACAAACCCTCCGCATGCCAATGGGTAACAACTGTTCCCCTCGTCTTGCAGACTTTATATTATTATACGATTTTATACAAATGTTTCTTCAAAGCAAGACAAAGGTTAGCCTTCTATTACAATTTGAACTTATTAGGTTCTCTGGCTTACTCTCTTGAAAAAACTTGACGCCATGAGATAGCCGAAAAAAGCAGAAAGAAGATTTAAACCATGCACCAACCAAAAAGCCAATAGACCCATGATAATTGGTTGGATGAAATCGTTTTGTTTGTACAAAACTTGACTATATAAAACAAGTGCGGAATCTTTGACAACATTTATATACCGAAGATATATCGTGTCAGAATAAATACTTCCAACATCTTGGGATGTGGACGCAAGCCATATCTCTGTTTGCTTTTAATAAATGTACATACACAATTACATATACGTTTTTCTTTTTCTACTACCTTATACTACAAAGTTTGTAATTGTTGGAAATTATTTTTATTATAAAATGTTTGTGTTAGATTACGGTCAATAATTTCGGAATGCAAATGTCAAGTTAGATAATACTTATTGCGCATGTTTTCAGCACAAGTTTTATATATTTAATAGCTTACTCAACGTTCATTGACATCTAGGAGGCAATATAAAAACGTATATAACAGGATAATACAAAATAAGTGTATCCCATTTCGATGGCCATAGTTAATAAATAAAAATTTATTAACTTATAGCGTTTATGACCAAATGAAGTATTTGCAACCTATAAAGAGGTCTTGTTTAAATAATAATAATAAATTTTACTCAGAAGTTGAAATAATTTCATGATTACCCCATCTTCGATTATGTTTTCTTACTACACGGGGTAGTAGATATCTGCTGGTGGACAGTTATAATTTCATGAAATTCCTAAGATCGCAAATGATACTGGTTTAGAATCAGACTATACACAAAAACTGAGCGAAACGTCAGGAGGACGTAGACTCTCTTTTCGAATATATTATAGTTGTGCCTGATTCTCTAATTTAAAACATATTTGTCATGTTAGTTGGACGCGTTTTTAGCTCACCTGACCCGAAGGGTCATGTGAGCTATTGCCATCACTTGGCGTCCGTCGTCGTCGTCGTTAACTTTTCTTCAAAAATCTTCTCCTCCAAAACCACTGAAGGGATTGCTTTGAAACTTTGCACACATCATCAGTAAAATGTCCTCTACCAAGTTTGCCCAAATCATGGCCTCAGACCAACCAACATGGCCGCCATGGCTAAAGATAGAACAGGGCGGTCAAAATACAGTTTTTTGCTTACAGATCAAAAAGTATAACAGATACAGGAAAACCAAACAGACCTTCTTCTTTAGCATCTAAAGCTCTACAAAACACTCCATTGGGTCAAAGTTGTATGATGACTCCTTGTAGGAGTTATTGTCCTTTAATTGTCAAAATTGATGATTTTTGCCATTTTTGCCTCAAAATCTTGAAAATTATTAGAACTAGAGAAAAAGTTAGCATTGCTTAATTGTTCTGTTCTATGAGGGCTACAAAAATGACTGAAATTTCAAGATTTTCTGATTAACCGTTTAAGAGTTATTTCCCTTGAATTGTTTTATTGATTTTTTTAAATCTTCTCCTCTGAAACAACTGAAAGTACTGCTTTGAAACTTTGTACACATCATCTGTCAAATGTCCTCAACCAAGTTTGCACTAACCATGGCTGCAGATTAACCAACATGGCCACCATGGCTAAAAATAGGACAAAAGGGGGGGGGGGTAAAATACAGTTTTTGGCTTATATTTAAAAAAGTGTAACAGATACAGGAAAACCGAAGAGACATGCCTTCATCTGCATCAAAAGCTCTACAAAACACTCTATTGGGTTGAAGTTGTATGATGACTCCTTATAGGAGTTATTGTCCTTTAATTGTCGAAATTGATTATTTTTGACATTTTTGCCTCAAAATCTTAAAAATTATTAGAACTAGAGAAAAAGTTAGCATTGCTTAATTGTTCTGCTCTATGAAGGCTACAAAAATGACTTAATGGGTCAAGATTGTCTGATGAACCGTTAAGGAATTATTCTCCTTGAACATTTTTTTAATCAATTTTACTTGATTTTAAAAATCTTCTCATCTTTAACCAATGAATGGACTGCTTTGAAACATTGCACACATCATCTTTAGGACGTCCTCTACCAAAATTTTGAAAATAATGACACCTGACTACCTACATAGCTACGTTGCCTTAAAATAGAAAAAATGAAAAAAAAGGGGGGGGGAGTCGAGAGAGTTTTCGACTGATAGTTAAAAAAGTATAACGGGTACAGCAAATTTGAAGTGAACCTCCCTTCTCCCTCTAAGCATCAAAAGCTCCTCCTTATAGGAATTATTTCCCTTAAAAGGTCAAAATTAATGATTTTTGCAGAAGTGTTGGGCAATTCCTTATAGCAACGAAAAGCTGCATGATAAAAAAGGGTTGTTTGGTTTCAGGATCAGGTGAGCGATACAGGCTCCTGGGAGCCTCTAGTGTAACAAACCCTCCGCATGCCAATGGGTAACAACTGTTCCCCTCGTCTTGCAGACTTTATATTATTATACGATTTTATACAAATGTTTCTTCAAAGCAAGACAAAGGTTAGCCTTCTATTACAATTTGAACTTATTAGGTTCTCTGGCTTACTCTCTTGAAAAAACTTGACGCCATGAGATAGCCGAAAAAAGCAGAAAGAAGATTTAAACCATGCACGAACCAAAAAACCAATAGACCCATGATAATTGGTTGGATGAAATCGTTTTGTTTGTACAAAACTTGACTATATAAAACAAGTGCGGAATCTTTGACAACATTTATATACCGAAGATATATCGTGTCAGAATAAATACTTCCAACATCTTGGGATGTGGACGCAAGCCATATCTCTGTTTGCTTTTAATAAATGTACATACACAATTACATATACGTTTTTCTTTTTCTACTACCTTATACTACAAAGTTTGTAATTGTTGGAAATTATTTTTATTATAAAATGTTTGTGTTAGATTACGGTCAATAATTTCGGAATGCAAATGTCAAGTTAGATAATACTTATTGCGCATGTTTTCAGCACAAGTTTTATATATTTAATAGCTTACTCAACGTTCATTGACATCTAGGAGGCAATATAAAAACGTATATAACAGGATAATACAAAATAAGTGTATCCCATTTCGATGGCCATAGTTAATAAATAAAAATTTATTAACTTATAGCGTTTATGACCAAATGAAGTATTTGCAACCTATAAAGAGGTCTTGTTTAAATAATAATAATAAATTTTACTCAGAAGTTGAAATAATTTCATGATTACCCCATCTTCGATTATGTTTTCTTACTACACGGGGTAGTAGATATCTGCTGGTGGACAGTTATAATTTCATGAAATTCCTAAGATCGCAAATGATACTGGTTTAGAATCAGACTATACACAAAAACTGAGCGAAACGTCAGGAGGACGTAGACTCTCTTTTCGAATATATTATAGTTGTGCCTGATTCTCTAATTTAAAACATATTTGTCATGTTAGTTGGACGCGTTTTTAGCTCACCTGACCCGAAGGGTCATGTGAGCTATTGCCATCACTTGGCGTCCGTCGTCGTCCGTCGTCGTCGTCGTTAACTTTTCTTCAAAAATCTTCTCCTCCAAAACCACTGAAGGGATTGCTTTGAAACTTTGCACACATCATCAGTAAAATGTCCTCTACCAAGTTTGCCCAAATCATGGCCTCAGACCAACCAACATGGCCGCCATGGCTAAAGATAGAACAGGGCGGTCAAAATACAGTTTTTTGCTTACAGATCAAAAAGTATAACAGATACAGGAAAACCAAACAGACCTTCTTCTTTAGCATCTAAAGCTCTACAAAACACTCCATTGGGTCAAAGTTGTATGATGACTCCTTGTAGGAGTTATTGTCCTTTAATTGTCAAAATTGATGATTTTTGCCATTTTTGCCTCAAAATCTTGAAAATTATTAGAACTAGAGAAAAAGTTAGCATTGCTTAATTGTTCTGTTCTATGAGGGCTACAAAAATGACTGAAAGGTCAAGATTTTCTGATTAACCGTTTAAGAGTTATTTCCCTTGAATTGTTTTATTGATTTTTTTAAATCTTCTCCTCTGAAACAACTGAAAGTACTGCTTTGAAACTTTGTACACATCATCTGTCAAATGTCCCAACCAAGTTTGCACTAACCATGGCTGCAGATTAACCAACATGGCCACCATTAAAAGGTCAAAATTAATGATTTTTGCAGAAGTGTTGGGCAATTCCTTATAGCAACGAAAAGCTGCATGATAAAAAAGGGTTGTTTGGTTTCAGGATCAGGTGAGCGATACAGGCTCCTGGGAGCCTCTAGTGTAACAAACCCTCCGCATGCCAATGGGTAACAACTGTTCCCCTCGTCTTGCAGACTTTATATTATTATACGATTTTATACAAATGTTTCTTCAAAGCAAGACAAAGGTTAGCCTTCTATTACAATTTGAACTTATTAGGTTCTCTGGCTTACTCTCTTGAAAAAACTTGACGCCATGAGATAGCCGAAAAAAGCAGAAAGAAGATTTAAACCATGCACGAACCAAAAAACCAATAGACCCATGATAATTGGTTGGATGAAATCGTTTTGTTTGTACAAAACTTGACTATATAAAACAAGTGCGGAATCTTTGACAACATTTATATACCGAAGATATATCGTGTCAGAATAAATACTTCCAACATCTTGGGATGTGGACGCAAGCCATATCTCTGTTTGCTTTTAATAAATGTACATACACAATTACATATACGTTTTGGTAAAAATAATGGTATAAATCAAGTATTGGGTTTTTATAATTTTATTTTTTAGATATAAACATCTTGATCTTGAACTCCAAACCAGCATGAACCGGAAAAGCGTCATAAAAATATATAATGATTGCTACAGCTATCGTGAATTTGACTATCATCAAATATCCTTTTAAAACAGATCAAGTTTTGCTAATAAAATTTTAAACATAAATGTATTATTCTGTTGTAATATGGTATCAACATCATAGCATCATGATAAACAGCATCCTCCGAAGTCAAGAGTTTTGAGTCCGCGAGGGTGGAGCGAACTGGAACTCAGAACCCCTGACTTGGGAGGATAGATAAACAGTAAAATCAAACATAATTTGGTTGATGTGTATTTAATATTCTTATGTTTGTTATGCTTACTGTTATTTTGTTATTTTCTTTCTTATTTTTATTATTTTGTTTCGCGATTTATTATAGGATTAAACGCTTATTTTCGGCAATTCATCGATGTATGAACGAGATCGACTCACTCACAAATTAAGTAATAAATATTCGGCCGTTTATGATAAGTTTGTGAGTGAGTCGACCTCGTCATACGTTGACGAATTACCGAAAACAAGCATTTAATCCTTATAATTCTTCCAAAATTGATTTTATATATTTACATTCTTTTCCCAAAAATAAATTTCATTATAAGTGTGTGACGTGTAGGAATATACACAGCGTTTGAAGGGAATAACTGGCACTGACAACAGATACATTTTACGATTTGCCGAGAAGATTATTAATAAAAAACAAAAGAAGACTCAACAAAAAACAATATTCCGTATACTAATTTTCCTCATTGTACCCGCGGTTTATATAAACGTCATATGTGACGTCATATCTGTTCAAACGCATCGTAAACCTAGCTAGACGTCCTTTCTTAAGCCCCAGTCACATTAGAGCTTACGACCACTTGCGACCACCGGCGACGCGTAAAACCGACGATCATCGGCGATTGTCTGCGACCAAACCCTCTTTGCGCAGAAAAATTTACTACCGCGATTATCGTACGACCAGTTATTGACAATCGTACGACAACTTGTCGTAAGACCATCGCACGATTACTAAATACTACTCAAGACTATCAGTGACTAATAATGTCACGTGGTCTGTGTCTTGTCACAGGAAATCTTTAACTAGTCTCTGACGATCGTACGATGGTTGCAATTTATCGTAGAGAAGTCACTAATTGTCATTTGTAATCGTGGGTGGTCGTAAGACAAGTCACTACTAATCGCACGATGATCTTAAGACTTTGGAAAGACTACCTGCGACCGAGGGACAAGGACATCGGCGCCGACCAGTTGAAGATTATTACAGACTTTCGAACGACGATCGTGCGACAGCCTAAGACCTTATAAGATCACTAGCGACCTGTTTGATCGCAAGGAGGTTTTTGTGCAAGCTCTAATGTGACTGGGGCTTTAAATACGAACAGGAAAAACAATATAGTTTTCGATTGTTCAATGGATTTATCAGTGAAAATTGGTGGAGCTGTGCTGAGACATGGAGTTGGTGATTATCAGTGCATCTTGCTCATTTCGTTAATTTGTTGTGACTGAGAAAAAAGAAAGTAGTTATACCGTTACGGCTATTGTGTATATTTGAAATGATTCATTATTAAAATTACAAGAAACGCAATTTTAAAGTATCGTTAATATATGCCTTCACACTCGCATTTTGTCCACATTTCCCGTCATCCAGAATGTGTACAATGAATCCAAAACGAAGTGTACTGTTAAAATATTTTCTTGTATGCATTTCTCTATAAAACAAATGATTTCATAATAATAATATACAGCTGTTTCAACTAAATAGCTTTCCGTTTAAGCGATACATCGCTCAAGAAATTTGAATCGCAAAAATTTGAGTGTACTGGCTTAATTTATTGTCTGAAGCGTACACGACACATGGCCGCCATATTTGTTTACTTTAAGCCAGAAAAAGGTAGTAGCCTTAAAGTCCTTCATCAAAGTATGAACGGATCAAGGAATTACTGGTTTAAGGTCTTTTGACCAATCAAAAATGACTATAAACGTAAACGAATCTAAGATAAGAATTATAGTAAATCAATAATATGTATAATAGACCTGTTAGACTTTAGTTTACAATGGCACACCGAACTCTTTACTGAGTTCCCCTGACACCAAAAACCTTATGGGAAGATAAAATTTGAAACCATAAAAAAATGTTCAAATGAAAGCTGTTCTCACATTATCAGGATGACACCGTCACATACTCTATTAAGTAATCTTTGAGTTATTTCCCCTTATTTATTGCATAGTAAATCATTGTAGTAGTAATTAAGTAATTGTTTGTTGTAGTAATAAAGCTTAAGCTTCGCTTTTTTCATTTCCTCATGCTAGTCTGTGTTTGAATGTATGTTTCATATAGATTTTAGTTCTTTGATTGCTATTTTTTATGTCTGCTGTTTTTTAATGTCTTGCTATGCTTTTTATATGTCTTGCTAGGCTTTTTTGAATGTCTTGTAATGCTTTTTTGTATGTCTTGCAACGCTTTTATATGTCTTAATGTGCTAAAGTTTGTTATCATTTTTAGAGTGTGTGATGTATGTACGTATGTCAGTTTTAAAAGCTCTATATGACTTTAAATAAATATGACTTGATCATGAACCAGATATGAAAGAGAAATGCAATATTGGTTATCACTGACCTTGATCTTGAAAAAAAATCAAAAGGTCACATTCTAAATTTGATATTATGTTGTGTGCATATCGCCTTCTTAACCATACGAGATACAAAGCTGAAACCTTGACCAAAATGTAGATCTTGCTAAAGTCTTTATTTGTCATATATTTTGATTGGCACTTTTGTGAGGATCAATGAAATTTATTGTAAATTGTAATATATCAGTAACGATAACATTATTGAAATAAAATCTTCAGTATTGTTCATTCTTTATCTTGAGCATGAAAAGGTCAAACGTCAAGATCACATTATAATTTTCCACATTATTGCTGTTGTAGTAATTAATGTTCTCTTTCATTATGTTTTACTTAAAATGTGTTAATTTTTAACGCTAAATTACTAATATGGCTTAGAGGTTAAATATTAATATCATGAATTAAATGTAGGCGTTTTTGTATAGTCGCCTTAAGTGGATAGCCTATTGATCGTTCGTTAAATAGAATGAACATATGTTATTTAACTTACTGTGGTACTTACTTACTGTCTGAATTAATGACAATTAATTTTGTCACCACATTGTTACATACACAAATGTTCAATTAGATTGCTATCCGATTAATGGGTATTTGTTACGAAAATTGACACATCGCAGGCATGTCTTAAGGTTAAGTTTGATTTACCAAGCAATATATCTAGTAACAGTATCATCAACTGGGAAATTTCTCATATTTATATCAATACATTGAATATAGATATATGAAGTAGCAAGTTTCAATTTCTTTTCGGTCTCATGAAACCACCGCCTATTACATTTCATGTCACACTGACCGTTTGATACAAATATTATCCATTTTAAAATTTTGGCATCCCAAACCGGAAACGTAAAAAACCCTACAGTTTCATACAACCTAGGGATGCGCTTGGCAGCTGTGTGGGAATTGTCAGCAGTAGGTATTTAAAGAAGAAGGTGGGCATTGCTTACTCGTCCGGAACATCTGAGTGCACCGTAGTTTTTTTTCTTTTCTTTTTTTTTGGGGGGGGGGTGGGGTGGGGTGGGGGAAGGTTCTGGTTATTCCTATCTGTTTTTTCTGTCGTTTGGTTGTTTTATGTATTGTATATGTTTGTCTGGAATTTGCAATCGTTCTTTGACTTTCGGTTTTCGTTTTTCCTTGTTTTTTTTATGTAAATAAGATTTTTATTAGATTTATTTATTAAATTTCTCACTAAATAATCTTTCCGATGGTATATCAAGTAGTTTACAAGATAACCCGGAGAGAACCCCCGACCTGCGGCTTAGTTTACTGATATGAAATTTTTGAAATATTAAGGTTTTTATATTCACAAGGTGTAGATGTTCTTAGCCACATTTTTTTTTATAAAGTTGTGAAATTTTGATGATAAAGGCTCCATATATACAATTTCCTTGTTTGAATTATTCGTGTTTTTCTTCTTTCACTTCTAAAAGTAAAACAAATTCATTGCAAGCGAATACATTGGTTCTCGGAATACAAGTTTATGGGTTTTTGTAATGTACACTTGCACAAATGGTTGTAGGAAAGAAAGTAACAGGACAAAAAGTCACGGAAAAAAGTCAAGGATAATAAGTCACAGGAACAAAAGTCACAAGAAAAAAAGTCACAATAAGTTGTATTGGTATTGACTTTGTTTTTTAGGTTTTTTGCAAGATTTATGTTGTTGTATATAAAAAGTAAAGTGGATATTAAAAGACATTTAATTTTAAATATATATCATATAAAAACAACAGAATAAATAACCAATTAGTAGTGGAGTAATTGGTCACACATGTTCATTTTTCACTACACATTATTTATTGAATAAATCACTAAAATTTTGAAGCCATATTTTTGGCTTGGATCTATATATATTTTAAAAAATTTCTATAGTTGTTTATCCTGTACTTTTCTTTGGTATACATATTTTTAACTGTTAAAGCAGCACAAAAAGAGCTGTCTACAGTAATTTGTTATTACTAAAATGTTTTCTAGATTTTTATTAATGGTATTAAATAACTAATAAGTAATAAACAAGTTTTACATAAAAATATGACTATAATTATAATAAACATAAAAAATGTGTTCATATTATGACAACCTTTGTGACCCAGACAACTTATTAATTGTGACTTTTTTTCCTGGGACTTTGTTTCTTGTGTTTTTTCATGTGACTTTTTTCCTATCAAAACTCTGACTTTATTTCCTGTGACTTTTTTCCTGTTACTTTCTTTCCGTTTACCGCACAAATTACATTGTTCAGTTTATTCTAATCCTTAAATTTATTTATAATTATTAACAGCAAACATATATAATATCTCCATCGACGGAGTTAATAGTTTGAACATTAAGTGTTTTGAAATTTGAAACATCTTTATTTCACAATTTTAAAAAGCGAATAAAACAAACATACGACATTAGCAATACGACGCTTACCACCGCGTTATGGCAGGATTATAGTGTCTTCTGTATTTAAACAGTTTGTAATTCCATATTCTGAACAACCATTCACATTCTAAAACATGAAAATGGCCCCGGTAAATGATGTAAAACTTCCTTGTTCTTTGCTTCCTTGTTCGTTTAAATAGTTATATATTTGGTATGTATTTATTAATGTTACTTGCATCTATTTTAGATTGCCTGTATTTTACACTTAATTTTACACAGTTTTTAATTTATTATTTATGCATGAAGCCTACTGATATAAAACACGTGTGTATTTATGTTTTGAAGTCGATATTTGTTAAATAATAACTAGTATTATCCACGATATATTTTACTCAATCAATTAGTTTCTAATTTACTTCTCACAATAATGTCTCGTCTATTTATACTCGTCCTCCCAGGTTAGCGGTTCTAAGTCCACGTCCACTCCCGCCACTCATCCATTTACTTGTCAGAATATCGTCATCTGGTGATAGTGGTAACCGGAGTTTGGCACACAAAAAATGAAATATTGATTAAAATTACACATTTTTGCCTATAGATTACATCGGTTGGGGGGGGGGGGTAAAAACTGATGATACTTTTGGGTACAGATTTGCGGACGGAGATTATTAAATCAGACCTATTCATATATTTTATTACTGCATTCACAAAATAGTCCATTCACTACCATAATGATCAAGTGAGTTAATGGAACACTTTGTTTGTAAAATCACTATGGTTTACATGCTTAAGATGAGAATTGAGGCATGGAACTATCCAATGATATATTTTTCAATGAAAAAAGATACCTTTTCATATATTTGGAAGAGGTAAAAAAGTCACCCATTCGGGCCGCACATCCGTATTACCCTATATATACTAAGTTACCCTACCTCCCTTCGTGTAGATTACAAACTGTCCCAAAAATAAAATTACAAGCTGCAGTAAGTCTAATAGGTCCCCAAATATGTTATATCTCCACAATATAACAGTAAAACTCCATGTATTCGTTGTGAAAAACCGTTAGACATTATAATTAAAAACACATTTAAGGATAATTTACCAATAATTAAAAATATTTATACTGCTTTCCTTGTAATATACCTACACGTTTCGTTAGACAAATGGCAAAGGAAGTGTACTCTGATACCAAAGGATAGGAAAGTACTGTTACATGTAGTCGCACTAAAAATAGTTTTACAGAATATTTTTTTTGATAAAATTCCATACAATTTAGGTTATATTAAGATAGGATTTATTGTTCAAGAGCAATTAGAAGGTCTTTCCCTAATTCGGAGAAAAGTTTTTTACCATGAATGAGTTTAAAATTTTCAACAGAAAATTTTGTTTTGCCGGAAGTGACGTTTCAAATCAAAAGTTAATGTCTTTAGACAGGAAATGTTGTACTTAATCTGTAAAAATGGTTACTAGGGACTTTTTAAACCGAGAGTATTTTTTAAATCTTAAGTAAACGAATATTAACAGTAAACGTTGTCCTGAATCTGAAAATATATGATTGCTAGGGACGTTTTGTTGTAGTTTAGTTTCCTAACAGTTGTAAAAACAACTTCGGGTTTAAGGTTCTAATTCTTCTTCTTCTTACGTATACTGCTCAGATTCAACTTGCTAAATATACTGGCAGGCTGCGCATGGTTAAAACGGGATAAAACAGTTGTGGTTCCTTAGTTTGTCTTTGCCACTTGAGATTTAAAAATCTCAAGTGACTGTCTGTTCGATGTCTGGTGGTAAGTTGTTCCAGTCTTTTGTTGAGTTTAGGAAGGACGACTTCCTGCAGTCTTTTGTTGCTGATTGTTGAGCAAATGTGCGCTTCTCTGAATGCCGGGATCTTCTTTGTGGCTTCTATAGGTTTTGGTGTTTCTCTATGGCTACCTTGTCGTTCAACATCTTATAGAACATAGCAAGTCTGGCTTCTTTTCTTCTTTGCTGTAGTGACTTCCACTCTAGTTGATTTTTCTGTCTGTTACACTAGTTCTTGTCTGTATTTGTTGGTTACATATCTTGCTGCTCTTCTTTGTACTATTTCCAGCGTGTCTGTATGGTTTTGGTAGTACGGGTCCAATAATGTTGTGGCATACTCTAATTGATGTTTTACGAGGGACTTGTATGCTTGGTCTTTGATTTTCACAGACTTGACATGTAGGTTCCTATATAGAAATCCAAGGCATCTTCTGGCTTTGTGATGTTATTGATATGCCCACTCCAGTCTAGGTCGTGTGTGATTGTGCAGCCTAGGTATTTTGTTGACGTTTCATGCTTTAATGTATGGCCGTGTAGTTGATAGTTCCATTTGATTGGTTTCCTTTTATTGCTAATGGTCAGCACAGTGCATTTGTCTGGGTGAAATTCCATTTTCCACCTTTCCTGCCAGCTTGTCAAGGTCTGACTGTAGTTTTGACGGTCTGCTTCTGATGTTATAATAAGGTATACATCAGCAAAAAGTCGGACTGTAGAGTATAGATTGTGTAGAAGATCACTGATGTAGAATAAAAATAGACTTGGGTTCCGGAACGGATCATTGTGGTACACCGGACTCTACTTTAACTTTATTGGAAGATTCTACTTCAACTACAACTTGTTGGGTTCTATTTTGTAGGAAGGGATTTGTCAATTTTTTGTCTTTCCTCTTATCCCATAGTGGTAAAGTTTGTGTAATAGAAGACTGTGTGATACTTTGTCAAATGCCTTGGAAAAATCAAGTATCAATATGTCGGATTGTTTTTCTAAATCTAGGTTTTTTGTGAGATCGTCTATGTATTCTATTTATTGTGTTTTGCATTATGTTTTGCTTCTGAATCCATTTTGTAGAGGATATAGTATGGCTTCTGCATGTTTCATGATGTTACTAGTTACAATGTGTTCCATGATCTTGCAAGGAATGCAGGTAAAAGAGATTGGTCTATAATTTAAGGCTAAATACTGCTGTACTTCTGGCCTTCCTTATATACTGGTGTTACCATTGCTGATTTCCAGTCGTCTGGTATGGTTCCAGTATCCATCGAGTAGTTAAAGATTTCTGTTAATATGGGAGCAATTTTTGTGGCTTTGAGCACTGTTGGTTTTATGTTGTCGGACCGTGTAGATTGAGGTTTTTGAGCTGTTTCTCTACAGCACTTGTTGTTATAATGATGTTTCCACTGTCTTAGTAGTTCTGTGGCTGGTCTGGCGTATATTCTTGTTGTTCGAATTCCTCTTTAGTTAGGTACAGGCAGTTGAGAAAGCTAATGGGATTGGTTGTTAATGACGTTTGGTTTGATAGTTGGATCTGTTTCTAATATTCAATCCTTTCTTAGTTGGGCTACACCGCTCTTGCCACTCTTTTTGTGTTTGATATATGTCCAGAATCTTTTAGATAGGCTTTGGTTTTCCTTGTCTTCTTCAGATATGCAATCTGTTCAATATAATTCAAGTATGCTTTTCTCGATTCTCTTTGCACTGTTTGTTTTAATGTACAGTACTTTAAATACTAGTAAATGCCTTGATTTGTTGGGTCATCCAAGGGTTTTTGTCTTTTGCCTTGCAAGTTTTTGCTAGGTATATGTGTTGTTGAGCTGGTTTCTAGTCCATCTTTAAGGTTTGCTATATTTTATAAATCTCTAGCGTCTCTCTTATGCAGTTTTGTACATTTAGAAGGACGATTGTTATGTCTGCCTTCATGATCTTGCTTCTCTGTATAATGGTATGTGTCTTGGTCTTTGTATGGTAATCCTAGGCTGAGAATCTATCTCACTATAGATGATGTCGTGGTCAGATATGCCTGGCATTACGCTGGTTCTCATTATGCTAGCTAGACAGTTTGTGGTCATTGAGTCTAGTGTATTGTTGTTTCTGGTTTTTTCTTTGGCTAGTTGAGCAAGTCCGTTGTTATCCAGAATATCTGTTAAATAGTAGTGGTGTTCGGCTTATTGGGTGCCTTGACGTGTTTTTGTAGCCCAATCCTAACCTGGCAAATCAAAGTCGCCGCCAACTATGATGTAAAGATGATTTGATGATGATCTTCAGACTGATATTTCAAATTCTTCCATTTTCTTTCTGTCTGATGTATTATGTTTGTAAAAGGAGCAAATCAGAAGTTCTTTGATGCCATGTTGCTTCAAATTTGCCCATATAATCTTACAGTTGGTATCTAGTTCAGGAACCTCTGATGCTAGGTATCTATTATGGACTGCTATTAGGACACCTCCCATACTTTCCCTTTTTGTCTTCACCGAAGTTATTGAACTTTAGCGCATTATTTGGCTGTTTGTTATTGATGGATCTAACCATGTTTCTGTTCCTATAATGATGTCAGGTCGTGTGCTTTCTATAATGTTCCCTATTTGGTGCTGCTTATTTCTGATGGACTGACAGTTAATGTTTAATATTCTCAGTGGTGAGAACTTTGTGTTTTTTGTCTTTGTACAGTTCTTTTTAGGTGTAAAATGGTGAACAGGAGCTGTGTTTATTGTTGTTATGCTACAGTCTGTCAACTTATTCAGTAGGCTAAAACTGTTACTGGTTGGTTTTGTAGTTGGGCCATAACATAGTGAGCTGTTATTCGGGCTAACTCATATTAAACAGTTCCATCCGACTGATGTATTTGCATCTGCTAACAAGAAACTGTATGTCCCACTGTGGACGTCTTGACATTGTATATGATACCACTGATCACATGTGTATCACATCTGATTGCTCTGTCTTTCCATGTAACGAGCTCGTCACATAAACCACAATGATATACGGTGCTATCATTAATACCTGGTCCTTGATTTGGGTTGGTATAATACATATCTTGTATCTATGAGAAGAGTAATAATTTGAACTATACTAGCTATATATTGAACTATATACTAGTATATATATTGAACTATATACTGTATTGTCTATATATGGTTTGAGCAAATACTGACAAGATCAAACGCACCTAAACTCTTTGTTCAAACATCCTTTGTTGACAGTTATTCTGCATGTAAGCTTGGTATCTGGCTATTAGAAGAAATATTGGCTGTAAGTAGTAAAGACTACTAAAATCAAACTCACCTATAATCTTTACTATTATACAGTTGGAATCTTTCGTTGACTTCGTCTACAGAATAGAGTTTAGTTCTTCCTCTTCTACTTGGATTTGTAGCACTCTTACGTGTCAATTAGGAGTTGTTTGGTGATGACTAAGCTGAGAATGTGGTTTGGATTGTCTGTAGTTTCCTCTTTTGATCTTTCTTCTTCTTAAAAAGTACTGGCTGACTCGAATGGTGTTTTCTTGGAGCTGGTTATTGACTTGTATCTTTGTATTGAGGTTCTTTATCTGTTTAGTGGCCTCGAAGTCTTCTGCTTTGAAGGATTTTGGTTCTTTGTGACCCTTGTGTTTGTTGTATTTTACGGTGGAAAGGAATAGGGAGTCGACACATTTGATCTCGGCTCATTCATGTATTTTTAAAGCTTTCTCTATGCTTTCTTCTATTAAATTAACAAGGTCTGCTGTCTGAGCACCGGGGATGTACCAAGATTCTAACGGGAACTCGTTGGGTTGACAGTCATTTTTAATAGTGTAGCCTTTGCTGTCAGACACATATATAAGAATTTTGTATCTGAAGCCACTGGGTATTTGAGGTTGAGCAGCTATATATCTTCTGATTTTACTGCTGTTCATCTGGTATAACTAACGGAAGTTAGATTGTTGTCAATGTAAACAATACCGATGGTCCGATCACACATGAACTGGAACCGACATATTTGCGTATGGAACAACATCAACAGCTATTAAATCCACGTGATTAAATCGTCATCTCTGAGCATAAATATCTGTACTCGGAACAATATATGGTATCCATCAATAGATAAAGAGAACCTGTAAACAATTACATATATTTAAATACATAAAATTATACAAAATATAAGCGATACATATACAATTCATAAAACCAAATCAAGGTATTTATAAATTAAAAAATACAAGTCAATATGAAAAGACTTCGTACTAAATCTTAATCTGTTTACAAACCAAATTTATTATTGACGTCATAAACGGGAGAACCATACCAAAATATACAATCAAAGTCACTGTAAAAACAACCCATGAACACAATCAGTTGCTCAATTACTCAAAGCAAACATTTATCTCTCAACGAAATTTTTGTCACTCATGGGGAAAAGGGAAACTTACCTTTAAATATAGACCTGTACGGTACAGGACAGGGCTGGCCTTCTAATGACTTCGGTTGTATGTTTTTTTTATAGATGTAGGCACACGTAACTGTTGACTTACTCAGTTCGTTTCACAAAATGTATTAGCAGAAAAGCGTCAGTATAATAAAGTTAATTTAACAGTAAAATGTTGCCAAACATAAATTAACCAAAGTTTAATTTCCGAAGCTTTCATAACAGGGTTTACTAGTTGGCTGTACTGATCATACCTTACCGACCTACCACTATCGATGGTTTACGTTATTTATATTACATAGAGTTATGAATTAAAACTTGTCAACAAAACTCTAATTTGAAAACTTGTTCAAAAACTATCAATTATCGGAAATATGTCAACATGCTACATAATTAAGTCAACATAATACTGAGTTAAGTCATCATTATCAGATTAAAAAAAAGAGGGAAAATGCGCTGTTTGAACAGAATGTGCCATCTACTTTTCCACTTATTTATCGTGCAAGTAGACAATTATGAATTAAGTGGACATAATTTTCTTATTAAGTCGACATAATTTTACGATTAAGTCAACTTAATTTTCTGTTTAAGTCGACATAAGTTTTTGATTATGACGACATAATTAAGTCTAGATAATCTGTCTGATTATTAAGTCGACATAATTATCTACCATATAACCATATAACTTGAAGCGGGGGGGGGGGGCCTTGGTTTAGAAGTTGAAATTCCAAGACCCCAATGAGAGAATCATGACAGAAATAATCAGAAAATTAAGTCCCCTTAATTCATAATTATGTCTAATTGCACGATAAATAAGTGGAAAAGTAGATTGCACATTATGATGGCATATATCATATCTGCCCCTACTTGTCACATAATTAAGTCTAGATAATCTGTCTGATTATTAAGTCGACATAATTATCTACCATATAACTTGAAGCGGGGGGGGGGCCTTGGTTTAGAAGTTGAAATTCCAAGACCCCAATGAGAGAATCATGACAGAAATAATCAGAAAATTAAGTCCCCTTAATTCATAATTATGTCTAATTGCACGATAAATAAGTGGAAAAGTAGATTGCACATTATGATGGCATATATCATATCTGCCCCTACTTGTCACATAATTAAGTCTAGATAATCTGTCTGATTATTAAGTCGACATAATTATCTACCATATAACTTGAAGCGGGGGGGGGGCCTTGGTTTAGAAGTTGAAATTCCAAGACCCCAATGAGAGAATCATGACAGAAATAATCAGAAAATTAAGTCCCCTTAATTCATAATTATGTCTAATTGCACGATAAATAAGTGGAAAAGTAGATTGCACATTATGATGGCATATATCATATCTGCCCCTACTTGTCACTTAATTAAGTCAACATATTTTGTGAAATAAGTCGACTTGTTACTTAATTAAGTCTACTTGTCACATAGTTAAGTAAACTTGTCAGATAATAAAGTTGTAACATTTTAAACAAAAATTAACCGTATTTTGCGTGTTTGTCCTTTACATGCCATACATAAGTTGACATAACTATCTGACAAGTTGAGTTATTTATCTGGCATGTGAACTGAATTATCTGACAAGTAGACTTATTTATTTGGCATGTGAACTTAATTATCTGACAAGTAGACTTATTTATCTAACAAGTCAACTTTTCAGATAATTATGTCAACATGCAGATAAATCAGTCTACTTGTCAGATAACTAAGTTTACATGTCAGATAACTATGTCAACTTGTGTATGGCAGGGGCAGATATATGCCACCATAGGCACATTCCGTTCAAACAGCGCATTTTCCCTCTTTTCTAATCTGATAATGATGACTTAATTCAGTATTATGTTGACTTAATTATGTAGCATGTTGACATATTTCCGATAATATGTCGACTTAATTAAGCGATATGTGGTGGCAGATATATGCCACCATACTATCGACAGTAAATATAATTCTCAGTTCATCCAGTTTTCATGTCTACACAAGACGGAACTGTTATTTTTTTTTAATCGAGTTGTAATCTCTGACAAAGTTGTTTTACGTCAATATTTGCTTTCACATTCTTTAATGGCAGTGACGAGGCGTCGTCATGCAGTTTACTTAGCTACAATAATGTAGCTCCTTTTTTTTATTATGGACGGAGCTACAAAGAGGTCCCATTACTCGTAATGGAGCAAAAACACTTTTGGGATTTACACATATTTTCCGCTATTTAACCTTTGTCTTTATTAAATAAATATGTTTTCTTTCCTCCGCCGTTCATCTGATATGTCTACAGTGTCTAATTAAATAATTTTAACACTTTTTCGTAATCGTGTCATTGTTGACATAATTAAAATTGTGGAGTGTAGAATTTCGGAATCGTATCGGTAAAATT
Source organism: Limnoperna fortunei (assembly GCA_944474755.1). Classification (NCBI taxonomy): domain Eukaryota; kingdom Metazoa; phylum Mollusca; class Bivalvia; order Mytilida; family Modiolidae; genus Limnoperna; species Limnoperna fortunei. The sequence continues at coordinate 47,218,756 of OX104118.1, read as the reverse complement.
TGTAATAAGGGGACATAATCATAATGCAAATGAATGCAGCTGAAATCATCCGGAATTTCATTTTTTACCAAATCGATTCCGATATTATCGAAATTATGCACTTCCGGAATTCATATTTTGTCAACAATGCCATGATTATGAATAAAGTGATAAAACTAACGAATACGGTGTTGTGGAAATAGCAGTTAAACTGCAAATACATAAAAAAAGTATGTAGCAAACCAGGGAAACAGTTAAATTGCTTATAAAATGCATAAAACCCCCGGGTGTGAATCACTCCCGGGCTGCTCCATTACGAGTAATGGGACCGCTTTGTAGCTCCGTCCATTAAAAAAAAAAAAAAAAGGAGCTACATTATTGTAGCTAGCAGTTTACTATGTGCCATGAAACTCCAGACAAAACAATAAAACTATTTGATATTTACATACTTACAGGAGAACACTGCTGCGGCAATTACGCATCAAATATATGCTGTAAGTGCACTAATTATATCTATACACATTTTGAAATAATTATGGAAGGGTAAAAACAAATTGAAAGATGTGAGCAGCATTGTTATTTACACTTTTATTTCAATTTGGGTTATAAAGTTACAATAGTGACTAAGTAAATATCGCAATTGTTTAAAACTATTGTTACTTTTATTGTGTTCGTCAATGAAGCCTTTCTGTTTTTTTCTGCAATACAAGAGCAGAATTACAAAGGCAATCCATCGGAATCAAAATTATTCATTTGTTGACATCTCTTTCGATTCTTCCCTTTTTTAATTTCGTTTTGTCTTAACCTTTTCTTTAATTCAAACAATGGTATGTCTTCTTCAGCAGAGTAGTCATACATGTATAATGTTTAATAATTCTAGATAACTGATTATAGTCATCTGAGGACTCAACTACTGAATTCAAAAAAAATTATTATTTAATAATAAAACTTACTGGTGACCTCTGCTCTAATATTCTAAAATAAGGTGTTCACCTACTATCGCTATCTAATTTACCTGTTCTGTGATGATTTTTAAGGTATACAGTGTCACCTACCTTCACATCAACTCATTGACTATATATTTATTTTGCAATTTTTGCGCTTGTTTCAAATAATTACGAACCGAAGTAAAAGATCTATGCTGTTCTTGTAACGCAAATCTTTTGAAATTCCCCACCTGGTGTCCTCCTTGGTTTCAAAGTATTGTCTAAGGAAAGAACTTGTTTTTTATTGTACCAGAGATAAAATGAGGAGAAACCTGTGGATTTATTAACATGAAACTTTTACGCTGTTAATGCTAGATTGAGAAAAATATGCCAAGATAATGTGCCTTGCTTTTTTTTCTTAGAAATATTATCATTCATAGTCTTGCGAAACCTTTCAACTTTCCATTTCCCAGTGGGCTGTTGTATTTAGTAGTATATTGGTGAATGTTAAGTGCCTAAAGAGTTTCTTTTACTGCCTCATTTACCTGTTCGCTTTCGTTGTCAGTTAAAATTTGTACTGGAAAATTTTCATCAATAAGTAATTGAACAATGTTTTCTGCCGATTTTTCAGGTATAGCAAATGCTTCGAGCCAACCTGTGTACAAATCAAAGAAACAGACAATATATTTATTACCCACATATATATTACAAACTTTTTACAATTAGTCAAGTTTCTTTAACCACTGTCTACTTTAAGACTTTTGAACACATTATATGTAAAAATATATCGAATAATGGTTCGAGATATAAAATTCTTACTAATTTACATTACGGTTTCTGTAGTGTTTATTCGTGTGAAACCCAACTTATAAACACAGTGCATATATAACGAACAGGGGCGGATACAGAATTTTTGAAAGGGGGGCGTTAAAAGGTAATATCGGAAAAGGAGGTCCACGAAGTGGTCCTGCCGCGCCTCGCAGAGTCGCATTTACGTCAGGGGGGTCTGGGGGCCGCTTAAGGCTCCCATACGCTCTCGAAAAAATGGTGCAAAATCCTGCATATCCAAGCATCAAAATGAATTTATTTGACACGAGGTTTTTATAGTGTTCAGTAACCTTTATTTGGTACAGTATACACCAGATATCATAATAAACGAATTAGTACCGTTAATGCATTATGACGAGGACGAGCGGGGATTACATTTTTGCCTTTGGCGCTGGTTGTTACCCTTCCTGTTTTCTTTTTTTCCTTTACTTTTTTGAAGTGGGGCGTACGCCTCTTACGCCCCCACCCCTTGGATCCACCACTGATGAAATCCTACAATAATAAACAAAATGATCTTTGACACTGTTCCGCACAGTAAACTGCTCCATAAACTCTCACATTACGGAATACGTGGTCACATAAATCTTTGGATAAGAAATTTTCTTGTGCTCATCTTCAACAGTTGATTCTTGAGTCCCACATACTTTTAGTTTTATATCATATAAACCGCCTACCGAAAATCCTGAAGTCCAAGTCCGATTACATGCGGATGACAGTTGATAGCTACAATAATGTAGATCCTTTTTTATGGACGTAGCTACAAAGAGGTAGCATTACTCGTAATGACATATTTTAGAACAAGTTGGTGAAAACACCTACCTAGGCTTAATAATTCATGGAAACCAAAAATGGAGCACAGAGATATCCCTAATCTATAAACGAACAAATAGCATCCAAGGCTTCTTTCGTAGAAATCTACAACACAGTAATGTATGGTTTAAAGAAAAATACGTCTTTGGTCCGTCCCATACTAGAATACTCATGTACAGCAAGGGACCCGTACCTCCAAAAAGATATCAATCTATTAGAAATTGTGCAGCGTCGGGTTGCTAGATTTGTCAACAATTATTATAACCATAAAAGTAGTGTAACCGAAATGAACAGCCTAGGTTGGAAGCCACTAGCTGAACGTCACCGAGAAATACGTCTCTGACTTCTTTATAAGATCTTGAACCACCTGGTAGTGCTACCCACTTACCCAATTTATCTGATTCCACGAAAACAAAGGAAATCGAGCTCAAAAGCATTGAATTATATTCTGTGTAACACTGATATTTTCAAAAACTCGTTCGTATCTATAACAATTAAAGATTGGAACTCATTGGCAGATAAGTGTGAAAGCTTAAATTCTACTTCAATTAAAAAGAGAATTATTAACTTTGAACATAATATCTACTCAGCGTGACTAACATCAGCGAACTCTCAGGGCTCAACAGTATCTAGATGTGCTTAAAAATCTAAGCAAAATGAAACAAATCAACAATGAATATTAGAATACCAATAAATGCAAGTCTCAAACTGATAAATTAAAATCCCAACAATTAACAACAGCCACGAAAACTGAATTTTCCTCTCGGACTAATAATATGTTGCGACTAGGTGTTACTAACTGTTACAAAAATTTGGGGCTAGTTTGTTAACCATTTTATAGAATATACATATTTTTTAATCTCCAGTCTAGTTAATTTCAACTTTTCTAGCCAGTCTCGTTATACATGGAATAGTGTCTGCAAAGCATGTAATCTGGTGACAATACGCGCATCTTCAAGATGAACTTACATACTCTACTGTATAAGAATGTTATCCATACATCCGAAGCGTATTCAATGTCACGTCTTACCTGATTTAGATATATTTTTACAAAGTCATGTTTCTCAAGTTTGTATTTTTACTTTCTAACAATGTTAAGTTGTTGTTAAGCTGACAAATTTAAAGTATTCATTTTAGTCCAATTACAGTCGCTACTAAAACAACCAATAAATGTTTATGCATGTAGACTGAAATGAGATGTGTTTAAACAAATTTAAATGCTAAATTGCTGTCGGCGCCAATTTGACCAACCATTTGCTTGTGCGAAGAATCTGTATCGATCATAGTTTTCAGTTATATTCATCATTTATATATACATGATATATAAATATTGTGAACAACGACGAACATGTTAAGTGCTAAATCGGTACCGTTATCTGTACAATTTGCTGAAAAATGACGTCTCCAACAATTCTATATTACCAGGTGGACAAACTCAATGTGGGTGCAATTTTTCTGTGAAGTTTTAGGGATCTGTGTCGTCTTCTGTAACATTTGCTGAAAAATTACAAAGTTCTGGACAAATAGAAACAATTCCTCGAACCATTTCAAAATAGCAGATGCAAAAAAGATGTTATGTACTCTGCGTAAATCATCGCTAAGCTACATTTAAATATTTAGTTCTGATTAACAAGAAAAATAGCAACAGTTTTAGGGCATTACATTTATGTGCTTAGATCAAAAAATCGTTTTCTGTAAATGCATTTTCAGTTGGAGCAGATATTTTTTATAAAGTTGGTCTTAAAAAAAACTTTGAAGTGTTTACAAAAATGTTTAGAAATAAAATAATTGCTTTCGATTGTCTATAAATTATTGTAGTATTTTTTGGACAAACGGTTGAGATATGCATGAAAATTGGTTAAATCTTATGGATTGGTCCAAAATTTTGTACTGTTCGTACTTCTCGACAGGAATAATTATGTCTCTAGATCCTCATAAAGCTTGGTGCTCGGAAAGTAATTCAGTAATGTCAAAAAGGTTTATAACAAACAATACATAGATTTATACCTATTTCAAGTACTGGTTCGGATTTCTTTATTTTAAGTGTTGTCAATTTTGTTAAGATATTAGTCACCTACTACTGATGTGTGGTGTGTGGTTTGAGGCTCACTGTCGGTAGTTTGTGCACGACTGCAATCTTAATTGACAAGCATTGTCAGTTTTTCTACCCGAAGGTCCGGGGCTTTCTCCGGGTACTCCAGCTTCCTCACAAAATAAACTCTACGTCACGATATTGCTGAAAAAATTCCAGAAAGTGGCGTTAATCACCACATTTTCCAGCAAAGTCCGATTAATCGATCAAGCAACCATGACAATAAATTAATTGGTATGTGACCCCCCCCCCCCCCAAACCCCCCCCCCCCCCCCCCAGAAAAGTGCAGTTGGCAGTTCAGTGATAACAACAAATTTATTGAAAATATGAAGGAAAATCTAGCAGCATGACACTACATGTATTGATTTTCAGCTCGTAAATATTGGATTGTGCATTATTCGAGGCTCACTTGGGACATGTGGAAAAAGATGTGATTGACTCCACATTTTATCGCCAGGTTTAAATGCCAACAATGTAGATTTTTACAGTGACTTCCTCCCCAATAAAAACTGGAAAGATGTTGAAAAATTGCTAAAAATGGAGTAAATCATAAAAAAAAATCAATTACATTTGGATTCTAATTTTTGATATTTAACTTATAAACAGGCTGTCTACAGTTGACATTCTTTTTGTCTTTGTTTTGAATTTCATTTAAATAGCGCTTAAAAAGAAATGGTTTATAAAGTGTGTGTCAGTTTTTAGTCGTTGCTAATTTGATGTTTGATTGAACTTCGTAATTAATTCAGAACTTAGGGGAATCGATGGCCGATTGGTTAAGGCAGTTTAATCATCAACTATTGATCCCCCACGTTTCAAAACTGAGGTTGCAAGTTCGAGTCTGAGTTCTCGTAGGATGTACTCGACTGCCACCATAACTGACAAGGATTGACAGTTTGGTGTCTTCCACCTACTCCCACTTTTTAAAAATCACTATTCCTCCTATTCCCACATGCAAATAACAATAGATGTTTTGACAACTAAATTGTTTTCATAGCAGTTAGGATTAATTAAATTTTACCTGAGATTTACCTGTATTTTTTTTTAATTTTGTTATCAATTAAGATAAAATAAGATTTAAAAAATAAATTTTTAGATATTTGCAGATAAGTACTGTAAGCTTCGAAATAATGAGTGAAAACTGTTCACTTTGCTCTAAATAGAACAAATGAACTTACAACAAATAAGTTTTATTAATTTTTACTGGCTTCTTCCAAGCTTAAAACATGATTTGCAAGCTAATAAGTCAATTGGCATAAATAGTGGTCAACAGGAAACCCCAAGCTTTATGAACTCTAAGCTAAGTTTTGGTATATATTCTGGCACATTTAAAATCAGGCCATCAACAATGGCTAGTGCACTATTACCAGTAAAGTTTATTACTAACAGACTTTGGAAACCAGAACCTTCTTCCCCTATATATCCAGTGACGTAATTCCCATAAAAATAATAATACATGTAGTGATTAATCATTGGATTATCCAATTTATCACTTTCCCACAAATAATGACCAAGATAAATCAAAGTGATAAAAGCTAAGTTTATCATTACACTTGTCGAAATATTAACGTACGTATATGTATATATGACATGTTTCTGTCAAGCACATGCTTTATTCAATTGTTAATTCTACACATGACTTATCAAACTTTTTGAATTTAAAAAATTTTTCTGCCTAAGCACATGCTTCATTCAATCGTTAATTCTACGAAAGTGAATGTAAAGAATGGTTGTTCGAGATATTGCGTACCCTTGTAACCTTGAATATTGCCTAACGTCTTTGCTAGGGTGGTCTTAAGATACCTTCGATGTGATTTTAAGACACGTATTAAGACGGGCTAGGGACCTCGGTGGCCTTGTGGTTAAGGTAGTTTGTATACTATCGATCACGTGGTCAGTCAACACCGAGATTGCGGGTTCGAGCCTCACTGCTGGCAGGGTTCGCTTGACTAAGGATTGCCAGTTTTCCTACCGAAGGTCGGGGGGTTTCTCTGGTTACTCCGGCTTCCTCCCCCAATAAAAACAGGACGCCATGATATAGCTGAAAAATTGCTGAAAGTGGCGTTAGACACCATTCAAACAAACAAAAAATGTTCCACATGTCGTACGATTAAAAATCGAGCATCGTGTGTAAAAAAGTCACGTTATCCATCAATGCGAGCTATACGGTTAGATTCGTGTGTAAAAAAAAGTCACGTGATAAAAATGAACAAATCCATTTCAGATGGTAGCTGAGATATCCGAAGAAAATATTGTAGACGAGCACTAAAAAGATAGATAAAATTGAAGGGTTTATTTTTTTTTGTCAGACAATTTTTTGACAATCTGAAACGATTTCTGTCGATCTTAGCCCCCCCCCCCCCCCAAACCCCACAGAACCACGTGAATATGGGATTTAAACGATGTTCAAGTGTTTAGGTTAAGGTATGATGGTATTAAAATTATGGGGCATGGATGAAAACTTGGTGAAAAAAATGAACTTGGGTAATAATTGAATTCAGTATAAAAAATAACATTGTTTGTTTATTTACGAAATGTACAAAGTTCACTGACAACAATTAAACTATCGAAAACACCTTATAAAAATAGGGCATCTAATGGGACATTAAATGATACCCCGCCACGATATTCATCAATAGTTAAATATATTTGTAAATACTAGTATACTATACTGTATATACTATACATCCACAATATACTAGTATATAGAGACAGAAAGAAATGAGTTCTCTTTCTTAGACCAGAAAATTTCATTATTGTCAAATTTAGAAAATTTATAAAGTGGCAAAACTTCAATAATATTTTTCCGATCATCCTGAAAATTGAACTTGACCTGTATTTTATTGTACTGAACAGCTGTGCAAAATATCATTCAAATCCCTCGCCTGAATATAGCTGAAATATTGCTGCTCGGGCGTTAAACACCATTAATCAATCAATCAATCAATCATTCAAATCCCTTGAGGCGTTTTCAAGTTATCATCTGGAAACCTTCGGGGGACGGATGGACAGACGGACGGACGGACACCGAACGAAACTGAGGGTATAACATAATACCTCGCCACTTCGTGTGGCGGGGTATACAAATTAAAAGACCACCATTTTTGGGACTATAACTATACTATAGGTTCCTGACCATTACCATATTTAATTATTTTTGGTGATTTTCAAATTAGCGTACGTAGTTGACAAAAATAAGGAGAAAGTGTAATAAAAGAAGATAAAATAAATTTCGTGGCACTCTGACTTTGTCTTTCTTTCATGCACTAGATCTTTTCCAGGCACTGAGTTTATACTGCGAACAAAATTATTTAAACGTTATACATTTCAGATTATAGTTAAAACATTGTAGATCATTATTAAATAATTTAATTTTATATAATACGTAACATATTCAAAATATTAGTATTTGTTTATCGACATTTTATTTCAAATTAAACATTTTCCCTGTAATAGTGTGTACACCAAGCCTACACTTTTCCGGGGTGACCGGGTCCTACTAAATGCAGAGAAGTACAAAGAAGCAGTAATTAAAAAAAAGTTTATTCGATTAAATACAGGTTTCTTATATATGCATTTGTTATATTTTGTATAAAATGACTAAAATACGACCTGATTTCAATATATTCGTCTGTGAACGGACGATTTCCAGCAGTTCGACGATTTTTACATAGGTTGTAATGGCCGACAGTAGAGAGAAGTAACTGTATAAGGGGTGACCACCATTGTTTATCGCCTCTTCGGCTATATAAAATTAGTTGATTTTGAATTTTTCTGAACATTTTACCTTTGTTTCAAATAAAGAAATATTCCTGTCACATGACAACATGTAACTCCTAAGTATTCTCTCAAAATTTCAGCACCACTTTCATTGCATATAAGAAAGAACTACCAACCGGAAGTCAACTCACTCAAAAAATCTACTTTCACTTTCAAGTTCAGTCCCAAAATAGTGCATGTCATCCAATGACTCGCATAATTTTTATTTTTAGTACACATCAGTTCAACTTTATCCTCTTGTTTCCGGAATTATTCAGTTTTCCAAAAATACCAAGTTTGTTCCAATATATCTATTATGGTTCAAAAGTTATAATTATAACAGTGAGCAGCTATTTTTAAATAGCACTACATTGTACAACCTCAGGACTGGTTCCCGGTATTTGGTGGTCCTACACCTTTTATGTATCACAAATGAAGTTTATTACGTATTAAGTATAATTATGAACAATTTCATCACAAAGAACACTTTTGGGTAATAAATTGTTATTAAGACCATAAAAAAAGAGCAATTTCATAAAAAGTAAACCAGGTGTATACTCTCGTACATTGTGTAAACAAATGTGCATATAATTACACCACGAATACAGGTTTAGTTCCGGATTGGCAGTTCATATTGGACAACCATTATATACAATAAATAAAAATATATAATGGAAGAGTCCCCCGCCACGTCAAGGCTATTAACTTTGTGGAGGTGGGCGCATTAATTTTTTAAAATAAATTATTGTCACCCCCCATTTATTGCCCGAAATGTAAGCATTTTATTTGAAGATTTGTGTGTTTTCATAATTTATTGTATATAATTTTAAGTGATCCCCCTTTTATTGCCTGAAATGTAAGCATTTTATTTGAAGATTTTTGTGTTTTCATAATTTATTGTAAGTGACCCCCACTTGTATTTGTAGAGCTAAATACAAGCATTACATTCAATATTATGGTGCAGAAAAATGACTGCATGTATACATTAATATGTAATCATGAATTATAGTCATGATCAAATATTTTATTCTACAACAATTTTTTTTCATTATGTTGACAACGGTTGCTATGGAAACCATAAAGAGTCCAGATATAAAACTGATTTTAAACAAAAAATTGAACTAAAATATAATTTAAGGATACATCTCAGTGTAATTGTGTACAAATAGCATTATTTTTTTATTCAAAGTGCAAGACTAAAACCTGAAAATAACATTTCATAAGTTTTTTTATACTGTAATAAAATATTTTTTCTTTTCTTTTCTTTTTTTAATTATTTTTTTATTTATTTTTTTTATTAATTTGGTTTTTTTTTATTTGTACATATTCTTTTTTTTTCAATATATACTGAATATATTTTTTAAATTTATTTATCTTATTTTTTTATTTGTTTTCAATTATTTTTAACAATTTTTTGTTTTCATGACTAATTAACTATGAAATTAATTCATAAACACAATACAATATTAATAAAACCTACATATCTTTGTTTCTACCATTTTCTTTCACCCAATCTCTAACTTCTTTACCACTGTCACTATGCCATAGTTTGAAACAATTTCTATCTGCTGATAAGCAGAGATTTACCATACATTTTTCACATTAAAATATTGTTTTACAGTGAGATGCCGGGAGGCCATGTAATTTAGCATAAGCATAACAATATGTGCATCTAAGCCTAGTGGAGTTTTCATTACAAATTGGCATGCAAGAAGAAAATGAATCTGTTAATTCATTATACTTATTATCAAGGCCCAATAGTGACTTTACTAAATATTCTCAGAACTCCAGTTGTCCAAAATGTGCTGGCATTTTCTCACACTGAGAAGAAAATTCACTCCTAAACTCCTGGAAGACTGAAAGAATTGACCACCATTATATCAAGACAATGAAAAAACAAAACCTTCCACCAGTGAAACTTTGATTTAACATAACAAGGATATCGTGATAAATATTGGTTGATCTGTCCACACCAAACATACCTTCATTGTAAGATTTAACACAATCTGGCTGCTTTACACATTGTTTCTTCCAGCCAGTGCGACCTTTAAAAGTTCTTGTATATGTTGAAAGTTTACACCCTTTATGTATGGGAGAAATAATAGTTACTGTTTTACAATCTTTCCACTGAACTGTCAAAAAATTCCTTTCCCTGTGCCATCAAAAAACACCCCTCCCTGCAACTTTTTCCCAGCCATCATTAACTTTAAACAATAATGGCATAGCAGAACTATTTTGATGTATGGCTTCAATAACATAGACATGTTTTTTTCAGTAAATCATTTGCTAAATTAAAAGTAGTATAAAAACTGTCCATAAACAACCTATATCCTTGATTAAAATATTCTGGTGTTAAATACATGACTACTGCATATGCAAGACCTTTACTTAAATCAGTAATTTCAGTTCTTTTCTTCCCCAAGTACATTGTATACCAAAAAATTACATGTAAAACCCGTTAGTGTGTCTTCAAGAACCCAAAGTTTAATCCCAAATTTCACAGGTTTATCTTTCATAAACTTTCTGATACCACTGTACTTGTGTTTTGAATTCACTCATCAACTGCAATCTTTTCGTAGGGTTGAAAAAGGTCTGTAGATACCGTTGTGACATGGTCTATTATTGGTCTGTAAGTTTATCATCTACAAGTACAAATGAACTGTCAAATAAAACTCTTATATTCATGCATGTTACCTGCAATTTGTTGTGAGATCAGATTTCACAACACCATCAATGATCATCAATCATGGTTAGTCTAATTAGATGCTGATGTTATTATAATGTGGAACTCTTAAATACTTTTACAATGGAATTGTAATGCTCTCTTATGGCATATTCAAATCTGAAAGAAAACCAGCAAATTGTTGTCCTATAATACAGTTCAATATTAAGAAACAAAGGCATCCATAAGCCTTATGTTTATCAACATCTGGTAAAGGTGTAATTTGCAAACATGCAAGAATGGCCTTAAATCTCAATGATGTCATGCAAGATGGAACAGGATTAAAACTGTACAAAACATCTCTACTCCAGTATCGATCCAGAGAACTTAATTTTGTGATGGACATGTCGATCAAAATACCAATAAATCTATAAAGCAATAGCATAATCATTAAGCAAAAGTAGATATATATTTTATATTAAAACACAGTTCAGGCATCTTTAACAATTATAAAAAGGCTTAACAATACCATTTCTGTGATACAGTGTAGATAATGTGATTAATGATGTATTCTGGTCATGTTTCGGCCTCGAAATCTCGTTTGGGAATAACTTTAAAATAATTCAAAATTTATGTACAATGGCAATGAATTTATAAAATATATGTATACCATAAAATTGTGTACAAAAACTATGAATTTTTATCAAGTAGTTTAGGAGTTATTGCCATTTTAAAATATATGCCCTAAATTGCTGGTGGATTCATGTTAGATTTTCCGAAATTAGGGGTGGGGGTAGAAAAAGTCATCTCATGAAAAAAATATTCACTAGTTATTCATTTTTGCTTCTGAAAACATTGAATTAGATATTTCTCTAATAAGAAACCACAAAACACATGAAGTTTTAACCATCAACTGCAAGAAAATTTGAGAAAATCTGCATTTTTAGGGAATTTGGGAATGACCAAAAATGCCCATAAAATGCATGAAAATCGGTCTAAACTTTCTTATATCCACACGTACATATGATTTTTTGTACTTTAATATATTCATTCTTACTAGATATAACTTTTCAGAAAGTATGCGAAAAAGTTTAATACTCTAAGTTGAATTTTTTCCCTGAAAATGGTCAAAATTTGAGCAAAAATGGCTAAGAATGAGCAAAATCGTCAAAATTGGTCATCTTCAAATATCTGTAGCAAAGAAAAATGCACAGCAACCTATGAATTTGTCTTCATATATTGCTTTTTTGGGATCAAAACATTGCAAAAATTAAGGTTAGAAAAAAAGTTTAATACTTCAAAATTTTGGCTCCTGACCAGAGAACATCCTTAAATGTTTCAAAATAGAGTGTGCCAATTTTTGTATGAGTAAATATCCTTTATATTCAATTAAATTTATGGCATTACAATTAGTAGATAACTGTATTGTATTTGAAGATTTGCTGGCATCAATTAATGATTTAATGGTCGGAAAGTGAGTTTTTGGTGACACTGCAATAAAAACAACTAGAATAACTGACTAAACAGGGAATTTTTGTATCTAAAATTAAGTATGTATTTTGTACACAACTGCCTTGATGTGATACAGATACTCGTACCTACACAAAATGTATGTAAAGTGTATTTATATACATGTACCAGAAATAATGTCTCAACTCTCGCTTACTTATGGCAGCATCAATCGTGGAATTGATGCATGAAATTATTCACACTGTCCAATAAGAATTGATTGTACATGTGCATCAAGAATTGCAAAATTCAAAATACATATTTACTAATTTAAGAAAAGTACTGTAGATGTATGTTCCTGATTTAAAATAATTTGTTGCTTTAAGTTGTTAAACAAAAATTTACTTCTCCATCTCACTCTCTGTAACCTTTTCCCATCTCCCATCAGGCCTAGCATATGACATGTATTTTCTATTGCCGATCAAATACTCTGCATGCTGATTTGTTCACGGACACAATGATGAAACAAAGATGTTTGTCATGTACAGAGGAAAGAAGTGGATTGGCAAGGTTAAACTTTTCAAATCAAATCAAACAAAATATACACACACATAAAGTTTCAATATTTCAAATGTTTGAAACAACAATAAAGTGTAATATGTACAATTTTATCAGACAAAATTTTAAAGAACTGGTGGAGTAACATTGAAGAAAATGACATAAGAAAAAAACTACTAATATAAATCAAGAAGATATTTGCCTACACTTACCCCTACTTACTTATAGATGGGACCCAAGAAAGGAGTTTACAAAACCAAGTTTCCTTCATATTTTGTATTTGAAAAAAAATGAATGCCGTAAAAAAAGGTAAAATTAAAGTAGATTTATAAAAAAAACCTTGATAAACGTCCAAGCTGTATGCCAGGTTTTCGTTTTGGTTTGAACTGGACAATTCTAGGGTCTGGGGCGCCATCATCCATAGTGTTTTCATCTTTCCAGTAGATGTTTGATGTTTCATCTGTGCTGGACCCACTACATGTGTCTACTGATGATTGTGATGAACTATAAAATGAAAGCATTTTAATGTTTTTTTATTCACACCAAACTAAACGTACTAGTAGTATTAAGAGCAACAAGAATTACTTAATTATTGTGTTATACAATGTTCAAATAACAAATTGTAGAGTTGCCACAGCTGTAGATGTACATTTTTACATACATTATGGTGTTTGTTTTGTTTTTATTTTGGTCAGTTATAAATTGTTTTATAAACGGAGTATCACAATCAATTACATATTCCTAACAGACTTGGAAATATGCTTAATAAAAATGTCAAACATTATAAAATATTTTAGTAAACATGGGAATTAAACACGTGAAAACCAGAATCCCCTAAAATTATTGTGTGATAATAACAGGGAGCAATATTTCTGCTATATTCAGGACAAGAACAGTTTATAAACAATAAATCAACAGTGATGTACCATTTCCACAATATTACACATAAAGTCTAACACTTTATTTAGTTGTGGTACTAGTACATGTACATATTTCAAATCATTTATTTATCTAAATTTCTATAGTTTACATATAATTGTCTGTCAGCATCTTCAAACCCCATTTCTTCATCATTCCCAAGAAGAAGAAAGTCTAAGTACTCCTCTTCCTACCACATGCCATCATCTTCAAATGGCTCGAAGTATTCCATGAAATCTGTTAAAAATCCCAAAAATTGGAATTTGCATATTACTATCAACCAATGACTCAATGATGCTATAGAACATTTGACTTGAAAACTGTAACAGAAACTAGAAAATATCAAGTGAAACTGTAAAGGTCATTCATGTAGAACATTTTTTCCTGTTTTCGGGTAAATTTATGTTGTATAGATCAATATAAAAGCGTTAAAAATTGTAGAATGAAAGTCTTAATATTCAATCCCAATCCCATGAATCTAACAACTCCAACAGTTTCTACAAAATCTGTATAACACCGCAATGAAAGCCAAAATGTCTGCTGAAATTTTTTTAAACATTTTCACAATATTTAAGATGAACTGACCAAGCTGAACTGTTATTTTGAGACATGGTACAATTTTTTATACACTTCTTGATATGAACGGAAGTAATTTTTTAGACAATAAAAATATCATCCAATCAAAAATTAACTTACGCCCAGTTTTGGGCGTAATAATAACGAGTTCAATATACATAGAGATGAATCCACAAATGTAATTAAGCGTCTGGATGTTTGTCAATCGCCATATTGAATTTACATCGGATGAAATAAAGTCGGTTATTAATATGGAGTAGGCATTGCCAAAATGCGAGCACATACAATATAGTCCTTTATTATCAATATATAATGTGCATTTCATTATTGACGTTACTTCCGAACACCCTAAAAGTGCCTCAAAATTCCAGCGGTCATGTGACGTCACATGTAATGTAATTTGATTGTCAGTTTTTAAAGATCGATTTAGAGATTGCAAAAAAAAAAAAAAAATAGTATGAAATTTTTGTTGTTAATTTAAATATAACATTTATTTTTTATCGATGTCAACTTTCAAGTCTTTCTTTAAAAAGAATTGTAGTGCTCTTCTTCATTCACTTTGTTACAATTTTGTAGTCTCGATCATCCAGACGCTTAATTGCATTTGTGCGTCTGGATTCATATCTATATTGAACTCGTTACCATTACGCCCAAAACTGGGCGTAATTTTTGATTGGATGATATTTTTATTGTCTAAAAAATTACTTCCGTTCATATCAAGAAGTGTACAAAAAATGGTACCAAAGTTTACATTTGAATATTTTTATTAAATATTACTTTATCAATTAATTAAACAAATATTACTGTTATGCACAATCAAGAGAGAATCTTACTGTGACGTCATTTTATATGCATGGTTTTCCTGATCTAAAAATAGGGCCCTAAAAATAGAATCATTGTTTTGTCTCCACCTATTGGTAGCGAAATTACCACAAGGTGATCCCAGACGCTATTATATATGCGTCTGGGTGATCGAGACTAACAATTTTGACGATATCAACTTCCGGACGAAAAAAAAAATCAATATCAGTATTAAGCAGATTTTGATCACGTGAAATGATCACATGACACGTAATTGCCGTAGAGCTCTGCTGCCCGCTGCGAGCTGTGCTCGCTATAAATCGAAGTTCGTTAACATGTTAAAGGTTATTTAACATAATAAATTGTGTTTGCACTAACTTTATTTATTCAAGAAAAATAAACCAAAGCGTAATAACATGTCTTTAAATAGTCAATTGTAAATCAGTTTCTTTCATATATTGTCAATTTCTGTACACGAAACAATGACTATTGCTATTATTGGCCATAGCTTTATAAGACGACTTCAGGATCATAACCTTTTAAACTTTGACCAAATAGACCTACATGTTGCTGGATAGGGGGTGCCACTGTAAGAGATTTGGCAGACAGCGACGAACTCCTTCAACTATATTGTTGTACAGACCAACTAGAGTTTTTATTCAGATTGGCGGCAACTACATTACCAGAGACATATAATTACAGAGATTGGCAACTCGCCGAAATCTCCATTCGAAATTACCTGTTCAAACGAGATAATAACAAGGGGAAAGAACTAACCGCTGGCTTTCCTTAACAACCGATAAACAATTGATTTTCAAATTTAAGATTAATAATAAAGAATGCATCGTATAATTGGTGTGTTTTTTTCTATTCTTTATCGGATAATTAATGTAAGTTTCTTCCTTGTCGGCGACATGAAAATATCGGTTTATTAAAAGATAATAGTTTGGGTTAATGAATGTATTAATTAATAACTAAAATCTGTTTGAACGTTATGACTATAATTTAATAATTTTGCTAGTTGATTACCTATGATTGCCTTTAAAAATTCTATAATTTTGTTTTATTTGCAATCTATGCCGATCTTTGCCGGCAGCAAAAATGTTTTACTCAAAATTAACAGCCATTATAAAACATCGTTTTGTACACATTTATTGTAATTATATGTCTCTGACATTACTAAATCCACCAGGGCAGAACAAGTTTTCCACAGAATACGAAATTTTGTAACAGCTCTTGTAACTGATCACTGAGTCCATGAAGTCGTCATTGGAAGTTTGTTTCCTCGGGTCCCACTATTTACCGACAAGAACCGACAAGAAGGTAGAATTACCGACAAGAACCGACAAGAGGGTAGAATTACCGACAAGAAGCATTTTTTTACCGACAAGAAGCAGATTTTCACCGACAAGAAAGAAAAAAAGATTATTTGTTATATTTATTATGAAAAAAAGATTAAAAAAATATTTTTGTGATTTATTGTGTAATTTTGTTGTCGTTGTTTTGTTGTATATGTAGTGTATTATTATTTACAGACAAAATTGGTAAAAACAATGTGATGAAATTACGATGCAAATTATTTATGTAGAACTCTTAGCCACGCTTATTATTTTGTATTCAGCGTGTTTCCAGACCTCACGACGGGGACGTGGTTCTACGTAGAGGTCCTAATAAATTTTATTTTATTTCAAAATACTAATAAATTATATTAAGAGTCATTCATATATTGATATCGAAGTATATACATATTTACATGATTTGGTGAAGTGCAGATATTTAAGATACTTAAACATTTATTCCGGTCTTGGTCTCTTACTTGAGGTTTTAACATTTTTGGTTCGTTTCCTCTGTCCGGGCTTGCGTGCACAGGCAGCAGTTTTGGGAATTATCAGTTCACCATCTGATGAGGTGGTAAACTCAGTTTGTTTTGGGCACTTATTACCATAACTCAAGAATTTTTGCAGTGCAACCGATTTTTCCTTTTCACTTTTGCTCTGCCAGATTGTTTTTGAGCATTGTAAGTGTGCCACTGACGAGCTCAATTCATAGTCACCGTGACCATAAATTGCTCCCTTTATCAGACACTCTTGGAGTTTGATCTCTTTATAAATTTTATCTATAAGCTCAGGCAATTTTTCTGGCTTCCAATCTTGATTTAGTTTCAAGATGTGGTTCATGGCCTCACAATTATTGTTTTTCCACTGCAAAGGAATTCTTGAGTCACTTTTGCGTGCCCTGTGCACGTATTCCCTGATAGTAGGAATAACCTTATCTGTTAAATAACCACCAAGCAGAGTACTGTATTTTCGTTCAATTTCTGTGACTTTGCTGGTAAAGTCAACAGTTGTGTCAAGCTCTATCAGGCCATTTTCATTGAACAGTTCTGTTATTATTTGCTTTGATTGATGGTCATTTACACCAACTTTACACCTTAAATGCCGTGCCACATTTTCACTCAAATGTCTTGTGCATACACTCTAAAAATTGTGCTTAGAGCCTAAACATATCCTAAACATGTTTTACTCTAAACATATTTAGGAAAATGTTTAGAAGCTAAGCATATGTAGTTTAGAAGCATCGTCATTGTTAACATGTTTAGAAATTAAATATGTAATCTATGTAGTGCTTTGAGCCTCAACATTTAATGACGCTGCGGGTTGTAGATACTGAGATAAGAGTGACCACATGTTTCCCGCCAGACGCTTAGATATGCTTATTATTCAAAACAAAGGACGTGTATAAACATCTCTAGAGATCTAACTTTCATCTTTATTTTAAAAACAGAAATCCAGAATAATAATTAATATCACGGTAAGATATTTTATAAGATATAGTAATGATATTTATTTTGATTGTTTATTTTAAAATACATGCATACGTTTATGTACATACATGTATGCCATTTGGAGATGCACGCCGAGTCGATTGATTAATCTACTGAAATGTATTTTCTTTGCTGTTGTGTGTGTGTTATTAATTATTTTTCCTTTTAATTTAATGCCAAAATCATTGATGAAATTCGTAATTTGTAAATTTAAAAAAATGTTTATCAAACATAATCACGTGACTGACTCACATGATCTGTAACATGGCAGCCCGCAATTTACAAAAAACTAAAATAACAGCCCCATATATTTTTTAATAATTGTTATAGATGTAAAACGCCCACTTCAGACTAAAACTAAAAAGTCAAATAGACAAAGCGAAATGCGCAAGCTTACACAGATGATGTTTTTTTTATTTGAGTCGCAAGTTTTCTTTACTTATGAAAGATATATGAAGCTACAGGGTTTTTTGGCGGTTAGGGGATTAGGGTGGCGGGGGGGGACAAATGTCATGCTAATTTATTGTAACTACAGCTTTTTAATGTGTTACTAACAAAATATTTGTCGTTTAGGTTTCAGAAATCACAGAAGCCGATCTAATTATCTGATTTCATGTCTTGACCACATGTACGAAACAAAGTATAGAGCAGGGGCCGAAGTTGTGAAGCTATTGATATGAATTGAGTACCTATGTTTTTTAACATAATTGGATTCAAATATCTCGTTATCTTAGATAGATGCATAAATTGTAAGTCTTAGGGTCAATTTGCATGAACAATTTTTTTTACAGCCGCTAACATGTTTCCGAATTTAGAAACTATTCAAGATTAAAAACACTAAATACAACAAACATGGTTTAGTACAGATTTATTAGGATATATTTAAGAATTTTGACCTTTATTTTGTGTTAAATATGCAATGCAATTATTTGGTTTTACTAATGCTTTAATTTTTAACACGTATTTTTTTTTCAGTTAGACAGCTTGAACGTTTCCTCCAAGAAAAAGACGCCTATATGGTGAAAATTGATGCTAGAACAATTAACACATGCTTTGTGGTCGGCGAATGAATTAAGTTGATTAAGAGACTAACCTTAAAGAAGCAGTCCTACGACTATGTTTGGAATTTATCTAATCCCAAACAATACCAGTTACAGTTTATTTTAAAGACAGAAAACAAACTCTGTGTTGCCTATTATGTTTGTTTGTTTTCAATATGTAATGTGTTTGATAAATATAATTAAGGTCTAATAAACTATGTTTAAATTAACATTTGTTGTATTTCATTTATTCGATTTGCTGCAGTTTCTAAACAATTTTGATATATCATCTGATTACTTAATTTTTTTTATGTCAATCAGTGTTCATTGGAAGACAATTTTGAAAAGTATTGAAGGAATACTGTTCTTAATTATATGTGTTCAACTGCCATATTCAGAGTATATCTCTAAACACATACAATCTAAACATATCTTCGTTCTAAACACACAAAAAAGAAACATGTTTAGAATTTGAACATTTTATTAAACATGTTTAGATTTGAGACATGTTACGAACCTAAACGTGTCTCAAAATCTATAACATGAAATGTGTTTAGAAAAGTGTTTAGGCCCTAAACACATTTTTTACATTGTAGAGTTAATTGGGAATCAGGAAAACTAGACTTTATAGCCTTGACTAAAGCCTTTTCCTCATCCGAGCCTATAACTAAGTTGTTTACACTTAAAAGTGTATCAGAAATAGTGGCATCAAGCATAGCAGCGATGTGGGTAAAAAAACGTTGGTATGAGTGAAATGAGCCATCCCAATGCAAATAAATCTGTCCCATTATTATTGGACTCGTGACTTTGCCTTTGCGTTTAAGTTTACTTTCTTGGAAAACTGTGATAGTGACGAAGCAAGCACCAAGGTTGAATGTCCTGTCAACACCAAGTATTGAAGTTTTACAGGCACTGGCAAAATGTTTCAATTGAAATTCAGTTTAACAAATTATGCTTGGTGGTTTACCAGTATTTGGTGATGTTCTGATGTACTCTTGGTGTGTATTTTTTGCAATACCATGTGAACTAAATATATCAATAGGAAAACTCCCTAAATATTCAGCGATAGCTTTGTTAGTACAATCTTTGGAATAGCCTGGCATTTTGTCGAACCAACTGACTCTTTTTTTGTAACTGTTATCTCTTTTTAGAGATGCATAGTATCTTTTCAATATAAAAAGTGTCGAGTCAGTTGGCTGTGGCTCTAAAGGAACGAATTCCTTTTTAATTTCTTTGCAAAAAATGCCATTTTTTTCACACAAGAGACCAAGGTTCCATCGCATTGTCTAACAAAATATGTAGTTTTTGTGGAAGCAGATTTGGAATCCCATGTTCCCACAATCATCCCAAAACTCCATTTTTTAGAGTTTGTTTTCCTATTGATATTTAGTGTATGATCAATCACAAAATAAACACCGACTCGGTGACCTTTTCTGGCTTGTCCATAGTATGACAATTGGATCTTTAGTTACATATGTATGTGGCTCAAATGTTGTATTTAAGATGCCCACTGTTTTGTCCATGAACCCATTTCGTGGTGGATAAACAGATTGAATTGGACAACCTAAAACTGATGCTGCGGCCAATATTGGCCAACTACTCGAACACGGTAAAATAATGATTTAAAAAAAATGTAATAAAAACAAAACCTTATACTTTTTTTTCTTCTCACAACAACATAAACAATCTTCAAAGGTTATATTTTCGTTTTCATCTGGCTTTTATTAAAGTTTGTTGTTTTACTATAAGCATTTAACGGTTCTTCAAAAGAAACAATTATCACAATTATCACAAGGCGTGTGTCAATTATGACAGTGATTGCTAATTGTAAAACAATCAAGGTATTACAGAATCGTACATGATATTACCGACACGTGTAGTCAATTAGTCATCCTAATTATCAATAATTAGCGAATGACTATTATTGTTGAATTTTATATAGTATATATTTTTTTAAATTAACTAATTTATTGACATACTTAGGAATACAATTTATTATTAAACGTTCTTGTCGTAGGAAATTACTACACTACATGTCGAACACAACAACGGCAACAAAATTACAAACAAATCACAAAAATATATTTTTTTTAATTCCTTTTCATAATAATAACGATAATTCATCATTTTTTTCTTTCTTGTCGGTGAAAAAATACTTCTTGTCGGTAATTTAATGCTTCTTGTCGGTAATTTAACTTCTTGTCGGTTCTTGACGGTTCTTGTCGGTAAATAGGGAGACCGGTTTCCTCGATACAAACCCAGATTCATAGCATTTAAGGACTACGAGATAAAACGCACCGAGATTAACAAGATGCTGAAAGAGGAATACGAAACCTCGTCAAACTTAACTTTTTGGAAACTAAGAGGACTGGTAAATCCACCACGAAATGCTTTTGTTGATGGTGTCCATCTGACAGAACATTACGAGCAAGTTTATGCCAAACAGATAAAACTTGCATTATTTTGTAAATCGTTTAATTAATTCAATTTTTGATACATTTTGTAAAATAAAACTTGTTCTAATTGTTCTTTTATTGTCTTTCGTTATAAGGTTTTTTTTTCTATGTATAACGGAAAACATCTATGACACCTTTAATTACGGACCGTACTTGAAACCGATCCACCCCAACACCACCAGGATTTTACAGCTCAGTTTCTCAGTCGCCATATATTCTGGTACCCTGACGATGATATCCTCATGAGCCTAAGCGGCCTTCGGATATAACGTCAGGTCAGGAGCATTGGATTTCAACGGTGACAGCGTTGAAATTTGACGTTCGGGTATTCTCTAGACTGACCATTTAGTATTACAGATAAGTTCAAGTGGAACGAACGTATTATGACGTCATTCTCTTTGTGACGTTCAATGTTTACATTTCTCAGCTGAGTTTACATTATGATTTCATAATTTAAACGTAAAGGTAAAATATAATTTATATTTAAATTTTATAAAGAAAAGGTATTCCCAGATTTAAAAAAAAGATTGGCATGTTCATGTGATATTAAATGGCGTCATATTATCAACCAATGAAAATGCTTATATCGGAGGTCCTGACCTGGTGTTATATTTGAAGTGAAGCTTGCGTCAATGAAAAATATTGCACCAGGAGACCAGGTTAAGTCGCCATATTGAATTTACATCGAACATTGGGATGATTATCATGATTTTTATGAAATATTATAAATTCAAAGTTCATTAAAGGTTTAAAATATTAAATTTTGTATACACTAACTTAATATATATATTTATTTATGAAAATAAACCATTATTTATGTTTCTCTTGTACTTCTCTCCACTGTAGGCCATTATGGGCTACATCCTATGTAAACATCGTCGAACTGCTCGAAATTGTCCACTAAATGATATATTATGTAGAAAAAAATTTATATTATTTATGTTCATTTCTACACTATATAACAAATATATATAATAAACCTTTATTTAATCAAATAAACCATTTTTTAATTACTTCTCTTCACTTCTCTGTGGTTCTCTGCACTTCTCTGCGTTTAGTATGACCGGGGGTGACATGTTTCCGGTTATCAGCGTTATATTCCATTATGTTATTACAGCTAATGGCACGATAATTATTATTCATAAATAGAAAAATATATATATGTAGGGTAAGCGATAAGACAACAGGGGCATTACTTCCGTGTTACTGGTAAATAAAATGTCATTGTAAAGTCCAAGAGGTAAAAGTCTATTACATATACATACACCAGAGCCGTACACGACTTACCCGAATCCACAGTAATCCAACTGTCATTTGCCGGAATCCACTTGAAAAATTGTTCTTCGTATTATATTTCAAATCCTAATAACTTAAATCCGTATTTTTTAAGATGTTTTAAAAGATTTGTAAAGTTGAATAAGTAGAGGTATTCGTTCATTATTCAGAGAAAGCCAATTTCCTACGATCATGGGGTTTTCTCAGGGTACACTGGCTTCCTCCCCCACCCCTTTCAAAAAAAAAAAAAAACCTGGACAACATGATATTGCTGAAAATTGTGTTAAACAACATTCAAACAAACCAACAAACATTCAGCATTTTAAAGATGGTTGCTGTATGCTGTAAATTCACAGACTGTGTGCAATTAGAATCGGCTCTTTGTTCTGGTGTACACTAGTCAGAGAATCCTCTGCTGTCCAATGCTACCATTAAAGTAAAAAGCATTAGATGGCAGAGTATTCTTGGATTAGGTGTACACAAGTTTTTTTTCATGATCTCCGTATCAGATAGATTTTGGTAGGATTTTGTTCCAGTTATTAAAGAGCCACAAATTTTGCTCATTTTATCCAGTTATCAAAAAACCACTACAGGGTGCTCACCATGCACTAAAATCTGTTTGTAAAATGACATGGTTCTATACGTTCATGTTACAGACCATAATTTTTATGTCCACACCTAAAACGGCGTCTTCGTTGCAAAAAATCTTTCAAGTCTAAGTTGTTTATCCTTATATATTAAACTTAATGCAGGGTGACTTTCTGTTCGTATGTTTAACTGCTGTCACATTTATGATTTTATTTGACTACATTTTTTAAAACTATCTCATCGGTCTGCATAATTGTTTTTCAGAGGTTTTGCTTGGCTGTCCAAGTTGTTATTTCACCATTTCATACTGTGGCATTCTTATGCATTTCATTAGAAATTAGTTATTTATTATTTATTATCATGATTATAGAATTAAATAATTTACTTAAGTTTGTTAGTGAGATACTTCTATAATAATTATTGTTTTGCAAACATAATTTCCTTTTTTTGGTCATCCCTTAGTACTAAATATTTTCTGGTAAATAAAAAATATAAATTTACTCAGTCAGTGTTCAGCAATTAATACATTAAAAATTTTAATTAAAATCTTTGTGTTTAATTAAAAATTAAGTCTCACTACATAAAAAATTGTACATGTAAAACTGTTCATGTTGCTTACACTTTTTATTTGCATTGCTGTGTGCCAATCAACATCTGATATGAAAACCTCTGGTATGTGCCAACAAATTGATCATGTCATTAATTTTCGTCATTGGAATATAATATATACATGATATACACATTACATACATTATGTGTAGGTACAACTACTTTTATCACGTCAGGACAGTTGTGTACATTCGTATCACTACGAGACGCGCAGCGTCGAGTTGTGATGTGGAATGTATGCAACTGTCAAGACGTGATAAAAGTAGTTGTACCTACACATAATGTATGTACACTTAAATGTATGTAATAAGTTTATCTAAAATTAGAAAGTATAAAAAAACAAAACAAAACTTATGTTTAAAATTTAAATTAAGCATTCAACTAACCAAAACCATTTGTTCATAAAATAGAGTCCCTAACGTCACACGTATTATGACGTCATATTTCATTCATAGAATGAAAGTAATTCAACGAATCATTGGTTTACTTCAAGAAGTAGTTCCGACAAAAGTACATCTTGTATCACATATAGATGATACAAGGTTTTGTATCACACAGGTTGTATCAATCGCTTATTTTTCAGATTTTGACAAGATACATACTTAATTTAGATAAATATTTTTATTTGAATGTTATTATCTTTTTCATTTATGTATGTTCTTAAATGACCACTCTTGTTACTGTCACATAAAAATGTATCAAAATAAATATGTTTTATGGGTTTTAATCGCATACTTCAGTTTAATTTAATCCCTTAATTTGCATGCAAACCTATGTACTTTTTTAACAGAAGCAGGGCAAATCATAACAAATTACTGATTGTAGTGATTAAGCTTTATACGAAGAATGAAGTGGATTCTGGTAAAAGACAGGGAATTCAGTAAAGATTCTAGTGAGACTTGTAACTGTATGCCAGACGAATACTTATTTTGCCAGAAATTCTAGCTTCTAAAAAATGTCCTAAACCTTATTTCTTAAGTAACTTTAAAAAAAGGTATCTAACATGATCTAATGTGAAGCATTTTTTTTTTCAAAACTATGTCAAACAATAACAAAACTGTTTGTATAGAAGTAGTATACACATTGTTGTGACACACAAGGCCGATCGAAAACACCTTCCATGTATTACATCTACGAATACTTACTGCAAAATTGTACCAAATAGGCAATATAACTTAAAAAAAACATTTAAACATTAAACAAATGAAACAGATCAAGTTAACACATGACATTGTTTTGTAAATTAGTGTACATGTACATGTACAATTGATATATGCTGTTATGTTATAGTTTTATTTTTATAGTAAATCTGGCCCTGCACTTTTGTTATAGTATGGAACACCGTTTTCTATGGATTTATCGGTATATCAACAAAATCAACTCACTCGCAAACAAATAAAAGTCCAAGATACGTTTGTGAGTGAGTTGGTCTTGTTTATATACCGATAAATCCTTGGAAAACAAGACAAACTCACTTGCAAACAATTAAAAGACTGAAGGACATTTAAGAAATGTTTGTGAGTGAGTTGGTCTTGTTGATACACATGTATACTGATAAATCCAAGGAAAACGTGTTCAATCCTTATAATTTAAAAAAATTGCATTAAGAAACGATAGGGCTAATTGTTCAAGAACAATTCGAAAGGTCTTTCTCAGATTCCTGTAAGAAATTAATTTTTCTTCATCTGTTGTGTTGAACTTGACTACATAGGTTGCTGGGCCATTTTTTAGGCAGAATAGACTATTTCTGTGGTCCTGAGTAAAACAAAACATGGTTGTCAAGGACTTTTGTGGCTATTACTAAGGACAAAATGCCACTTCCCATTGTAAAATGACATATTTCAGTAAGGTACATTATCCTGATTAAAAAAATATATGGTTGCTAAGGACTTTTTGTAATGGTTACCTTGTTGCTATGGTATGACCTTGACCCTTAACCTTTGAAAATGGGCTCAAATTGAAGGACTTGACTTGGTGATCTTATTAAACCTATATGTTTACTATATTATCTCTAACCATTAAAAAAAACACTAAAACTTGACAGCTTTAAACATGTACATGTAACATTTAATAATTAAACTATAAAGAAAAGTGGGAAACTTGTAAAAATCTCAAATTTTTGTTTTTTAACACTGAAATGTTTCAAAAAGGCTATTGTCACAGTATTACCTGATTACATATTTTTCATTAAAAACTTGAAGTTTAGTGTACAATTTTTAAAGGGATTGCATTAAGATGGCTAATAATTTGTAATTTATAATTTCTGTATAAATGTGTAAGTTAACATCATTTCAATCATTTTTATATTTTAAAAATACAGCAAATTATGTAACAATGTGCATGTTGTATCACTGGACAATAATTGCACACTGCCGGAACTCACTAAATGTTCATTATTTTATCAGCTTTTGTCAAAAGTTAGGTTTTAATGGTACAAAAAGTACATTTTATATGTACAAAAAATTAAAAAAATAAAGTTTAACCCATTTTTCAATATTCATTATTGAAAAAATGAAGTCTCGTATGCATACCACTTTCTAAGCCAAAAAGTACTAATATCTTGATACAAGGATATAAATCTGTCATTATATCAGCATTTTATTTATAAATACATGAGAATTTGCATTCTTGTGCCTGAATATTCCTGTTTTAATACTCTGTATAGAACAGAATGATAATAATCTTAAATCTATGGTTCTGTGTATCCAAACGAACACTGATTCTGTTCAATATGCATGTTAATTACAGTATCATCTGTAATGGTTTAAAAGTTGTGAGTCAAGAACCACATTCCATAACAATTCAAGGGCAATAACTCGAAAAAAACTACTTATGGTACTGCTTTTCCTTTGAATTATTTTTACGTTTTGAAGTTCAAGAGTTCAACATTTTTCCTATTTATTGTCTACTTCAGACTTGTACAAATTATATATTATTTCATAAAAAAAGTGATGGAGGATATTTTGAAAATAGCAACCCATAATGATATGACTTTGGTCTTGAATTGAATGTCTTCACTTGATATGTTTACTATACATGTATTATCTAACTGTTTTTGTTATAAGCCAAAAACTGTATCACTGAAACATGTCAAGGCAGATAACTCGAAAACGGTTCATAGAACATGTCGGACACCATTATACAAAATGAATGTCTTGAAGAGAAGATGATCAAGATCACTTTATGTATCATGTTTACTATATTATCCCTAACCATTTTCAAGTTAGAAGCCAAAAACCATGTAAATGAAATGTGTCAAGGCCAATAACTCAAAATCGGTTCATAGAACAGTCTCGGACTCTGTTATATTATAAATGTAGGTCTTGATGAGAGGATCACTTTATGTATACATAACGTGTTTACTATATTATCTCTAACCGTTATAAGGAAAAAAGCGATCAACTGAAATGAGTTGAGGCTGTAATTCGAAAACGGTTCATAGAACAGTCTCGGACCCCTGTATACTAAATGAAGGTCGTAATTAGAGGATCACTTTATGTATGCATGTTTACTATATTATCTCTAACTGTTTTCAAGTTACAAGCAAAAAACTGATTAATCGAAATGAGTCAAGTGCTTAAACTTGTCTTCTATCTGTTATAGTTTTTGAGTTGTAATGATAACAAGATTGGAGGCCTAAGGTCGAGGTCGAGGTCACTTTTGAACTTTGACTTTGAGATTTTCTTTAAGGATATGTCACAGGACGACAAATTGTGAAGACCAAAGGTTGATTTCGACTTACGGTTTGTGAGTTTTTGTAATAAGCGCAGTCCTTTAAACATTCAAGGGATACCACTCGCCTCTGCTAGTCAGAAATTTTTAGCCAAATTATGTCATAAAGTTGTGTCAAAAGTTCCTTAACATTTCTCACTTTTTATTTTTCTTCTATCTGTTATAGTTCCAGTGGTTATGCGATAACAAGGTTTTCAGTATTGGGGCAGATAACCCCGTAAAGAAAAATGTTTCGGTTTCACAGGGTGAATTCGGAATAGACTTTCAGTGCCCAAAAATTGTCGTGATAGACCAAAATAATATGTCGCATACTTTTTAAACTGTTTGGTTTTGAAGTTGGTGGGGGAAAAAAAAAAGAAATCGAAGCAAAAACAATAAGGTCTTCCTACTGGAAGTGGGAATGACCTTAATTAATTTGCCTAAGATAATCTCAATGTCATGTTTCTTGCATATTTTGATAGCGGGATTGACCTGATGCATTAATATTTTGTTGATTTTATGTACAAAATGTTGACCATTTGATTTGAATAAAAATTAACACATAACTAAGCTTTAACTTAAATATGTTACTTTATTTTTCGCAAAGGACATCAAGAACATTTTTAAGGAAATTTTGTTTTTTAGATTAATATTATTAAAACAGAGTGGCTAATTGTCTGGCTAGCCAGACAAAAAGCTCTCGCGCTATTCGTCCAGTCATTATATTAGAAATGCGCAAGTCACAACTTCCAGCAGCAGCAGCAAGAGCCCACGTCGCATCCATCTCTTATCTCTCTTGCTATGGCTGAAAATGGTGAACTTCATATTGGCGATAAATTTTCTTCTTATAAAGAATTACAATTAAGAATCCGTCAATTTGAAAATAGCAAAAATGTAGAATTTTACAAAAGAGATTCCCACACGATATTGTTGGCAAGAAAAGGGGCATTAACTTTAGACATTTAAGACACTAACCAATAAAGCTTGAATTCATCGAAACTTTGTCATGGGTAGAGCATGACAAAATAAGCTCAACGGACAAATAAACCAGAAGTTAATCTTTAGATTATATATAGCCTGACAAATAGCCTAGGGACTACTCTTCCGGCTAGCCAGACATTATAGGGAGACGAAGTGTCGTAGCTATTTTTCCGGATAGCTGGACAAATAGCAACTGCCTTATTAAAATGTTTCACTATTTCTTTGTGATTTGAAATGATCCATTATGTCTTTAAAGTTATTATTGTTAATAAAATGCAGAAGTGAATCTTGGATAGTAATCTTATTATTTTGAGTTTATGAGCCGATAGGGAATTCAGCATGGCTGCCATAGCTGCAAATGCATTCTGATTAGCTGAAATTTCAAAATTTGTTTTCTCAAACCACTTGGCAGAAGGAATTGTGATATTGTACTAATGTACAAATGTACCTCAGATGGTCCTCTACTAATTTTGAGTTTTTTGTTTCAATCTCAAATACAAGATTGCTACCACCATGGAACATCACTTAACATAGTAATCTACGAAAAAAAACAAAACAGCTTATTCTCAGAAAGTGTCCTACAAATTGCTATTTATTGGAAATTCAACATGACAACATTCATAGAAACAGCATCTTCACATAAACTCTTTAGCATTTAATATAAAAATTTGCAAGAAAAGTCATGTCTCTTAAAAAGTTTTTTTTTGTAAGTCAGGTGAGTGATACAGGCTCTTAAGAGCCTCTAGTTTACGTTATGCTATTATCATTCTACTATATTACTATTACCATTTTTTTTCAGGTTTCATAATGGGACAGTGTTGCACAAAACAACCACGAAATATTTATGACTCTCATGAATATGAGCTTTGGAGTGGTAGATGTATCAATAAAACATTGAAACGTGAACAATACCTTACAATAAGTCATAGTAATGATAGTAAAGAGAGTTGTTTAAATTTCAAAAAACGACGAAAATATATAAATATGGTCCAGAATATCTTGAAAAAGTTTGAAAATTTCATAGAAATAAGTGTTGAGGAAATTAATGACTTTGATATTTTGTCATCTTGCAATAGTCATGAGGAAGTTCGACAAATAATTTGGGATTTTAGTTCAGATGAAGAGGACGAGTCACCAACTGAAGAACATACTGTATTAAAAAAGTTTGCTGGTGGCAGTCTTAAATCCAGCAGTTTTATTTCAATTCATTCGGAGTCATTTATAGATATAAGAAACCCTGAAAATGATTCATGTTTGACAGATTTACCAAAATTAAGGACGGGTTCGACTGAGAAGACCATAAAACAGCAAATAGACAGTGGATATGAAGATAAGAAATTTCTGTGTACACATTTACAACAGATAGATGATAACACAGTTTTTCAATATTTGCCGAAGGGACCGAATGTAAAATACCAAGTTGAATGCAATAGTGTATCTATTGATTCTGGCCTGCCATTGTATGATACTAGTACATTGCAAAGCACAGAGAATCATGAAAGTCTGAATCACTTGCAAGAACAGCCAAAATTACTGGAAGATTTTACAGCATCATTAAAGAAAACTGAAGTGGCACATTATTCCTGTTGTCCAAAAGAACATACAAGAAAGTACATACCTCCAGAACTGTGTAAAGAGGAGCAAAAAAGCATACTTTCTGTACAGGTGAAAGCTGCATTTTATCAGTACTTAAAAAAACTTTTGGAAGAATTTTTTGAAGATCAAAATCTGTACAAGGAAACACGAAAATCCTTCTCAATTGAAACTTATATTGAGAAATTTGATGAATATTTTTCACAAAATTATTCATTGTCAACACTAACTGAAAAAGGAAAACATGATACTTTTAAAATATTAAATATTGGAGTAGAGTTTGCAAGATATGACAGGCAGCTTCAAGTTTATCCTATTAATGGGTTGCAACAATACTTTGAACAGATGTCTGTTCCTTTGGCTTCAAGACCTGCACATGCTGAGACTATGAGATATGAATGGGTGCGTGTTCGCAGCTTTTGGTCATTTCCTTCAAATATCAGAGTTTCACCTATTGCTATGGCTCGTGTGGGATTCTATTACACAGGCAAATGTGCAGAATGTCGATGTTTTTGTTGTGGGCATGTTTACAAGGAATGGAAAGATGGAGATGACCCATATCTGATACATCAACAGATCTCTCCAACCTGTTTCTACTTGAATGGAAGAGAAAGTGGAAATGTTCCCATTCATGAAGAAGACCGCATTACACCCAGACACAATGTTGAGCAGAGTATGGTATCAGTAACTGCTCCAGTCAATGCTGCTCGAGCTGCGGCAGAAGTTGAAGCTGTTGTTATACCAGGTTACATATAGTTACATATATAGCTGTAGTTGTTCTGTCTCCGAGTCATTATACCCCCCGCAAACTTGTTTGGGGGGGGTATATAGGAATCACCCTGTCTGTCTGTCCACATCCCTAATAAGTGCTTCTCCTCCTAAACCGCTTCACAGATTTTTATGAAACTTTACATGAAGGAAGTACATCATATGTAGATGTACATGAAGAATTTTCATCGCTGTCGGATATTATTCAGGGTAGATAATTGGACTTAGACTTTTTATTAAATATAGTATTCAGTGGGAGACCTCATAAGCGCAACTCAGTCCTCCTAAACCGCTTGATGAAATTTAATGAAACTTAGCACAAAGGAAGTACATTATATTTAGATGTGCAAGAAGGATTTTTATTGACCTCGGATATCATTAAGGGGAGATAATTGGACTTGAAAGCGAAGCAGGGGGTATCGCTTTGTGAGCGTGCTCACAGTCCACACTTGTTTGTCTTTGTATGCACTCATAAAAAGCTATTAATTGTATGAAGGGGTCTGAATGCAATTTATTTTAATACCCACCATGCATTAAACTTCTTTAATTTCTGAAATATATTGTTTGTTTCCGACATTTTTTGGTCCAGATGAGCTTTTGCCATCATTGGTCTGTGTTAACTTTTTTCAAACATTTTTGAACTACTAATACTATGTCAATTTAAGAAAATTAGTCTTGAATCACACTTTGGGTGTCTTCTAAAGTTTGTTACATAACATCCAACCAACATAACTATGCACCATTGCAAAAATAAATGTTAGGGCCTCTGTGCCCTAGTGGTTTAGGTAGATTTGTCATCAACAATTGATAGTGTTCCTGTCAACACTAAGGTTACGACTGCCAGTCTTACTGTGAACCTGGTGTATTGAAATCTAATCTCCAAGGACTGCCATTTTTCCTGATAATGGTCTTAGTTTTCACAAGTACATGTACTCCTCTATAAAAAAAAATAGCTGAAAAACAAATAAACATAAGTAATTGTCTAAAATGAACCAAAGCTTCTATAATGGAAGGAGAGTGTTCAGATATGTTAACCAGTATGAAATAGGAATTTTGTAAGTTTCATTTTTCACATTGTTTTTATTTTAAAAAATGGTCACTTCTCCAGAGGTCCAGGTTCGATAATATGAAAAAGAACCGAAAAGTCCAACACTGTCCATACTTAACTTTGCATACATTACACCCATTTGCTTCACTTACTCTAAAGTACCTAATCATATTTTAATAACCATTTAAGTTAGGTGCAGAGATGCTCAGAATGTTAAGGTCAAATTTGTAATATGTCTCCTTGTAGGGGTTATTGCCCTTTACTGACTATTTTTGTGCGATTTATTTTTGCTAATTTTACTATTAGCTTGAAAACTGCATGTACATGTATAATAGAGAGAAACAATCAGCAGAATTGATCTGCATATATAGCAAGATAAACAAATTGAGCTATGCTTTATCAAATCTCTCCTTAGCATGAAATTGAATGCATTCCAGATGATTAAAGCCACCTGTGAACGTCTGGTTAGGTTATGCCACATATAAATGTAGATTGGCTCCAGTTTTTTATTTAGAGAGACACTCGAAAGGAAAACTGAAAATTAGTGTCACTTAAGATTGAAATTTAACAGACCATGATTAATCATTAAGTCAGTCATTCCATTACCTTGGTACTGATAGTCCAGTGATAAACAGATGTGATGACCTAGACCACACAGTAGCATAGACCCTTTTTAAATAACACCTTTTCATTAAATCTGGACATTTTACTGCTGTTAGTGCTACACATGTAACTAGATCTGAAATAAAAAAACAAGCAAAAAACCAAAAGAATATGGATGTGATAATGAAACAATCATGATGCTAGATTCATTGTTAATGGGGCTCAGTAGGAACAAAAGATATGCAAAAAATTAAATAAATTTCACTACACTGTCATTGTAGTACTAGCATTACTAGTAGTTATTAAATATCATCATTTTATCTGTAATTTGCTTTCTGTACGAGTTCTAACTGACTGATATTTACAAATTCACTTCATTCATCATTTTGGATTGTGAAGTTTTTAATATTCTTGGAAAATAATTTATGCTGTTTGCTGAATAATAAATAGTTTTGTTACAACTACATGTAGTATTTGAATACCTGCAGAATGCTGCAAGTATGAAAGTTATTACATAATTGTTTACATGTTTTTATACATTATCTACAATTTTAATTTGCAATACATTTGGTTTCAGGAATAAACAGTGTAGAAATTGCTAGTATTACAGTACCTGCCTTACCACCGATTCAAGGAGAACCTTTAGGTACAAGTCAGAGTGGGGACTTTTCCTTCCGATTACCAACTGCTAGTTGGGCTGCACATGCTGCAGGTACTAAGGAATAAAAAGTAGTTTGCCTGAATTATATGTAACCATAATCTCAACTATTGTGTTGTTAATATAAATAAATGAAGAAATAGTTCATTGATACCATACTTTATTGTCGTTTTGGGCATAATATTTGTGAATATTTTGCCCCAAGCAATAGTGAGGGGTAAAATGTCAGGAATATAATGCCCACCCATGTTAAAACAACAATAAAGCATGGTGTCCATGAATTATTTCTATTCTGATTATGACAAATACGGTAATCTGTATAGTGAAGCAGCATATTAATGTGCACTAGTGAATGGCTGTTTCACGTACATGTAACCCCCATGCGTCATAATAATATAGAGTCTTGAAAAATATAATTTAATGGCAGTATGTTAAATCTTGCAAATCTCACAATTAAGACTTAAAATAACAACTTTATTAACAGTAACAATAATAATGGTTTAAAATTTGAGTGTTTTAAATAAAATTTAACAGACTGCAGCCACAAGTAACTTACTAGTACGCAGGTGGAAACTAAATTTATTGAAATTTTAACACGGGTTTATTTACATAACGAAAGCAGGATGTCATATTAGAATATTTATATAATTTTATGTAGAGATTTTTAAATTGCTGGAAAAAAGCTAAACCATTTGTCCAACATATTGTTTTGGCATTATCAGTAAATGACAGTCTGGCCGGTGTCCTAGCTCCTTTTTTTTTTTTTTTCATATGGGACTTCTTTGTAGCTAGCTCCATCCATAAAAAAAGGGGCTACAAAATGAACATTATTGTAGCTAACCTTTAGACTGCACTGAACTTTGTAAAATATATTTTATATTGTACAAATATTCCGTATGTTGATTCCTATTCTAGCAAACAAATATTGTTTAACTGTACAAACACTTTATCAGTTACTTTAGAAATAACTATTAAAATGTTGCATTATTGTATCCAGAGTGACAATTAATACGACAATATTTATGATATTTATCTACCTAAAACCTACACCATTTTTGCCATAAACTGACTGCTCCTTCAATGTAACACACAATATATTGCAACAGATAGTTATAGCGTGTGTTGCTATTTATAAGATTAATATGTCATAAGCAATAGCTTTCTGGTGGGAGTTACAGTTTTGTTATTGACCTCTTCGTCAAATGACTCGTACATAAATAATTTTTTAACCAGGGTTGTGGTTTTACAACATTCTAAGCATATCATGTAAGAATAGAATTTAGGTTATTAAAAATGCTACTTGACTTCAGTTATTGTATTGATTTTACATTATTTAATCATTTAAATTGTTTAATAAAGCACTTCCATTGTTAACGATGCGCATGAAAAAATTTGTATTAAATTTAAACCAAGACCTTGTAAACAATACCTTTGAATAGTCCATTATCCTTCAGTTAAAGGCTATAATTGGTGACAAAAGGCCACACCTAGAACACTTCCGGAAAGTAAACCGGTTTATGGGCTTTCAAATTCCGTATAAAAATAGTTCCGATATCTTTTATGATTATGGTCAATTGTTTTTTAACAAATTACAATAGTTAGAAACCGATTTTATGCTTCAAATAAGCAGGATTCTAAAATTTTATAAAAATCCTTTACTTTAGTTTTATTTCCTGGATTTCATACAAGAACCATAATTTTTTTTTATGTACAGCTTGCAAGTACATTTTTTCAAAAACTCTGTTTCTAAGAAAATTCTTACCTGCTTCTATAGAGAATGGATTTTAACATCCTCACAAGTCAGGGTTTTTATGTCTACACATGTCTACAAAAACCTGACAGATTTAGGATAGAAGGATACAACAGCATACATGTATAAAAAATATCAACTAATCACATGACTGGAAAGAAACCAGTATTTGGCAATAGAATACATACAACATGCTGGAGTGTGATCCTCAAACTAATTGATGTAAGAATGGATATCAATCAAACAGTGACTTTGATGAGGGATTTTACAAGCTGATTTAAAACAAATGTAACGATAGAGCATGAAATAGGGACATTGTCACTACCGGGGATCGAACCCGTGATCTCAGTATTGCCAGCCAGCCCTCTAACCAAGTGAGCTAAAGAAGTACTCCATTAGCTCAGTCGATTTTAACCGGCTATATATCTACTATCTGCTACAAAGCAGATAGGCCTCCTGTTACACTCTTCCCCCCGTTACAAAGAATCATCATACTCATGATGATTCAAAACAAACCGACAAATCCTCCATGTGGGTTTTTCAGTTGGGCGCCAAATGTAACGGTAGAGCATGAAATAGGGACATTGTCACTACCGGGGATCGAACCCGTGATCTCAGTATTGCCAGCCAGCCCACTAACCAAGTGAGCTAAAGAAGTACTCCGTTAGCTCAGTCGATTTTGACTTGCTATATATCTACTATCTGCTACAACGCAGATAGGCCTCCTGTTACACAATTTTCACTTACAGTCAGAATAAAGGGGATTTACAGTGATACTGTAAATTGTACTACTGGTTGGCAGGAATCCAAATTTGGTTTAACATCATGCAGATATTTAAACAATGATATAAAGAGGAATTGTATTCACATTATGTTCTTATTTTTGGTCATTTCATTGCCATGATCCTCAAAATCATTTTGCTTCATTGGTCAGTACTGTTACTAGTATACATACAGGTACAGATGCTGATTGTATAGTTTAAGTTTTATTTGAATTTGAATAATTTTGGAGTATTTGACATGAACAAAAATAGCATGTCATGATAATCAACCTACAATCTATTACAACCAATTAGGTGACATCTAGTAACAATTATGGCCCTGATAAAGATAATAATACAGCAAAGTTGTTGCAATCCTGTTAGGGTGCGATTCTGTTTTTAGTGTTGTCATAATTTTCTAGACCACTTTATTTCAGGGCTCTTAATTTTAATCTTATTGACAGATTATTGTCATTTTTCATTCATATGGTCACAGAGATAAAATTAATGTTGGGAATGTATAATTGGGTAGTCTGACCCATGTTTTGAAAAAAAAAGAGGCTGAACTTTTTTTTTATAAATTTGGTAGTATGTTGACTTATCTTTCATTTCTTTTATGGTTTATGAAATAAGGATTAAGAAACAGCAACAATTGTTTTCCCCAGTTTGATGAATATTTTTTATCTATGCAAGACTTCAATAAATATCGTATACTATCATTAGAGGATATCAGTCTTTTGACTTAATGTGAATATATACCAGGATTTTTGTATTTATCACCAATTGCACTTCTTAGCAGAAGCCCCATGTTTAACAGGCTTAATATTAAGGGCTTCTATGGCCAGTTGGTTATGGTAAATGTCATCTAATATAGATAGGGATGTGTCAACACTAACTGGTTGTGAGCCTGTGGGAATTGTGTGTTTGATAGAAACCTTTTGACAAGGAGTTCTGTTTTCCAACCAAATGTCATATACATATAGTTTTTCACCAGATTTTCGGGGTTCCTCCCTCAGTAAAAAATGAATATAGCTTTAAAAAATGTTAAAAGTGTCATTTAATTCTATTCAAACAAACTAATATTAAACTGTACAAAACACTTTAAGAAACTATAGACAATTAAAAATGCTACCATATTTCGATTATTGTATGGATTATACATTATCTAATTTTATAATATTTACAAATATTTCCTATTCCACAATTATTTAATGATGTTCATGGATCACTCTGGTTAGGACTGAATTTTATTATTGTATTGCTTGCATGTATTCTAGTACACTCGAATTTCGGCGATGAAAGTGTGTCGCTTTAATGGACGTTAATTTTGTTGAAACGCACTGTATTTTATTATTTAGGAGTCATTTGGCTATAGCAATAAATTAAAGATATTTTCAAGTAATTTAGCCTTGCGTTCATCGTTTACATTGCTGAATGAATGAAAATAGTCGAAATTCAAGTATGGACGAAATTCGAGTGTGTTGCCATACATTATTTAATCATTTAAATTGTATAATAAAGCACTTCCATTTTTTACAATATTTCCTATCTAACGATGCGCATGAAAAAATTTGTATTAAATTTACCAAGACCTTGTAAACAATACCTTTGAATAGTCTGTTGTACTTCAGTTAAAGGCTGTAAATGGTGACATTGGCCACACCTAGAACACTTCCGGAAAATACTTTAGTAAACCGGTTTATGCGCTTTCAAATTCCGTATAAAAATAGTTTTGATATCTTTTATGATTATGGTCAATTGTTTTTTAACAAATTAGAAAAAGAAATTATGCTGCAAATAAGCAGATTCTCAAATTTTATTAAAATCCTTTACTTTTACATGTAGATTTTTAGTCTGTTTATTTGTTCGCTTGTCCGTCCCACATCAAGTTTACCTTTGCATTGAAGCTTTTTTTTCACATATTCATGAATTTTGATATACAGTTACAAGATGAGATATCTTCACTGGTAAATTCTGTAGGCTGTATCAAATATTTCCTGCTTTAGTGAACTTAGAATAAAAGGGTTGTTTACCGATATGTGCCAAGCAGGACACCAGTGTCACCTAGACACATTTTCTTGTATTTTTAGAAATATGGTCATCAGGACAAAATAAAAGGTTAAGATTGATAATGAATATCCTGGTCCTTTAGTTGCAGTTTTTTTCTTAATGTAAAGAACATGTGCTTGTATTAGTATTCCATATGAATTTTACTATCATTCATTGTTTCTAGCTTATCTTACTGAAAGTCAGTAAAAGTTATTTCATCACTTTTCATTCATCATTCTTTGTCTGTCTGTTGTTCGTAAACATTTCACATTTTAATCTTCACCTTTTAAAACACATGGCCAATAGTTTTTTTGTCTCGCCTGCGATGATAGTCGCTGGAGGTGAGACATATATATGGGAATCTGCGGCGACTGCGGCATAAACACTTGGACTTCTTGCATCATATCTTTGTAAGCCTAAGCCCTAGGTCCATCAAATTTGGTCCAGTGAAAGCCTAGGATGAGTACTTGCCAGTCAGTCACCTGACCTTGACCTCAATTTCACGGTCCAGCGACTAGGTTAAAGTTTTTGTATTAAGGCATTTCCTCTGTAACTTGTATGGTAGGGTGACAATATTTGGTATATAGGTTGCTGATGTCTGGTAGGTTTCAACAGACATTTTTCTGTGTCCGCACTTGTTTAGATCCTTTACAAATATTCCTTATTTCATCTTGATTATTAAAGAAACATACCCTCATCTTGCTTCTGCTTGGCTGAAAATGAAAAAATTTCCTCTGAAAGTATTGTTCCATGTGTACTATGTAACTTGGTACAAAGATGTATGGGGTTCATTACAAAGATTCTCCATGTATTAAATTATTCAGTTTTCTCACGTCAGAAAAAGTCCAATTTCGGAGAAATTTTTATTAGATTACTCAACTGATCTTTTTTATTTGTATATTCCCTGCTGGAAAAGTGGGGGGTGGGGGGTGGAGGGGGCTTACATGGCGATTGGAGTGTCTGTGCATGTTACACTTTAAGGTACCAATTTCACAGAATCTTTGTCACATAGTGCCATATTTGAGGTTTCTCTTATACCCCGATTCCTTATACACCGCTGCAAATAATTTATAAATATTATATATTTCTTAGCACACCTGACCCAAAAGCCGTAAATTTTCACATTTCAATAATCTTCTCCAGGACAACTTGGCCAATTGGAACCAAACTTGGCAGGAATGTTTATTGAGTGTTTCTTAACAAAGTTTGAGTTTTCAGTTTGCTTATCAAATATTAAACATGGCTGCCAGGGCCATTAATTTGTTCTGATAGTCTGAATTTCAAAAATCTTCTTCTCATCAACTGCTTGGCAAATTGATTTAAAATATGGCAGAAATATACCTTAGATGGTCCTCTACAAAGTTTGAGTTTTTTGTGCCGATCCAAAATCCAAGATGGCCACTATCACAGGACTTAGTTTTACATAGGACACAAACAGCTTCTTCTTTGAAACTGTTCCACACAATGAAGACAAATTATGAAGAAATGAAGGTTTGATAGTTATCTTTTAATTAGAGTTTTTTGTGCCAATTGCAAATGCCACTTATGTGTTCTGAAATTTGAAAAATCTTCTGACAAACTGCTTGGCAGATTGATTTGAATTGTTGCATAAATGTACCTTAGATGGTCCTCTACAAAGTTAGAGTTTTTTGTGATGATCCATAATCCAAGATGGCCATCACCGTGAAAAACAGCTTAACATTGGACCTTATGGGAAAAACACAAATATCTTTTTCTACGCAACTGTTCAACACAATTATGGCAAATTGTACAGAAATAAAGCTTATTATTTTGAGTTTTTCGTGCCGATTGGAAATTAAACATGGCTGCCAAAGCTGCAAATGCAATTTGATTGACTGAAATTTCAAAATTTGTTTCATGACAGACCGCTTGGCAGAAGGAATTATGATGTTGTAGAAATGTACCTCAGATGGTCGTCTACTTATTTTGAGTCTTTTGTTTCGACCCCAAATACAAGATTGCTGCCACCATGGAACAGCACTTAACATTGTAACCTATAGATGAGAAAAACATAAAACGATTTCTTCTCAGAAACTGTCTTACAAATTGCTGTTGATTAGAAATTCAACATGGCAACATATCTTCACATAAACTCTTTGGCATTTAATATAAAAATTGGCCAGAAAAGTCATGTCTCTTAAAAAGTTTTTTAGTAAGTCAGATGAGCGAAACAGGCTCTTAAGAGCCTATCGTTTTTTTAAACAGTAGGTCAGATTTTTTCCCAGCTTTTGGATAAATGTTAGAGTTTTTATACAATTTTTCTGCCCCGCTTTTCGGCTTTGAGGTATTGAAGAGGGGGAGGCATATAGTTTTTTGTATCTTAATATACCAAATTGGTTTCCTCATTATAATTAACAAAGCCTTTATCAATCATTTGAAACCTGGAAATGGTCTTTTAGGATTGAATATAGCAAAATTTTTGGTTCCAGCATGCTAACTTAAGAAAGCTTTGACCAAATTATATAAAATAAGGAAATTTTTTTTTTGGGGGGGGGGGGGGGAATGAATCATCATACCCTAGCCTTTTTTCTTTACTCAAATCACAAAACTAAAATCAGATTATATAGGGCCCTGCCACTAAAATTGGCAGACATTCTATAGTGATCAGTCTGACTGTCTGTCTGTCCATGCATGCCTTCCATCCACAACAAATTTGTGTTGGGCTGTAACTTTTTCTCTTTTGAGCTAGGCTTTTGATATTTGGCCAGTTGGTAGATCATTTGAAGGTGATGGGTTGCATACCATGATTAACCTTTGAACCTTGAACTTTGACATAAAGATCACATTATTATATTTGTATTCACTTTCGTTGCTAAGGATGGCTAAAGGAGAAAATATTGTGAAGTACACTTAGTTACCATGAATGAATAGAATTTTGCGACAAGGATGTCAATCATTCAACTTGAGTGAAAAATCAAGATGATATATGAGGTTTTACTGCAAAAATGCTGGGTGATATTGAAGTTTCATGTAATAATAAATATTTTTTGTATTCCATTTATGGAAGTTAATAATAGAGGGAGACCATTTCTATCCTGGTACTATATCTTTCGGTAATAGCTCTATCGATGAGCGTAGCTTTGTAAAATCGGAAACCAGAATTAATGCCTATTTTGTGTATACAATTTCAGATGAAAAATTTGAAAACCAGAATAAAAAGCTATTTTGTGTATACAATTCCGGAGTATGCCGAAATTTGTAAGATACAATAAATAAATGTTATGTCAATAATTTAATACATGAACCACGTGAACATTAGTTTTAATTCAAGTTTATGTATGATTTAATATATGACAAAGATTACATGTGCCCAAATTTAGAAATCGGTAATTCAAACTAGCCACAACTGCAGGACTTAGCTTCACATAGGACCTTATGGGGAAAAAGTTCAAATGCCTTCTTTTTAGAAATTGCAACATTCTAAGCGAATGTTCATTAGATAGTCCTAAGAAAGTGTGTGTTTTCTGTTTGATTGCAAGCTTTTATGTTATATAAAAACATACTGTGATTATTTATGCTTATCTGGTCCTCTACACAAAATTTTTTTTTATCCAATCTAAAATTGAGATTATTTTCTCTTATAATTGCCATATTGTTGAGATGATCTGTATTTTGCATTGAAGCAAATGCAAAAAGAAAAACACGTATTCAAGGTTCAAAACCTCAAAGTACAACACATTACACTATTTGGTCTGAAGTACATGTACATGTATGATTTGAACAAAATATTGACTTAAAACTTTGACTCATTACAACATTATATATTATAACTGCACAGAACATGAAATAACCTCTGTAACATAGATATAAACGTGCTTTAAAATGTGTCCCGTAAAATTATTATCATACATTCAGACAAACACGTGCAGAATGCAGAATAAATCGGCGGCGAATTGATGCTCTGCATCAAAAGTTGTCTTGATCTTTTTTAATGGCAAATTTGTGTCAGGGCAGTAATTTTTTTTCTTTTAAGCTAGGCTTTTTATGTTTGACATGTGAATAGATCATTTCAAAGCAACCTGTTGCACACCATGCAATGACAAATTTGTATTAGAGCTGTAACTTTAAAGGCAATGGGTCACGAACCATGGTTACAATTTACCTTGAACTTTGACCTCAATGACACATTATTTTATGAACAACAAATCCATTTCTGGACTTTAACTTTTTTCTCTTTTGATATAGATTTTTTATATTTGGCATGTAGGAAGATCATTTCAAGCAAGGTGTTGCGTACCCTGGCTGGTGACCTTTGACCTT
Source organism: Limnoperna fortunei (assembly GCA_944474755.1). Lineage (NCBI taxonomy): Eukaryota > Metazoa > Mollusca > Bivalvia > Mytilida > Modiolidae > Limnoperna > Limnoperna fortunei. Next base: position 47,176,406 of record OX104118.1, on the reverse strand, counting down.
GAACTTTGACCTCAAGGTCACATTATTTCTTTTTGAGAAATTTGTGTACAGGCATCTGTTTTTACAATTTTCTGCTAACAACCTATTGACAGCAAACTCACAGAGATGGTTACCTAGTTATGGCTTTAAAACTTGGTATAGGGAACACTTAACACAGATAAAGTTTGACAGATTTCATTTACCTGTGGTAATGTACTCAGGGAAAAAGGAGGGAGGGAGGGGCTTTTTCAATTTAGGTAAAATTTGCTAACAAGTTGAATGAATGTCTGTCACTTCATTATTGGAGCTTTTTTGGCAATGTTTTATCCAACAGTTCAATCTTGTGAAGTTGATTATCTTCCAAATGTGTAATTGAGGCTCTGGTTATAAAATTTGCTGTGACACAGGAAAGTTATATTTATTAAAAGTATTAGGTTTAAATTTTTGATGTTATATGTTATTTTAATTTGCCTGTTATCATTATACAGTTACAACAACTCAACAGGGCTCATCATCTTACTTTGCAAGACCAGCCAACCCAAATCAAAATGTTTGGCAACCTGCAGCTTCTGCATCTCTACAGGACAGAACAAGCAACTTATCACCTACAAAGAGTTCATCTAGTCTACCAACAACACAGAGTCAACAAGCCTCAACAACACAGCAGTTTAATATCTCTGGACAACAGAATGTGCCTCAACAGTCTACAGAAGGGTCTACTAGAAAACATGCTGTTGGAATAGGTAATTCAGAACATACAAAGAATCACTTCCTCCTAGATAAATTTTCCATTTACTACATAGTAAAGTTTGCTTTGTTGGTGTTTTTTTCTTTGACTTTAATTGTCATGTATATCTATCTTGAAAAAAATTTCAAACATTACTAGTACAAAATACGGGTAATTTTCCCAAAGCCCCTGCTTTATTTATGCATAACTTCCAGGAGAATATATACCCCACCAACAGAGGTACCTAAATGTTTTATTATCATATTTTGTAATGTTCTCTCATATTGAAATTATTTAATTCTTATTAGTATATTATGTATTTAAAAATTTACATAGGAAATAATTGTTCTAAATAAATCATTGTAAAATAATTTAAGAGTTGCCTCCCATAGACTTCTGTTAGATATTGGTATTAAAATTTGAAAAAAAATTATCAAACTGCTTTTATTTATATTATATATATGTAATACAATGTCAAATGAATACATTCAATTCAGTTAAAATATATAATTTTTAACAACAGTTTCAACATTCTTTATTGCCACAGGTTTGCCAAACACAAGTCAGTTCAGTGAAGGGTCTGTACTTAGTGGACCTGTGCTGACATCATCACCAGCAACTGGAACACAGACTCCAGCTAGCGTAACAGTTCCTACAACAGTAGCAGTAAGCTCAACTCCAACAGCAGTAACAGTAAGTTCAACTCAGCAATCTCAAGCAACTTTAACTACTAGCACTACAAGCAATACAGGAGGAATATCTAGATCAACCTCGTCAAGCTCTGCATCACAGACAGCATCACCTGCACAGACAACTACCACTACTAGTACATCTAGTAGTACTGCAAGTTCCAGTAGTACAACAGTTGGTTCAGAGTCTTCTAGGAGCAGGTTTGATCCTCTGGGTATTAACTTTGAGAAGCCACGATATCCAGCATATGCAGTTTTAACAGTGAGAGTCAACACATACAATGGTTGGCCATCCTATCTAGATCAGACTCCCCGCACAATGTCTTTAGCAGGATTTTTTTATGCAGGTGAGAAACAAAAGAATTAAAATCCAAACAGTTTATAACATAACAGACAAGGAAACGCAAACAAAAAATCATCAGCTCTTTACCTGAACTAACTGACATGATCCTCTTTCCCAAACAAGTGGTTCCCTCCATTGGCCTTTCTTCACTCATCCTGACTGATTGCTTCTATTTAGATCGGAATGTTGAATTGTCAAATAAATATTGTAAAGGGATCTACCAAGTTTAGTTCTACTTATTTTAGTAGTGACAGAAAAGTGTTGGTTTTTTTTCTTTGTTTTTTTTTAAACAAAATAACTTGAAGGCATATTGCCTGTCGAACTGATATACAGTCAAACTTCAGTAACTGGTACTCTGATCCCTCGAACACCCGGATTTCTCTAACACGTATAAAAGTACAGAACTTTCCCTCTATATAATCAATATTAAAATGCATCTTTTTGTCCAATACAGATTTCTCGAAAACTCTATCTAAATTATCCGTCCCAATTGTAAAAATCCATTGTAGAAAACATGATTAACTCGAACTAAATATTATTGATGCTTGGGTGATTAATTAGACATAAACGATGTGAAGATAGAAGCCATGCATATAAAAAGCCAAGCTTGATATTTAATGATATCATCCTAATAATGATGTCTTCAAGTCCTAACTGTCATCAATTTTTATTTATTTATGCCTTTGTCTTAAAATTTGTTGCAATTATTTTTAATTAATTACAATATACACAAAGAAATTGCCATAAAATCCTATTCGAATATCGAGATCATTGACATGACAGAAAAACCATAAGAACAGGCGATCATGGTCTATATTATTCATGGCTTCCCTTGGAGGGTGACTCGCCGTTCAATTTTATTCCCATTTTAATAATAAATCTTCGTATTTTTGTCACTCCGTGTTTATCTTGTTTATGCACCATATCCAAACAGTGTCAGCTGATTCCCGTCTGACTTTTACCTTGTATAAACTGCGCAGTGGCAAAATATTAGAACGAATAATCGTACCCTCGCTTCTTTTTTTTTTTGGCGAGGGTACGAATTTAGTCCCATTACTCGTAATGTAGCAGAGCGGGAGTGAATCACTCCCTGCACTTTGATGTCCAAAAGAAGTTGCATATACAATCAGACGTGGTCGATCTTGGTATCTTTCGACAGTGTCACCATTTTTTTTATTGGTTTCATGTTTAAAATCGATCATTATTGATAATTGATGATAGTTAATGCCGTTTTTAATAACACGATGTGCGTTGTGTATTAATTGACATTCGTGTCTCTTTTTAATTATGTTTACTACATGAAAAACATTGAGAAACCCGAAAATGAATGGCGTGTTGCATCTTGGGTAATACATATGTAAATTACTGTTTTCTTACTACGGAATGGTTGTTATAGTATGCAAATTAGCACGTTTATAATAAAATTAGGTCACATTATCCATATTCGGAAAAATGATCAACATAGCATTTCCCACGTGCATCTTCAAAGACGAAAAAAGAAATTTCTTCAATAAAGATTATTTCCCGTTAGTTTCGAACTGTCTTAAGCTTTAATAACATAAAGAAGATGAATATTATGTTTGAATTTTATATAAAAAGACCGAAGTTAGAATTTGTTATTTGTTACATTACGAGCAATAGGACTGAATCTGTCGTTAATCTGACACGCACAAAACTAACTTAGGATTATAACGGCAGTAAAATTCGGCCTAGCAAAATATGACTGGAAACCAGTTTTAAGCAAAAGAAGTTTAGAAAAATTCCATAGCGGATATGAATTCTGCCGGAAATTGCACAATACAATGCTGTCAGTGTTAAATGAGTATTTTTAAAAAAGGCAACAAAATCACTGTGTGACAGGAAATTAATTGAATTATATAAAGCGATAAATACTAATGTAACAACAAGGTTTGCATATACCCAATACAATAAATTAATCCAATGTGACTTGAAATTAATTGAAATATATAAAGCGATGTCAATTCTGGGTAACTCATAAACTATTTCCAAAAATCACAAGACCTGGGTGCCGTTTCATAAAGCGATCGTTAGCTTAACGTGCACGTTATCCCATTTAAATTGCATGGGATAACGAGCATGTTAATTAGCGATCGCTTTATGAAACGGCACCCAGGTTTCTTGAACTCCCAATTTCTCGAAACAATTTTCCTTGCCCTGAGAGCACAGTTCAGATTTTTTTCGACTTTTTCTAGAAACTGAACTTTTGGATATTTAAAATATTTTTACACAACTGCAAAATTTTTGCCTTGATAGTTTGTACGAGTGTCAATGTGATTTTATGTGCTCTATATCTTGTTGACTTATTTTCATATCATCCCAAAAATAAACCAGTCTGGACAAAAATTTCTTATGGAACAAACTTTTAGGAATGTGTCAACAGAATTTTCTGTCTCATTTGTTTTTAAGGTATAAGGGCCATAACTATAAGCACAAAAAAGACAACTAATTTACATACACATATATAAAAATAGAAATAACTAATTAAACTTAAAGGGAAAGGAGGGATTGATTGATCAAAAGTTGCTGATCATATGAGTGGTAGGACCAGGACACTTTAGAAAAAGTAAAAATTAACAAACAGAGAAAATTTTGAATGCTGTTGGAAGAGTAGGAAGAATTGGGTATGGACAGATAGTTGAGCCCTTTATAGCGGCTACAATGAACTTACCTTCTTTTGACATCTTTAATGAGTAAAGAACAGTACTCGATATGGTCAATGGCCAGGCTTTCAGTATTGTGACCTGACAACCCCCTTAGTATGTTGGCATCCCTATCCACCACAACATACATACACTCTGGGCAGCTTAGTTAGGTTAAGCCTTGGAAGCGGTAACCAGTACCTATAGAAAAGGAAACAATTGTATAAAGTGGACAATTTTTAATTTTTATACCCCGCCACACGAAGTGGCGAGGTATTATGTTATACCCTCAGTTTCGTTCGGTGTCTGTCCGTCCGTCCGTCCGACCCCGAAGGTTTCCAGATGATAACTTGAAAACGCCTCAAGGAATTTGAATGATATTTTGCACAGCTGTTCAGTACAATATAATACAGGTCAAGTTCAATTTTCAGGATGATCGGAAAAATATTATTGAAGTTTTGCCACTTTATAAATTTTCTAAATTTGACAATAATGAAATTTTCTGGTCTAAGAAAGATACTCATTTCTTTCTGTCTCTATATACTAGTATATTGTGGATGTATAGTATATACAGTATAGTATACTAGTATATACAAATATATTTAACTATTGATGAATATCGTGGCGGGGTATCATTTAATGTCCCATTAGATGCCCTATTTTTTTTGTCATGGCATACTGTTTTTATTCACGAGAAATCTGACCCACCTTCAGCAGTAAAACTGACAGGCCTAGTCAATTCAGGTTGAAGTGGAACACTCCTTGTACCTGTCACCCCAAACTCATAACTATAGTGTATGCACAGTTGGTGACTACTCCACCTGACAGGTGGAAAGAGAATACATCATTTTTGAAGCATATATTATTCTTATATGTATATGTATTTGCACAATATTTATACAAAAATAACTAATAAAAATTCTTCACTCCTGGATAGTGGTAAGTGCACAAATAACCAATTATTAATGGATAGTGAAAATTTAAAAAAAAACTAGCCGTATACTCAGTATGTGTCTCCTAAAATTCATCAAGACTAAATTTAAACACATCCACATTGGACTAGAAATAGGAATAATGTACAAAGTAGCAATAGCATTATTGAAGAAACAAGCCAAGAAGGTGGCATAACAATAAACTGAACTTCCACGAACCTAAGTAAAAAATGGAAACCAAAATGCTTCAACTAATTGATAAAACATTTGTATGCCGAGACAAAGATATGTTCCTGTCACTGTAAAAAATTCTGGTTTGACCACACTTGGAATCAGTGCAGTTAATGGTCAGTTAAAAATAATAAAGAAGCTACACTAATAGAAAAGGACAAGAATAATCAGAGAAATACAACACGAAAGTTAAAGATTAAATCCTATGACTAAAACACTGCATAATAAAGGGCAAGAACAGACATTCTAGAAGCATTCAATGGAATGAACAAAATTTACCAGAGTCTGAAAATTTATGAGGTCATAGGCATAAAATGTACCATAAACACTTGTAGAACATACACCGAAATGCTGCTTTTTCCAAAATTGCCGAAAAAAGTAGTTGAAGCCAGTAGTGTAAATGGTTTAAAAAGTACACTAAATAAACATTGTAAGAACTTTCTGATTCAGTTCGTACCAGACTTCTATCGACCGGAAGTTGGTATGAGCATAACTACTATAACATTAGTCAGTATGGATTGGATAGGCTACCAAGCCTAAATAAGATCTTAAGAACAAGATTAGGTAGAGAATGGCAGACAATACAAAAGGCATTGTCAAAAATCATTATCTTACCATATAACCACAGCAACCAAGGAGCAAATAATACCGATCATGGGCAAAACAGCTGTCATAGCAACAAATAAAATCCAACAGCACACAAATGGTCTGCTTTGTGAGAACTGCCAGCTGTATAATGCTCATATCTCTGAAAGGCTGTGCTACAGCTTTTAATGCCTCATGTATTTGTCCATGTCTTTTGTCTATAAACATTAAGATGAATCATAATCACAACACTCTCAGGTTTTGGCAGCATTAGTTCTGGACAGCAGTGACCAAGAGGAGCAATCCTGTTAGTGGTTTTTTGGGGGAGGTTGAGTGTCAATTTGAACAAAATTGATGGACCTGTGGCTTAAGTTTACAAAGATAAATGCAAAATGCTACGTGTTTATGCCGCCTCCACCGCAGCTGGAATATACATATACTTGTCTCGAATTTCATGACAAACATCGTGTGATTTAAATTTCATACAAATCTGACTAGAAATGTAGGTGCTAAAGTGCTTGCAATACAATTTTTCTAAACATAAGCTGGACATTAAGCAGTCATTCAGTACACCATTATATTCCGATTGGACCTAAGGTTTACATAGACTTGTGAAAAAATCATTATGGTGTAAATGGATGGTATTGGTAAACAAATTGATATACCATATGTAAGAACAAGAAGAGTATATCTTTCACTGCCAATCAGCAACAGAGTCTGGCTGGCAGTAATGTTTGGAGTAGATCATAGAGGCAATCATATCATGTGATTGCTTGTTCAATTAAAAGGATAGATGAAAATAACAAAACCAACCAACAATCTATCTAAATACCATATTAGTCATTAGCTTGCCTGCAGCAGAAGTAGACTTGTCATGCCTGATGTTAGCAAAACAACGCTGATGTTAAATTTAATAACATAACCAGGAATTTTTATGAACAAATGAGCATACATTCTGTGAAAACTTATATTTGGTTGAATAACAACATTATCCCCATAATATGGTGAAATATTCAGTAGTAGTTTCTGAATATTCAAGAAGACAAAGTTTAACAGTGGTTGTTTATTGTAAGTACTACATTAAATTCAAAAGAAGATTATCAATAGTATTTCTTCATAAATTCAGATAAAAAAAATAATACATTATAAAATTTAAAGCATTTTTCATAAGGAACATTATTTAATTTGCTTTGATAGCTGAAATCTAATTGGCTAATCCACATAGAAAAACAGTGAGAAAAACCTATATTATACAATATAACTTGAAGTTTGTCACATGACTTATTCTTACACAGTTAAAATTCACATAGTCCTAAGACATCATCGATGTTTTTACAATTAAAATTGTTAAGATTTATAGTTAAAATTAAATTATAAGGAATATTTAAAATTCTGAACAGGTTATACTCTTTAACCTGGCTTGGGTCTATTCATAAACCACTTCAGTTAATCCCAAACCATGTTGTATTGTATAACCTGTTCAGAAATTTGAAATATTCCTTATATAGGTTTTGAAAAAAATTTGGTGAAAAATAAAAACTTACAAAGATTTTATAGAAATTAAAATTAATGTAGATCCAATTTATCATTTCTCCTTTGTTGAATAACCCTAATGTTACAGTATGAAATTAATAGGTAAACTAGATAAAAAAAAATGAAGCATAAAAACATGTCACAATGTCTATATTTGGATGAAAAACTTGTGTCATTTTTACATGCAATAGAATTTTTTAAATGCCCTGATTTAAATAAGAAGGATTGTTTCCTGTAAATTTTTCAAGTGTTTATCAAATATAACATATCTCTTTGTTCGGGTTTTTATTGAAGAAGGCAGAATTGCCCATGAGAGCCCTGAAAACGGTTTTAAATGCATCATAAATTCAAGTTTGCACTGTATCAAGTTATTTGAATTGAATTTATTTTAAGGATATGGAGATTACACTAGATGTTTCTTCTGTGGTGGTGGATTGAGGAACTGGGAGGCAGGGGATGATCCATGGGTGGAACATGCAAGATGGTTTCCAAAATGTGCATTCTTGAGGCAAAACCGTGGAGAAGATTTTATAAATATGGTTCAAACAAGACACCAAGAAGCAGTAAGAATTTAGTTTTAAAATTGCAAAGTTTGGATTAATGTTAAAAATATTTGTTTGCATGACAGTAAAATACCAATACAATTAAAATTAAATCTTTCACATGCTCCCCCTTTTTTCTATGTCACTGCATGTACAACACATCGACATAGGAAAAAGGGTGTTGCAAGTGAGAGATTTAATTAGATTGGTAAAATGCAAACTAGGTAATTGACAGTCACTGTTTAATTTGATGTTTTTTATAAAGCCCCAATTTGACATTTTATATACAAGGGCATTGTGGAATCTACCATAAGGTGTGGTAAGAAGTAGCCTAAGTGAATACTATTAAAACATACTGGTTTCAGTATCTTGTTTTTTCTTATTGGGATGAAGGTGGGGGCAGAGTTATAGTCAATGCTTTTTTAAAACTTGGCTGAGAGCTAGGTCCTTTGCTCTTAGGAAAGTCTAAAAATAAACACAGATCACAGAGTATTCTTGGACTAATTAACTTGCAAAAGGTCATCAGTTCTCAATTATGTCCAGCACCAACTAAATGGACCTGTTTATTGACTACACATGCTGTAAGAATTCAACAAGCCCATTTTAAACAAATAAAAAAGATTCTATATGATTTGTGTGGTAAATGTTAGAACCTTGTTTTCCACCTTCCCTGTATGTAATTATCCCATTATAACTTATGACTGGATTTGTCATCAATATTTTGTTGATTACATGCTGAATTTGTTCATGGAGTTTTTAAAAACAAGCAATGAAAAGGATAATTTGAGAATTTATATATTTATTCTATTTCATACAATTTAATGTCACTATAGAAGTCCCAGACTATTATTCTGACAAAATGAAGCTTACCTGAATGATTTCAACTGATTGAATCAACTTAAGCATATTAAATCAAATATTACAGGTATTTTGTGAACTGCATAAACTCATAATAGTTTGAACATGTTTGCAAGTCAGATATGTCATACAGATGTTAAGTTTCAAATAACCCATGTCCAAATAAGGGTATGCAAGAATCAACTGTGCTAAGAAATGGAATCGGTTAATTACCTTATTCTGTGAATAAGTAATATGGTTTCTGCCTAATCTGATTAAAATCAGCTGTTATGTTCAATCCATAGTTTACAGAGCAAACATAAACAGCTGATTTTAATCAGATTAGTTCTTCTGTGGTGGTGGAAAGAGGAACTGGGAGGCAGTAATGATACATGGGTGTAACATGCAAGACGGTTACCAAAATGTGCAGTATATGGAGTGCACATAACTGATGGTTTTAAACAGATTGGTTTCTGCCTAAAGACAATAGGTTCTTTCATACATTTTTGGGAAAGACCGGTTGATCTTTCACGAGTGATAGAAATTTTATGTCTTTTCGCGAGTGGAGTGCATCTTCCGTAAACCAACAACTTTCACATCGCTATATCCTATAGACTCTCCATTGTTTTAGACTCCATTGTCTCTGACGTCCAATCAGAACGCCGGAAACAAGAACGTCAAACAAGAACATTGTTATGCTTCCATAACAACCTTCTTGTTTCTTGCGTTTTGATTGGATGACGCAGCAAGTACAGATGTGTGCGCGTGAGCTCATCTGTACTGGGTCATCTGTACCAGAAATCGGCCATTTATGGAAGAATTCTCACTTCAAGGAATATTTTGTTGTTTGGCTTTTCTATCATATAGAGTTTGATAAATTTTATCTACATGTATAATTACTTTACCTAAAAATTAAACTTTGTCCATTATCAGGTGTTAGATCTTGAATTAAAGAAAAATGCCTACACCTGTTATATATTTTATTTACTTTAAATGACTGTTAGTTGAAAATATCTGCATTGTACCTGTGAATGTAATATTGTACGGTTAAAAATAGTGTCTAAGGTCAAGACACAGGTCATGTGACATTTCTCAACAAATACTAGTACATGCATAACTTCATGGTTGTTGTATTTTAATTTAGTTGGTTTTTTTTTATGAAAATGAAAGTGAAAGTTAAATGAAAGTGAATGTAAAATTCAAAGAAAACTAAATAGTGCAACTGAAAGTAAATTTTCAAAAAAATGTTCTGAATTTGTGTTAGCTATTCATACTTAAAACAAATCCATCTCTCAGAAAGAAAGGAATATATATATTCTCAAATTGTGTAAATTGTAAGAAAAGTGATTCAAATGGATTTATTTGAATTGGAGAAATGGATGAACGAAAAAGGTTAGGAAAATGGCAGTGATTGAGTTACAGTGTTAAGGAATTATTTAAGCTTTATATTTTTAAATTAATCAAATTACTGCTCTTTTAGCTGTGTGGCAAAGTGGTTAGTTAATCTAAAATTGATCATGTGTCTGTCAATACTTTGGTTTCAGGTTCAAGTCTCACTTCCAGCTGGGTGCTAGACTCCAATCTTGGTTGACATGGATCGCTAGTTTTCATACAAAAGGGAGGGGGTTTGCTTCAAGCACTCAGGTTTCCTCCCCCTGTTTAAAGTGGATGACATGATATAGCTGAAAAGTTGCTGAAGCGGCATTAAACAAAAACCAAACAAACAAAACAAAAAATTGAACACTTTTTTCTTTCAAACTACTTTGTGAATTTAACATAAATTGTCACAGATGGTAACTCAGTAATTTGGCCTAAGAAATTGTTATTGTTGGAATACTGTTGAAGTATGGTTTACCAATTTGACAACTCAATATCGATCTAATTTGTAGAAGTACTAGTACTTGAACATGTGAAGAGCTTGACTGCTCAGTAATTTGCAGCATCATAAGTCTGTTAGTACAAGTGATTTAAATATTTTTCTATCACTTTATTTTCAAGAATATTATGGTTTGATGTTCCAAATGCTCACACAAAAATTTCTTTAATCATTTGAACAGCATAGGTGTGACATATTGATAGATAACAAATTTTTCAGTTTTGTTTGGGAGGGTAGTTGGTAAAAATGTGCCCTTTTAGATAAAAAGGCTTGATTTTTTCAAAGATCACATGATCATTGAATATTTCAGACCTTAGACAGGAAGCAAGTCTTTTTTGCACAAACAAAAAATTAGAAGATGCAGAGGAGTGTTCAGGAAACAGTAGGTCAATGACAGACAGACACACAAAACCCAAAAATTGAGTAACACAAATCCCACTAAAATGGGTTCAAGTCCAGGTACTCTAGAAGAGTAAGCAACTCCTGCTCCACATGTGGCACAGGTCCTATCCTTCAGGTTAAAATCCTGTATTTAGTCATATCTGAGTCAAAGGGAAATATAAGTCAAAGATGTCACACAGAACCATGTGATATATTTTGAAATTATTCAGGGCTTTTGTATTTAAAATACTACAAATTCTATTGCTATCATGACTACAATGTAAGCATGCTCTGTGTATCAAGGAACTTTCCCATTAACGTGCCCAATTAAATAAGCTAATCTCCGATGTTATTTTTGTTACAATTTATACAAAACAAATTTAAAATGAATAACAGACTTACCTTACATGTGCAGAACACTCACTTTGATTCTCCTGAAAAACTCACTATCTCATTGCATGTGCGACTGGCTTGTAGATCTTGAACTTAGTCACTGTCAAGAAAACAAAAGCTATGAACTAATAACTGCATTTGGGATAGGCTTCTGTTGATGTAGCTATCCCCATTCCCTAGTTGATTTAATTGATTTAAAGTTTGTTAGCCTGCTCTCACCTCTGGTATCATTACAAAATATACTAAAGTTTGGTCATTTTATCCTACTTAGAAAACATCTATAATGCATAAAAACTGATAAAACAAAATCTTACCGGTGTCACCTTCCGCCATGTTGGGCCGTTTGTAACTTAAGTTACGAACAGCCGCTTTCCCCCAGTGTAGTATAGATGAAATGCACACACATTGATCTTGAGCGCTCAACTATTCATTAATGAATCTGTTGACATGAAAAACGAAGATTCTTGTGTCATAATAACACAATTTATTGTCCACATAATCATGTTATTTAACATAATAATGCACATGAATTATTTTAAATAGACAAATTGTTTTTATCTAAATGTTCATCCGTAATTTTATGCACTCGAATACTTCCTAATTTAAGGTCACTTTTTGAATATGAAAATAAAAATTTAATTAATAACAAAACATCTATTTTACAAGATAGATATAAGTATGACATACCTGATGATAATAAATCCTGCTAAATTATTCATTCCATAATGTGAAGATATACACTCATTGATTCATCTGTCACACTTTTTATGAGAATTAATCTCATTGGATAATCAATGTAAAGTTAAAGGTTAGACATACCCTTATCATGTAAGGTTAAAGGTCAGATATACGAGGTTGCACTAGTATTACTAAGAATTAAATGCCATGAAACATTCAATTGTACTATTGTAACATTTATTGATGTTGTCATATTTCAGTCACTAAAAATTGACATAGTTTGAACAGTTGTATAATTACAAGTAAAATTTCTATTTCCCGCCAACAAAAGTATATTCCTCCGTCCCACCTGAGGTTTACCTTTGTGTTGAAGCTTTTTTTTTATGAACCTGTTATACTTTTTTAACTATCAGTCGAAAACTCTCTCGCCCCCCCCCCTTTTTTCATTTTTTCTATTTTAAGCCAACGTAGCTATGTAGGTAGTCAGGTGTCATGATTTGCACAATTTTGGTAGAGGACGTCCTAAAGATGATGTGTGCAATGTTTCAAAGCAGTCCTTTCATTGGTTAAAGAGGAGAAGATTTTTTAAAATCAAGTAAAATTGATTAAAAAAATGTTCAAGGAGAATAATTGCTAAACGGTTCATCAGACAATCTTGACCCTAAAGTCATTTTTGTAGCCCTCATAGAGCAGAACAATTAAGCAATGCTAACTTTTTCTCTAGTTCTAATAATTTTCAAGATTTTGAGGCAAAAATGTCAAAAATAATCAATTTCGACAATTAAAGGGCAATAACTCCTATAAGGAGTCATCATACAACTTCAACCCAATGGAGTGTTTCGTAGAGCTTTTGATGCAGATGAAGGCATGTCTCTTCGGTTTTCCTGTATCTGTTACACTTTTTTAAATATAAGTCAAAAACTGTATTTTACCCCCCCACCTCCGTCTTATTTTTAGCCATGGTGGCCATGTTGGTTAATCTGCAGCCATGGTTGGTGCAAACTTGGTTGAGGACATTTGACAGATGATGTGTACAAAGTTTCAAAGCAGTACTTTCAGTTGTTTCAGAGGAGAAGATTTTAAAAAATCAATTAAAACTTGACCCTTAAGTCATTTTTGTAGCCCTCATAGAGCAGAACAATTAAGCAATGCTAACTTTTTCTCTAGTTCTAATAATTTTCAAGATTTTGAGGCAAAAATGGCAAAAATCATCAATTTTGACAATTAAAGGGCAATAACTCCTACAAGGAGTCATCATACAACTTTTTTTTATTTTGTAGAGCTTTAGATGCTGAAGAAGGAAGGTCTCTTCAGTTTTCCTGTATCTGTTATACTTTTTGAACTATAAGCAAAAAACTGTATTTTGACCCACCTGTTCTATTTTTAGCCATGGCGGCCATGTTGGTTGGTCTGAGGCCATGATTTGTGCAAACTTGGTAGAGGACATTTTACTGATGATGTGTGCAAAGTTTCAAAGCAATCCCTTCAGTGGTTTTGGAGGAGAAGATTTTTGAAGAAAAGTTAACGACGACGACGACGGACGCCAAGTGATGGCAATAGCTCACATGACCCTTCGGGTCAGGTGAGCTAAAAAAGAATTTGGTTGTTTATCGAATTGTAGCAAACATTTAGAATCAAATGTTTGATTTGCCATATTGAATACTGGGATTAAATAAGTCAGTGATGTCTTTTTGGAAATTTAACAATTCCAAAATGTGCCTGGAAATTTATGCGTTATTCATTATACGCGCATTTTGCTGTACATTTTCTTGTATCTACTATAATGAACATAGCATGTATTTTTAATTCAGAGATCAGGGCTGTTCCTGGCCTGTATGTGAATTTGCATTTGGGAATTTTATTAACGTTTTTTTTTTGGTTGAAAATTACCAACCTTTTGTAACTCTACTTAAACTCAAAAAGTTACTGTTAAGATGGATATGATTATCTAAACAAAACAAGTAGTAATTCAAAATGCATGAGTAGAAATAACACAGTTGTATACAATATAGTATAAGATTGAATTTTCAGGGCGGGTGGAGGGGGGGGGGGGGGGGTTGTCCTTGAAAGAAGAAGCAGAACTAGTTGAATGTCCCAAAGGCTTAGGTTACATATATTCAAATGACAACCATCCCTCTGTAGGAGGTAACACTCAATGTTGCCTGCCGGTTATTTGTCTTCTGATAGGCAGTAAATGTGATGGGGGATCATTCTCAAATGAAGTTGGACTTGTAGAGTACTGCCATCAGACTCATTTGTTTATAATATTGCTATTGTCAGCTGTTGGTTTCATATGCACATTTAAGATATATTAATTAATTTTATTATGATGCTTGGAATTGACTTGTTTAACAATTCCCCATTATAAGACACCATTGTACAAATGAAACTTAAATTTAGAGAACTAAGTACTGGGTCAATAAATTGCATTCAAGACTGAAATATTAAAACCTCTGGACAAAAAATTTTACACATAAACCACTATTGACCAAATCAGAACACAACGTAGTATTTAGTGTTGTACTTAATTTAGGGTACACAATCTGGTAACCTGTTACTGGTACACATTTACTACTGTTATACCTATAATTGTTCCATACAGTGTCATCAATTACCACTTACAGTATCTTTTGTGCTTTAAAATTTAAAAACAGATTCTGTGTAAAGTTTATATATTAAAATTTACTTACTTTATTGACCCCTTATTGTAGACAATCGTGCAAAAATGTGATTTGTTCGACTACCGAAAATAGATGATCGTAGATCACATGCTTTGGAACATGTCTTCACTTGTAAATTTGACTTGAATCTATTGGTTAACTGCTAATTTATTGTAACAGGCTTGAGTAATATTAAAGCATGAAATGAATGAATAAAAAATTTTTAAAAATATTATCATGAAAAGTTTGTATCTTCCACTATAATTGTTTATATTCATTGTATTGTTGACAACTGAAACTTCATTTCAAAAATACTTCTGTACTTTTCTATATAATTATTGAATTTCTATTCAGCATTTTGTTAAGGTACACCATTGAGGCTATTTAACCTTGCTTATTATATACTGCATTGAGGTCATTATAGGTACCTACAGTATCTAACCTAGTTAATTAGTTAAGAAGAAATAGCTCAGTATCACTGGTTTATATTGATTGGTGGCTATCAGGTTCATACAGGTCATGAAATCCTGGAAAAGTCATGGAATTAGAACAATGAAATATAAGGCCTTGAAAAGTCATGAAATTCCAAAGTTATGATAAATGTCATGAAAGTCCCTTTCATTTGAAGAACAAGCTTTACTGTAAGATTTTATAGCTAACAAGTTACAGGCAAATTATTTCTACTGTGCCATTTTTCTGTAAAATTGCAAGTGTTGAAGACATGGCATGCTAGAATCAGTAATATATAGAAAATGGTCATAAGGTTAACCTCTACTAAATGATTTAATTGAGGGCCATTATAGAATACTGAATTTACCTTAAGTTCACCATAAGTTACAACCTTATTTTCTCAAAAACCATGTGTTCACTAAAAAAACATCTGAGCGGCTCAACAAGTTTAAAGTCTAATAAGAATGGTTTGTAAAGTTTACAAAATGACGTCACAAATAAGGCTAGTTCCAGTTGTCACGGATGGATAGAAATAGGTGCCAGTCAGTAAAGTTTCGTACAAAATCTGATAGTTGCTTGAAATCAACAAATTTTGATTCATTTTACTTCTAAAATATTTGTGCATTACATTTTTTTTTGCAAAGTTATAGTAGACCTACTTTGGTTCTTTTAAGCACTACTTTTGACTGCGGCATCAAATGAATGGCTATTTAGTAGAGGGTAACCATAAGGTTCTTGAAAAGTCATGGAACGTTGAGATATAAAAAGGTGTATTACCCATGTTGATTGATTTATTAATTTATTAATGTCCAGCAGGCAGTATTTTTACTGTATTCAGGACCCAACAAATAAATGAGTGAGGGATATAGGACTGTTCTGATGGCTTGAAATATTTGAATTTCTGTTGAAAAGTATGAAGAGTTGGGGACCAAGAATATTGCCTCTCACTACAAAACTTGATGACCTTGGTACAAATAAGTCATCAATGATACAATGAAAGGTTTAATAATTAAGAAGACCATTTATCACTCAAATTTAGGAAAATAATTGAAAAAATCTTGCTTAGGCTCATGACCAAATTTGGTGCTTAAAGTTTCTCAATTTCCTGATGTGGATTTTTTCAGTTGATCAAAAGGATAAGCTTCATACTGTTTGTATTCATTCTTTTTCATACAATGCAATGTCACACAAAACTCACTGATCATTATTGTTCAAACAGAAGAGGAGCTTACCTGAATGTTTAAATTGATTAATTGAACTTCAAGATATTAAATTAACTGTATTGTTTAAATGAACAAGTTATTTGAACTTGTCGGTTGGTCAGATGTGTCATACAGTGGTTTGTTCCCAATTTTTACCCATGTCCTTAAAAAGGTCATGTATGACATAAACTGTTCTAAGAATTGGAATCTATTATTAACCTTGTGATTTTTAGGGAATTTTGTCAATGGGTCCATATTTTTGGGAGGGGGACTTAGTCAATTTTCATGTACATGTATATTCAATGTTGTCGCCTGGATAGTGCTTTCATTTCTTCATGGGTTTTCATGAAACTTTGGGAAATCGTTACTTATAGTATGTGCTTGGATGGGATTGATTTTTAGGGAAATTTGTCAAGGTAGACCATATTTTTGGGACGGGGACTTAGTCAACTTTCATGTACATGTATATTCAATGTTGTTGCCTGGATAGTGCTTTCATTTCTTCATGGATTTTCATGAAACTTTGGGAAATTGTTACTTATAGTATGTGCTTGGATGGGATTGATTGTCAGGGAATTTCGTCAAGAGGGACCATATTTTTGGGAGGGGGACTTAGTCAACTTTATACATATATATTCAATGTTGTCGCCTGGATAGCGCTTTCATTTCTTCATCTATTTTCATGAAAATTCAATATGCCAATTTAAATACAAAATACCACCTTGATGTAATGGAACGTGTGGGGTATTGTGAGCTTGCTCACTAAGGTTCTTTAATCTATTTCATCCTTAATACTGGGCATCAAACATGAAACAATCAACCAGACGTGTAACCCTATGTACAAAATGTCTGATTTTATTAATGGAAATGGCTTTCATCTAACATATTATCAAATTAAGCTCAAATGTGAAAGTAAACCACATTAATGGGAGTAGTTCAACAAATGTTTACTGGGACTGCTAAGTAGTCTAAAACCACATTAGTCCAATGGTCCAACAGTTCAAAAATATTTTCCTAATTCAGTTATTGATATTGTTCAGTGGTCTGAAAGTCAGTGTCAAAATGCTAACAAAAATGTTATTATGAGTATTTTTTTTAAATATTTAATAAGAGTCTAAGATGTAGTACTATTGTAAAGCTTGCTTAAGGTTTTGATGATTGTCAATGTTTGTCATTCAAGAGTTATAAATGTATTCATCAACAATGGACATTTCCTCAAATTTTATACACAAACTCAACTTTTCCTTAATATTTTTTCCTGAAATTTAATCACAAGATAGACCTGATAATAGTAAATTAAAGATGTAGTTGAGCAGTCTTTGCCCTAAGCAATGCAACGTGGAACACAGCTTAACAAGAACCCTATGGGAACACCATAGAAACAGCTACTTCTGCGAAGCTGTTCCACATATTTAAACCAAATAATGCAGAAGTGAATCTTTGATAGAAGTCTTATTTTTTTTTAGTTTTTCGACCCGATAGGAAATTCATCATGGCTGCCAGAGCTGCAAATGCACTCTGATTGGCTGAAATTTCAAAATTGGTTTCCTCACAAATCATTTAATATCAAAATTGGGCAAAAAAGCATGTCTCTTAAAAAAAAAATTTGTAATTCAAATGAGCAATACAGGCATTTAAGAGCCTCTAGTGTTTGTTGACAGCAAGCAGTATGTATTGCTCATCTTTTTTTCCTGTTTGATTTTGATAATTGCTGTTTCAGTTTTTTTTTTGGCCACATGGTATGATAATGTGTAGGTCAATATTCTCTGCTTTCATGACTAAAGTCAACAGACCACTCTAGAGTAAAAAAAACCCTGTGCCCCCACCCCTCCGCCCCCCAATTTAATTACTGAAAATTCTGAGAGCCTTTGGATTCACCTTATTATGATCGTTTATATATTTAGTGAAAAATTTGTAAATAAAAACTGATTATGGCATATGCCATCCTCCCCTACAAAATAGAATTTGATTTTATCATTTGAAGACTGTTAATGTTGTTATTTAAGATCAGTTGATAGTTTGAAAAAAATACAAGATAGAGGTAAATATTCTATCCTCTTAAGCATAAAAGAGTCGTTTCTGCTGCCCTGTCAAAAATAAAACTTGGCCAACATTCTACATTTGCAAGAAAATGTAATTGAAGGTTTTTTTCCATGAGGCACTCTTTGATTTAATATTGTACATTTGACTCTTTTATATGTAAATCAAAAAAATTTTCAAAAACTGAAACAATATTGACAATATTTATTCTGGAATAGTTTGTAAATCATCAGATACTTGCATTAACTGACAACAACCTAATTGTGCATAGGGGAAATGCTAATATTATTTTCTTTTGCTTAGGCACCAAGTTTCTTTGAGTAATGAGATACCCCTCAAAACGAGCGGAATATTTTCAGCTATATTACATTAAATTTTTCCGGGTGTCAAGTCAGATACAAAATTTCACAAATGTAGAAACCCTGAAGGTACCCCAAGGAAACATACAAAAAATAGTCCAGAGATTGTCTTTGCAAAATCAGCTAAACATAGCAGCCAATACATTTATAAATTATCTAAATAAATATATTGCCAATACTATAAGATACTGCTTTTTTTTTATTACAGCTCCAATATCAAACTTCCATTGAATAATAAATCCACTGTCCAATCGCTACAGTTCGGCACAGCCAAATATCAAAATACAAGAACTAATTTCCTCTCCCTCGGTCAAAGTTCATTTACAGAGCCATTGTCAATTGGACAGAAGGATAAAATTATCCAATGTACACAAAAGACTGGAGCAAAATAATTTTCATTTATTGAGATACCTCGGAAATATTATACTTTAATTGTAAAAGTACCATAAATACTCTTGCTATGCATCTATGTATCAATAACAGGTGTTCCTTCTAGCACCTATTTAAATACAATAAATATGCATTGATGTAATATACCCCTTTATCCAATGTGCTTGCAATGGTAGTATTTAATTTATACTTGAACTACGCCGAATTTTACTGCCGTTATAATCTGAAGTTAATTTTGCGACCTCGCCAAGAAAAAAAAAATGTGAGGGTACGATTATTTGTTCTATACTTTAACCCGTTTGACTTTTTAAGTATATTCACACCAGGCTGACCCAATGATTTTTTAAGCAAACTATAACTGATTACGGTACTTACTGAAATCTGACTTTAGCTCATCAGTCTTTCTCTCCAAGAGTGACTGTCAGGCATCCTGAGGTTGATTACTGTCAAGAAAAAATTTAAATACATCTAAAGTGTAACAATTTGTTATCAAGATGTTTATTCCAATGCAGTCCCTATTATAGATTACTTCTTTTCTTGACTTTTTCCATCGCATTTGGTATTATATTAACTTTTTACCCTTTGACCTTATGACACTTCACCTCTCGAAAGGCAAGTCACATGACTGTAATTCTGCTTCTTGATTAGTAAACAACCAATAAGACGGGTTGTTTGGAAAAGTGTGGTAAGATGAAAATTTCTTCTTTAGATTTTGTATATATACTATTATTATTAGATTTTGTCATCTTTCTGTTTTTTTTAGTATTTTTTTTTAGTGCAGTTGAAGTTTAAAATAACTTGTAGAAAAATATTAAATATTTTGATTTGAAGAATAGCACAAATTAGAACACATATAAAGATGCTGGATTTTTGCAGGCTTTTCTGTAGTGTCAACAAAGACAAAAAGAGTTTTTTATTTATTTCTTTATTAAATCCAAATTCACAATCGTTTTTACATACATGCTGAATGTTAAATCAAATGTATCATAAGCTGTTCTTAGGTATTCGTCATGGAACACACATAGAGAAAGAGTTGTGGCTATCTAAAACTAGAGGCTCCCAGGAGCCTGTAATCGCTCACCTGGAATCCAAATGGCTTAAACTATATTAAAATTTTTTAAATTAACAGTTTCAGTCTAGTTGTTATAGCTTTTAAGTAACTGTGCAAAAACTAAACATTTCTTCAAAAATTTTTGTTAAATACAATAACTCCTATAAGGTGCCATCGACAATTTCTGAAAATTAAATGGTTTTTAGGCATTGTCCTTTATTGTACTTCAGAAATTTACAGTTTTACTCTACTAATAGGTGTGTTATAGACTAATTTATAATTAAAAAACTGTTCATTTGTCCAAATTCATAATGAAAGGGCAATAACTCCTATAAAGAGTCATCTTGCAATTTTGGACTAAGCAATCATTTGTAGGGCTTCTATTGCTGATCATTTGTGCAATTTACAGTTTTAATCTAGCTACTATAGTTTTCAAGTTACAGGACAAAAATGGAAAATTTCATAACAAAATTGTTATTTAAGGGCAATAACCCCTATAAGGAGTCATCTGACAATTTCAGACCAATTAAATGAATTGTAGGGCTTTTATTGCTGATCATTTTTGCAATTTATTATTTCACTGTAGCTGTTATGGTTTTTAAGTTGCAGGACAAAAACGGAAAATTTCATAAAAAATTGCAATTTAAGGGCAATAACTCCTATAAGGAGTCATCTGACAATTTCAGACAGTAATTTGTAGGGCTTGTATTGCTGATCATTTTTGCTATTAACAGTTTCTCTCTAGCTGTTACAGTTTTTAAGTTACAGGACAAAAACGGAAAATTTCATAAAAAATTGTCATTTATGGGCAATAACTTATTTAAGGAGTTGTCTGACAATTTCAGACCAATCAAGTGAATTGTAGGGCCTTTATTGCTGATCATTTGTGTAATTTACAGTTTCAATCTAGCTGCTATAGTTTTCAAGTTACAGGACAAAAACAGAAAATTTCATAAAAAATTGCCATTTAAGGGCAATAACTCCTATAAGGAGTCATCTGACAATTTCAGACTAATACAGTGAATTGTAGGGCTTGTATTGTTGATCATTTTTGCTATTTACAGTTTTACTCTAACTGTTATAGTTTTAAAGTTACAGGACAAAAACGGAAAATTTCATAAAAAATTACCATTTAAGGGCGATAACTCATATAAGGAGACATCTGACAATTTCAGACCAATTTACAGTTTCACTCTACCTCGTATAGTTTTCAGGTTATATTGTAAATACCAAAAATTTTGTCAAAAATCGTCAATAAAGGGCAATAACTCCTACAAGAAGCCAATACACAACTTCACACTAAAGGCAACTATTGTAGACCTTAATGTGCTGATCAATTTGAAGTAACGGTTTTCTCTATAGCTATTATAGTTTTTTAGATAATGATCAAAAACCTGTGTTGACCCCCATGTTCTATTTTTAGTAACAGCGCCAAATTTGTCTGTTGATCAACACTCTGGGTACAAACTTGAAACTAGGAACCCTAAGGATGATTGTGGCCAAGTTTGAAAAAAATTGGCCCAGTGGTTTCAGAGGAGAAGTTTTTTGAAAAAGTTGACGACGGACGCCAAGTGATAGCAAAAGCTCACATGGACCTTCGGTCCAGGTGAGCTAAAAAATAACTTATTCAGTAAATTTTAAATTATATACATTTCATTGCAAAATTTCTAATATTTAATTTTTTCACATTTTTTATATAGTGCTCGCAAAAAAAATCATTTCTAGATCTTAGGCAACAAGATTCAGTATACATTATAATTGTTGTTGAATACATGTACATGTACAAAAAAGTGTACATGTAGTTGCATGAAAATGATCACTTTTACTT
The DNA here is from genome assembly GCA_944474755.1 of Limnoperna fortunei. Lineage (NCBI taxonomy): Eukaryota > Metazoa > Mollusca > Bivalvia > Mytilida > Modiolidae > Limnoperna > Limnoperna fortunei. Next base: position 47,154,040 of record OX104118.1, on the reverse strand, counting down.
TAACTGTATGATTGTAAATGTTGAAATATAAAAACACACATGTGTAAATATAATTTCAAACTTGTTTCACTTTGTAATAATAAGGTTTACCAACCAACATTTGTCCATCCATACTTCCTGAAAATTCCTGGGCTATTGCAAACAGGAATTGTTTGCTATTTTGTATGACAAGGCCATTCATAGATTATTGCTTAACTCAATTTATATTTTTACTCGGTGGGTTATCCTTTTTAAAGATTGTATTTGTTTATAATAATAGCGTTTTACCCACCTGTGGGTGATGAACATTCATTTAATTCGATAAAAGCACAACATATCCTGTGTAATTGTAATGAGAGTTAATACAGATAAAATCTGCAACGATGAATAAATGCATCTGTTAGCATGAAAACAAGATTCGTGTCAATTTTGTGTCATCTTATTTTAAATAACACTTTTTGTAATCATACATCAATAATAGTTTGAATGGAGATCGATTTGTTGCATTTGTTGCATTTTATTGGAAGTTAACCAGTTATTTGTTTGATATGAAACTTCTTTTCCAATTGTAGTTTACAGTAGGGATTTTATACAGTAAAAACAAAGAGAAAACTTGAATAGGAAAATAATGACAAAAAAGTTCTTAAAAATTGTCTGTTATTAGAAGAGGTGTGCATACATGTAAACTTTCTGTAAACTTTTGTTACATTTTACTTTTAATTTCTAAGTTTTGTATATAATTATAATTGTTACTTTTTATTTCTATTATTTAAAATACTACATACCAGATAATAGTTTTTAATCCATAATCATGAAAATAAGATCCTATCATTCATGCAGTTTCATTATCTTGTACATGTATGGCGGTATATCACACTTTTTATTAGGTAGGTTAGGAAACACTGAAAAAACCTGGGAACATTCCATTTAAAAGGAAAATAGGGGTTGAAGCCATCAATAACATGTATTTTTTAAAATTCATTCACTGAAGTAAACCAGAAAACAGTTAAAGTAATTGTTTATGTAGAATACTTACCTAAACTATCTTTACATTAAATTAAAACTATTATGTGTATTATGACAAAAAACATAATTTGTGTAAACATATTGGAAAAGGGTCTCTCGTTGATGTCGTCTGTCTGTAGACAGTTTAGTTTCAAATTCATCAGGGCATATTTTTTGTCTTGCCTGCCTCAAATGTTGCTAGACATATATGGGGCAGTGACAATGTTAACATTTTTGGATTAGGTCAGGCCCTCTGTAACTGTGCATGGTAGGATGACAATAATAGGTATATAGGTTGCTTATGAGTAATACATGCAGTCTATTGGGTGTCACTTGATGTGGAATGCAGGCCAGATGTTTTTCTTTGTCCACTCTTGCCTAGTTGTTCAATATAAGCAGAAGGTTTTTATTTTTCATTAAATTTTGTATTTTTATACCCCCGCTCGACAGAGTCGGGGGTATATAGTGGTCCTCATGTCCGTCCGTCTGTCCTTCCGTCCGTCCGTTCGTCCGTCCACATTTGGTTTCCGGATGATAATTCAAAAAGTTTACATCCGATTTGAATGAAACTTTGGGATATTGTTATATATCAGGTTGGTAAGAAGCCTATCGATTTTGGGGGAAATCCGTCAAATTTCAAGGTCGCAGTCCACGAAAAACGTTAGGAATTTTAACAAAAACTTGGTTTCCGGATGATAATTCAGAAAGTTTACATCCGATTTGAATGAAACTTTGGGATATTGTTATATATCAGGTTGGTAAGAAGCCTATCGATTTTGGGGGAAATCCGTTAAATTTCAAGGTCGCAGTCCACGAAAAACATTAGGAATTTTAACAAAAAATTGGTTTCCGGATGATAATTCAAAAAGTTTACATCAGATTTGAATGAAACTTTGGGATATTGTTAAATATCAGGTTGGTAAGAAGCCTATCGATTTTGGGGGAAATCCGTCAAATTTCAAGGTCGCAGTCCATGAAAAATGTTAGGAATTTTAACACAAACGTTGTTTTCGGACAAAAACTCAAAAAGTTTGCATCCGATTTTAATGAAACTTTGGGATTTTGTTATATATCATGTTGGTAAAAAGCCTTTTAATTTGGTGAGAAATCGGTCAAATTTCAAGGTCGCAGTCCACGAAAAACGTTAGAAATTTTTACAAAAAAGTTGTTTCCAGACAATAACTCAAATAGTTTGCATCTGATTTGAATGAAACTTTTGGATATTATTATATATTATGTTGGTAAGAAGCCTATCGCTTTTGGGGGAAATCTGTCAAATTTCAAGGTCACAGTCCACGAAAAACGTTAGAAATTTTTACAAAAGCAGGGGTATCAGTGACAGTGATCACTAGATCAACTTTGTCTAGTTTTTTTCAAAATGTATCTTATGTAATCAAATTTTTATCCATAACATTTTGTCATATTTAAGGGGTGCAAAAACAGTCAAATGATGTATTTGTTTTATTTAATTGTCATGGGGAGTCCATCCGGATTATCGTGTCCAGGCGGTAACTTTTTTATTCTTTGAGGTAGGCTTTTGATATTTGGAATGTAGGTAGATAATATCAAGGCAATGTGTTGCATACCATGGTTGTTGACCTTTCACCTTGAACTTTGACCTTCTGAATGACAAATTCATGTCCGGGCTGTAATTTTTTTATCTTTAGAGGTAGGCTTTTGATATTTGGAGTGTGGGTAGATAATATACAGGCGATGTGTCATAAACCATGGTTGATAACCTTTGACCTTGACCTCAAGGTTGGCAGGGCCCACAGAGATAGGTACCATCTCACTCATCTAGTTTTTTTTCAAGTAAAATATACCTGTTTGAATTTAGAAACTGAGTAAAATTGTAAAATTAATGTTTGTAGTATAGAGAGTGACACAGGAACTTTGTCTTGTTTTTCAGTTTATTTTTGTATTACATAAAAAAGACAAAATTTCAATTTTTTTCCCCTGTTTGGTAATTTTTATTCAGTGAGGAGATTATTCTGTTGAATTCCTTATGAAATGAATCTTCTATTAGGCAGATTTTCACTGTGCACCATTGTTTTGAATTTAGCCACACTAATGCAACACTTGATGTTACATCAATCAATTCTGATTGGACAATGGTAACAATTTCGTGGCATCAGTTCCATGTTTGATTTGTAAGGTGTTATTTCTAGTAAAATAAGAAATATCCTTATTTAGTCAGTTAAGTCAGATTTTTATTGAAATTGCATTTGAATGAAGATGATAACAACACATTTGCCAGCATCATTTGATGATTTGATGGTCCCAGATATCCCTTGACAGGCATGCATATGCCAGTAATCTTAGTTTGTGACCATCAAATCATTTATTGATGCTTGCAAATCTTCAAATACAATACAGTGATCTCCTAATAGTGGCCATCTTGGATGGAAAGTGGAACAGTTGTATAACATTATTAGTAGGGGACCTTCCAAGAACCATCCATATTAATTTTGCATTAAATTCACCCATGCATTTGTTTCAAAGAAGATTTTTATTTAATTTTTTGTCAAAATAAGTCTATATTTGCATATTCTAAACCAAACACAAACCCCACAATTTTATTAATCACGAAAAGACAAAACCACAACAAATCAATGAGAAACAAATAATGTAAAGGAGCATAAAAAATTGGATTTAATTAACAGTCGTATAATAAATTATTTATTGTTTAGGCTTTTTACTTTATGTTTTTTTATTAATTCAATGAAAAATTATATTAAAAAAAAACATTAAAGACAAATAAAGCTAAATGTTCCGTATTGGCTAGCAGTTGACTGTTGAAAGATATCAATATAAACAAAGTATATTTCAAATCTTAGAATGCTGCACAGAGCTGTTGGAAGTCTTACACATTACAAAATTTGTGTTTTTTTATGCATGTCAGACTGTTTAATGGACAAGGTTACATAAACTCAAAATACAATTTGTTTTTATGTCATGCCAATGCTGTTGGAAGTCTTACACATTACAAAATTTGTGTTTTTTTATGCATGTCAGACTGTTTAATGGACAAGGTTACATAAACTCAAAATACAATTTGTTTTTATGTCATGCCAATGCTGTTGGAAGTCTTACACATTACAAAATTTGTGTTTTTTTATGCATGTCAGACTGTTTAATGGACAAGGTTACATAAACTCAAAATACAATTTGTTTTTATGTCATGCCAATGAAAATTTGGGACATAGATGTTCCGTCCATTTTTCATCCATCCCACCTCAGGTTTACTTTCAAATTTCAAGAAACTTGGTACCGCAGTTACAACATGATAAAATCTTGTTGACATAATTCTGTAGCACTGTGCCCAATACTTCATGCTTGAATGAACTTAGAATATAAGAGGTTTTTACATATGTGTGCCAAGCATGGACATCAGTGTCGCCAAGAAACATTTTCTTATTTTTTATATTCACAGTATACAAGAATCAGTCATGTAACTGTCTTTTTTTAGCAAATTTTTATTAGATTTTATATATTGGTTTAGTTAAAACATTTTAAATTATTGAAGATAACAATGATTATTCAATAATATATAAAACATTTTGTATAAAAATAATGTGAGTGAAAAATTTGAATAAAAAAGGATATTCACTAAAAATAAAATGGTTATTCACCGCGGGAAAATGCATGCGATTTATTCAATAATGCAACATTTTCCCGCGGTGAATAACCATTTTATTTTTAGTGAATATCCTTTTTTATTCAAATTTTTCAGTAAAAATCATAAATTTGATATTTGATTTTTGTTGCATTATTGAATAAAACAATAACTGTCTTTTGATTCGGTAAATGTGTGGAGTTATTGACTTTTGAAAAAACTCTTTGTTATTCACCTCGCCCGCTGGGCTCGGTGAATAACAGTTTTTTCAAAAGTCAATAACTCCACACATTTACCTCATCAAAAGACAGTAATTGTATAATATTTACACTGAAACAAACTGTATATGTACTATTAGACAAGCAAGATTGGGTCATGGTGGCCATATTTTTGGCACAATCAAGGAGAAATGTTGATTATTTTTTTTTTAAGAGGACCTCACAAGCACACTACATGTATCAAAAAGTGATACAAACAAATCAAAACAGTCTGATATGTCCAGAAAAAGAAACAAATTTAAGTGATGATATTTTTCATCCTCACATGTGTCCACGAAACCCTGACAAACTTAGCTAGGAAATCTCTGGGCTAGAAGATTTTCATATGATGTCAAACTTTCAAAATATCAACTAATGAAATTGCTTGAAAGAAGCAATGTTTAGCAGTAGTCATTCTTACTCATTCTTGCGTGGGAAGAAAACATAACGCAACTAATAAGTAACACGGTAATAACAAACTATAAACACTACTGTACAAAATACACTGATTTTCTCGTGGTCTATGCAACACATCAGTTTGGTTTATTTACAATCCACATTGGGATATCCCCTAGCCAAGTCTTGAATGAAAGCGAGATTTTGATTGGCTACATTTAGGTATGATGTAGCCAATCAAAATAGTCACTTCTAGCCCAGGAATTTCCTAGCTAAGTTTGTCAGGGTTATGTGGACACAGAAACCCTGACTTGTGAGGATGGATATTTTTATAAAATTTTAGATCATAGATCATAGATATTTTTGAGGAATGAGAGATGCCTAGTTACTTGTAGCTTCCTGCTAGTTGTATTTCCAAAATATTACCATGCCTATACTATTAATAATGGATCATTATTTTCTCAAATCCACAATCATTTTTTGGAAATAACAATCAGCTGTGATAATATGGGTTGACTTACTTTATTTTAGTTTTTAAATTTTTATAATGTACTCTTAACTTATTATTATGTATACTGGTATTGCATTGACAGGACTGACTATATGTACTATGAATGTAAGTGTGGATTGGGTTTCATCCTCGAGCGAGTTGTGATAAATATAATACCTATAATGACATAAATAACTCCATTTAGTGCTTTGGAATTTAAAAACAAATTCTATGTAAATAAAACATATTAAAGTTTACTTACCTTATTAACCGTTATAAGAATATTGTGGTTTTTATATCCTCAGGTAATCACAAATCCATATCGGTTTGTCTTGTCTTGTCAGTTATACTAATTTCTATTGGTTACCTGCTAATATATGCGAATGAGCGAGAGTTGTATTGAACCTCAAATGAAACAAACTTTTAAAAAATTTCCTTATCTCTTTTATAACGAAAAACTAATGCATTTCTTTTCAGTATTTGCTGAAATTGAGTTAATTGATCCCTTTTTTTTATCATTTTGTTCAACAGCTTAGTCATAATGTATACTAATTGTGTATGACCTACTTTAATAGTTTAGAATATTTAGGCATATGCAAATTTTCTTTATATTCCAGTATCCCTCATTATACATTGATTGTTCTTGTTTGATTGATTGATTGATTGAAATGTTGTTCAACATGTAATGGGCAGTATTTCAGTTATGTTTAGGATTATAACAAGTTAACAATAGATCAACTGGGGAAATGGGACAGATCAAATGGCAGGAAATTTTTACCTCTATTGGAAATGTGTTGGGAGTATGGGATGGAGAATTTGACCTTTTTAGCTCACGAGCTTTTGCCATCACCTGGCATCTGTCCTCCATCGTAAACTTTTTCAAAAATCTTCTCCTCTGAAACCACTGGGCCAACTTTTTTCAAACTTCGCCACAATCATCCTTAGGGTTTCGTAGTTTCAAATTTGTACCCAGGGTGTTGATCAACGGACAAAGATGGCCGCTGTTACTAAAAATAGAACATGGGTGTCAACGCACGTTTTTGATTAATATCTCAAAAATTGTAATAGCTATAGAGAAAACCGTTGCTTCAAATTGATCATCACTTTAAGGTCTACAATAGTGGAAGTTATTGCCCTTTAATGATGATTTTTGACAAAATTTTCAGTATTTACAATATAACTTAAAAACTATAACAGCTAGAGGGAAACAAAAATGATCAGCAATAAAAGTTCTATCATTCACTTTATTTGTCTGAAATTGTCATATGACTTCTTATATAAGTTATTGCCCTTAAATGAAATTTTTTAAATGAAATTTTCAGTTTTTGTCCTGTAATTTAAAAACCATAACAACTAGAGTGAAACTGTAAATAGCAAAAATGATCAGCAATATAAGTTCTACAATTCACTTAATTAGTCTGAAATTGTCAGATTACTCCTTATAGGAGTTATTGCCCTTAAATGACAATTTTTTATGAATTTTTTTGTTTTTGTCCTATAATTTAAAAACTATAACAGCTAGAGTGAAACTATTAATGGCTAAAATGATCAGCAATATAAGTTCTACAATTCACTTAAATTATCTGAAATTGTCAGATGACTCCTGATATGAGTTATTGCCCTTAAATGGCAATTTTTTATGAAATTTTCCATTTTTGTCCTGTAACTTATAAACTATAACAGCTAGAGTGAAACTGTAAATGGCAAAAATGATCAGCAATACAAGCCCTACACAGTTAATTGGTCTGAAATTATCAGATGACTCCTTACATGAGTTATTGCAATTAAATGGCAATTTTTTATGAAATATTCTGTCCATCTTTCCGTCTGTCCATGCCTCGGTTGTTTCCAGATGATAACTCAAAAACGGATGAACAGATTTTGTTTAAACTTTGCACAGCTGTTAAGTACTATAAAATGAAGATCAAGTTCAATTTTTAGCACAATCCAATTTGTACTTTTCGACTTGGGCCAATTCTAACTTTTGTATTGATCATTAGTTGGTAGTATCCAGTTGATAACTTGAAAAAGCATAAACAGATTTTGTTTAAACTTGCACAGTTCTTAAGTACTATACAGTGAAGATCAAGTTGAATTTTCAGCACAATCCCATTTGTAGATTTTGAGTTGTGCCACATTGAAGTTATTTTTATAGGTTCAAGGTCAACGTTAACATTGTCTTCTGAGATGGACTGTTATCATGCTCATCTGTTCTGTAGGCTGATTTGTAATTCAGGAAATTGTGTTCATGAATAGTAAAAAAATGCAACATGGCAGGTTATCATTTAATGTCCCATAAAATGCCATATTTTTTAAGTTTATGAGGGCTTTCTGGGCTCTCTCCTGCTTTGTACATATTCAAATCGGTTACAAATAAAAGCCAAGGGTTTACAATTTACTTTGCTGGACATTTAATCAAGACTCATCAGTCAGGCACTCGAACCAAAAATATTGAAAGGTAGAATAATTAAGATGTTAATTAGCTGCATTAACAATATTCCAAAAAGTTATGCCAAATCTAGCCAAAGCCATTTACACATGGAAAGTAGAAACAACTTAGAAAAATAAAACATATTTTAAGCGATGATTATTTTAGTGATTTTTTTTTCATGTCAGCACCAAAGTGATGCCAAACAGCAAAGGCATCTATTCAGTGGTTTCAAAGATACTAGCTTATAAAATCTAGGCCAGACACATGTTTACTTAGTAATCAGGACTAAAAGACCAAATAATGACTCCTCAGTTGCACTCAAACCAAAGATTTTGAAAGGCATATTTTGCTTTCTCTTTATGGAAATCAACAAAATTGATTTTTGTATGCCAGATTTACCTCGGTGGCTGAGTGGTTGAGGTAGTTAGTTATCTACTATTAATTATGTGCATGTAAATGCTGAGGTTTGCAGGTTTGAAATCCAAATAGCAAACGCATATCAAAGTCAGTAACAAAGTCATTGCATCAAAATATAGTTTTTTTGTTCAATGCACAGTTCCAAGTAGTCAAGCGGAATTCAACTTGTTTTCTGATCTGATTCATGTATGTGCTTGTAACACATATATCTGGTCAACAACGATGGACGAATCTGTTGCTAATAGATTTGCTATGTAAGATGTAGATTTGTTGGTTTATTCATGTAATAAAACAGTTACTGACTTTGATATGCAGTCGCTATCTGGATTTCTCAATTAGAGACAATGTAATATTCACAGAGCCTCTAGGAGATGTAAATATACTTTTGAGGGTTAGAAAATCCTGATTGTGACCTATATAAAAGTCAGTAATTGTATATTATTTATCCTTTCATTTAACATCAATATTCCCTTAATAAATAGCAATCAGATGTGCAGACATGAAAACTGAAATGTTGAAGAGGTTTATTTAGGCATTGTACGTTATATAACTACAATAAAATCAACAGTATATATATATATATACAGTATTTGTACATTGTCAGAAAATATACAGTTTAGTTGTATGCACAATAGAAACAGATAGAAATGTGAGGCTGTGCAGAGCATTTCTTACCCGTTTCGCAGCGAGTACAAATAAACTTTATATTTTCAGACAATGTAGGAATATTGTTTTTATTCTGCAACCAAAAAATTCATTTTATACTAATGAAAAACGTGAAAAAGTGCACTTCTAGTGGATTTTTGACTTGAAATTGTTGGGGCATATTCGAGTGATAGCCTGACGTCACAAACAAATATCGTATTTGACAACATGCCATAAACCAGAACAGAATACTAAATATCGTTAGAAGTAAGGACTAGGGTAACAGAACCTGACGCCATTATTTACAAATAAAGCTTTATTTCTAAGGTCTTATTTGTATGGTTGAAGCGGTAGTTGCAGAGTAAATTTTTATCATTGGTCCTGAGGTCAAAGAAATTTGATTTTAAATTTTAAATTTATCAGTTGCGATTAACACGAGAGGAAAGAAGTAATTAGATCAATCAAAAACACACAAAATTCTGTTCATGTAATAATATAAATTGTTGCAAGTTTTTTTTATTTTTATGAATACATCTAGTTACAGAATGTTTCATCTTGACAAGATCAAAGTGTGTCATTTTCTTTTGGTGTGTCTCAGTTACTTCTATAGTTTTGACAACAATATTTAATTCTAATAACCTCAAATCAAGTTTTGTTTATAACAATTATACATGTTTTATCATCCATAGCTGCTTCAATAAGATTCATTTTAAGGGCATTTAGCCAGATATTGATTTACTTGACAAAAGAGAAAACTCCATTGCACATCATATCAGGTTTATATGAAGACATCACTATTCTTGACAGTTTTCCTGTCAAAGGTCAAGAGTTTTTAGCAGGTACTCTAGCTTTCACTCCCAATAGAAAATTAGACAACTAAACACCATGATATGATGTTGAAAAAAAACTTTTTTTTGAAAAATTGTTTTTATTATGCACTTACCTGTAATTTAGTAACCATATTTCTTTTCTTCTTCAACATCCTATAAAACAAAAAATCACTATCATTATCATAATACAACTAGTTTGTCACAAGTATATTAGTCCTGATTTTTTTTAATGAACCAGATGACCTAATCTTTGACACATATTGAAGGTATATTTCCAATTTCTGAATTGGTGATAGAGTAAAACCTGTTCAGAAATTTGAAATATTCCTTCTAATTTAATTTTAACAATACAGCATGATGCCATAGAACTATTTGAATTTAAACTACCTAAATACAGGTCATGTGACCAATGCAAGTTACTTTTAATAACCTATGTTGCTCCATTTGAATTGGCCAAGCAGATTTCGAATTAAAAAGTAAAACAAGTGTGGACTGTGAGCACGCTCACAAAGCAATACCCTTTCAAGTCCAATTATCTCCCCTTAATGATATCCGAGGTCAATAAAAATCCTTCATGCACATCTACATATAATGTACTTCCTTTATGCTAAGTTTCATTAAATTTCATCAAGCGGTTTAGGAGGAGTTGCGTTTTTCAAGGGATGTGGACAGACGGACAGACAGACAGACAGGGTGATTCCTATATACCCCCCCAAACAAGTTTGCGGGGGGTATAATTATTTAAGCTAGATTGAACTGTTAAAAAATTGCTTGGTATCAGAATAAAATATAAAAACTAAATACAAACATCACAACAAGAAATCACCAAAATTTTTAGAAAAAAAAAATAACAAGGACAAGTTTGTTGGCATCAACTATTGACTTGGTACGCTCACCTCAAACATTATAGGGGCCTTGGTGGCCGAGTGGTTAAGGTAGATCGTCTACTATTGATCATGTGGTCTGTCTACCCTGAGATTGCGGGTTCGTTTCTCACTGCAGGCAGGGTGTACTCGGCTCCAATCTTAATTGACAAGGATTGCCAGTTTTCCTACCGCAGGTCGGGGGTTCTCTCTGGGTACTCCAGCTTCCTCCCCAATAAAAACTGGACGCCATGATATAACTAAAAAATTGCCGAAAGTGGCGTTAAAACACCATTCAAACAAACAAACAAACAATCAAACATTATATGGCAGGGTTGACCATTTAAAGCATCCCAACACTCCCTCGTTGGGAAGCAATGTGAGGCTGTGCAGAGCATGTCTTACCCGTTTCGCAGCGAGTACAAATAAACGTTATATTTTCAGACAATGTAGGAATATTGTTTTTATTCTGCAACCAAAAAATTCATTTTATGCTAATGAAAAACATGAAAAAGTGCACTTCTAGTCGATTTTTGACTTGAAATTGTTGGGCATATTCGAGTGATAGCCTGACGTCACAAACAAATATGGTATTTGACAACATGCCATAAACCAGAACAGAATACTAAATATCGTTAGAAGTAAGGGTAACAGAAGCTGACGCAATTATTTACAAATAAAGCTTTATTTCTAAGGTCGTATTTGTATGGTTGAAGCGGTAGTTGCAGAATAAATTTTTATCATTGGTCCTGAGGTCAAAGAAATTTGATTTTAAATTTTTAATTTATCAGTTGCAATTAACATGAGAGAATAGAAGTATTTAGATCAATCAAAAACACACAAAATTCTATTCATGTAATAATATAAATTATTGCAAGTTTTTTTATTTTTATGAGTACATCTAGTTACAGAATGTTTCATCTTGACAAGATCAAAGTGTGTCATTTTCTTTTGGTGTGTCTCAGTTACTTCTATAGTTTTGACAACAATATTTAATTCTAATAACCTCAAATCAAGTTTTGTTTATAACAATTATACATGTTTTATCATCCATAGCTGCTTCAATAAGATTCATTTTAAGGGCATTTAGCCAGATATTGATTTACTTGACAACAGAGAAAACTCCATTGTACTTCATACCAGGTTTATATGAACACATCACTATTCTCGACAGTTTTCCTGTCAAAGGTCAAGAGTTTTTAGCAGGTACTCTAGCTTTCACTCCCAATAGAAAATTAGACAACTAAACACCATGATATGATGTTGAAAAAAAACTTTTTTTTGAAAAATTGTTTTTATTATGCACTTACCTGTAATTTAGTAACCATATTTCTTTTCTTCTTCAACATCCTATAAAACAAAAAATCACTATCATTATCATAATACAACTAGTTTGTCACAAGTATATTAGTCCTGATTTTTTTTAATGAACCAGATGACCTAATCTTTGACACATATTGAAGGTATATTTCCAATTTCTGAATTGGTGATAGAGTAAAACCTGTTCAGAAATTTGAAATATTCCTTCTAATTTAATTTTAACAATACAGTATGATGCCATAGAACTATTTGAATTTAAACTACCTAAATACAGGTCATGTGACCAATGCAAGTTATTTTTAATAACCTATGTTGCTCCTTTTGAATTGGCCAAGCAGATTTCGAATTAAAAAGTAAATTAAACAAGTGTGGACTGTGAGCACGCTCACAAAGCGATACCCCCGCTTCGCTTTCAAGTCCAATTATATCCCCTTAATGATATCCGAGGTCAATAAAAATCCGTCATGCATATCTACATATAATGTACTACGCTATGAACTATGCTAAGTTTCATTAAATTTCATCAAGCGGTTTAGGAGGAGTTGCGCTTACAAGGGATGTGGACAGATGGACAGACAGACAGGGTGATTCCTATATACCCCCCCCCCCCCCCAAACAAGTTTGCAGGGGGTATAATTATTTAAGCTAGATTGAACTATTAAAAATTTGCTTGGTATCAGAATAAAATATAATAACTAAATACAAACATCACAACTAGAAATCACCAAAATTTTTAGAAAAAAAAATAACAAGGACAAGTTTGTTGGCATCAACTATTGACTTGGTACGCTCACGTCAAACATTATAGGGGCCTCGGTGGCCGAGAGGTTAAGGTAGTTCGTCTACTATTGATCATGTGGTCTGTCTACCCTGAGATTGCGGGTTCGTTTCTCACTGCAGGCAGGGTGTACTCGGCTCCAATCTTAATTGACAAGGATTGCCAGTTTTCCTACCGCAGGTTGAGGGTTCTCTCCGGGTACTCTGGCTTCCTCCCCAATAAAAACTGGACACCATGATATAACTGAAAAATTGCTGAAAGTGGCGTTAAAACACCATTCAAACAAACAAACAAAGAATCAAACATTATATGGCAGGGTTGACCATTTAAAGCATCCCAACACTCCCTCTTTGGGGAGCAAAGGACAGAAATTCTGGACTAACTTCTGTTTAGCCAGCTTGTCATGATATAAGAGCTCTTGCACTGAAATTTCTTGTCAGTTTTTTAAATCAAATGTTTATATAAACAATATCTTGAATTCAAGGATTATCACCAGTTGATAATTTTTGTGGGAGTAATGAAATGGAAATGTAAATGATATGAAAAATTATATTCTTATATAAGCACTCTTAATTCCAACATTTCTTGTCAGAATCAAAGCCTGCTTGTATTAATGTCTGTTTAAATTAGATTTAGTCATAAAACTAGTCACGTTTAACAAAAACTTAATGTACCTGTTAGCATGATATCTGTGCAAATCAATTTTACTAAACAAAGGAATGGTATAGATGAAACTATTTTCAAGAAAGTGACCATCCTGTCCTTGATTTTTATTTCAAGGCTTCTGCAAATTTTGGCACAAAATATCATAGAGTACAAAACTAACACTTGTTAAACTGCATCTAGTTATATATTGATAAATTATATACGGGTAACTGCTGCTTTTTGCTAAATATTTGTATCTAATAGATTAATATTGTATCTGTTAGGATATCTCTGATAAATAGGCATCATTTCATTTAAATAAAACAACACATGTGCAGGATGAAAAGTTAGAACAACATGTTTTCTATTTGCAGGAATCTACCAACCAGCCAATATTTTTACCAAGGCAATTGTCTGTACTGGATCAAGGATGTAAGTTTCCATATGTTACCAGTAAATATTTACACAGTTTGATTTATATATTAAATCTTTCATTGTCAACAAAACACCTTATTAGTGGTTAATGTTGTGGATGTTTTAGGATTTTGTTCTTTGAATAGCAGAAGTGGGATAAAATTCTAGGAAACCTGTTTCTGAAAAATGACTACCTGGCACATACCTGTTCCTAGCGGATTTTCTGATTCATTCAGTATACTTCCTGTTGCCATTGTAACTCTTCCTGTTGACTGGATGAACAAGCATTTTTTTGTAGGGTTTTTTGTTAATAATATTTTAATATTGCTCCGTGTCCCTTTTTTTACATATATGCAATAATAATTTTGAAAAAAAATAAATAAAAAATGTTCTCTCCAATTAAAAAAATTCCTGTCTGAACTAGAAATCCCAGTCTTCCAATAGAAATTATTGTGTATCTTCTTTAACACCTTTTTGGTTACTTTTTCTGTTATTTTGTTATATTGAACTTGATTTCCTTCTTTAGTAACTGCATTTTTCTTTGTTTCTGAAGTTTTATATTTTTTGTTTTGTTAACCACAATTTTTATTGCGCATAGATAACAGTGTCTGACATCATAACTTCCTCCTTCATTTAAATCAACTAACAATTTTCTTAAATTTAATCTGACCTTCTTTTGACATTCAGATTTTCCAATGAATATATCACAATAGAAAAATAGCAAGGAAAATAACCAAACAGAGCCAAAACTCAAAGGATGATTACAAATCTAGATTTAGATAAACATATACAAAACAAAATTATAAAAAAAAAATCAAAGTGAGTAACCCAAACCCAATAAAAACCCATTGGTGCACTCAGGTGCTCTGGACAAGCAAGCAGTGCCTGCCTCTAACTAGACACGTTCAAGTTACTCATTGTCATGTCTAGGAAAAAAGTCAAATCCAGGAATAGGAAAGACTATCTATGACTCGGTGAAAGTGTCTGATCATATTTGGGAGATGGATTCCCCCACCGATCAATTAAGTCATGGTGACAACCATTAAAGGGATAACATCAACTCGGGAAATCAGAATACAAACAGCAGGATCTAGTGTAACCTATGTTATGAAAGCTACTGGATGGTATTATTGATGAAAGAGCGGTTGACAGTTGTTGTACAGTCTAGTTTGTAGTTTTCCCCAAGTCTTTTGCTTGAAGTAGGTATAAGTAAGAGGCCAACCTCTTATGCATTAATGGTATCTTTAATTTCAAGTTCACTAAGGTAGATTAAATGCAAAAAGTCACCGAATTTAGAATTGTTCACAGACAAGACGTCATCAATATAGCCGAATGGGAATTTAAAGGTCTGGGCCTGTTTCTTCTTCAGCAGGCCTTCTGGGAACTCTGCCCCATAAGAGTGCAAAAACAGGATCAGTGAAGTTATTGCACAATTATTACCTATTGGAATTCTAAGTGTTTGTTGAAAAACATGTCCTCCATACATTACAAATGTGTTGTCAGTTTTTAGATTTAATTCTTACAAAATACATGATTTTTTTACCAAATCATACAATATTGTTATGCTCAGATGTAAGCAGTTTAAAACATTTGCTGAAACAGTTCATGAAAAAAATATATATATACCTTATGTCATAAAACGTGTTTTTTACTTGTTTGAGACCACTGTGTACTGCAGTCTCACTTTGGTTTCCTTGTGTTTTAACTGACCCAAAGTTATGTAATGTCTCAGTTCCTATAGTGAGGGTCGGTAGGACCTTTTACGGGACAGCGGGAAAGGCTGATTTATTCGCCGGGAATTCGGGATTTAACAAATAAAACTGCGGGAATTCTGGATTTTTACATAGCAGGATCCGGGAATGATCGTTTTATTTCAACGGGAATACGGGATTTCTACTTAGCGGGATACGGGAAATTCATTTTATTTTATCGGGAAATTGGGAAACCCATGTATCTCACAAACTTTCACTTTGGTAAGTCTTCGGGTAAGTCTAAAATCAATAACAGATCATGACAAACATAAAAAATGCATGCGGAAATCACACATACATGCTATAAAGTCACAATACGTTGCAATTTACAGCATCATCCTTGTTCATCTACAGATCTGAGGTAAGTCGTCTGATTTTTGTCTCGCCTGCGACGAAAGTCGCTGGAGGCGAGACATATGTATGGGAATCCGGCGGCGGCGGCGGCGTAAACACTTGACATCTTGCTTCATATCTTTGTAAGCCCAAGCCCTAGGTCCATCAAATTTGGTCCAGAGGTAGCTTATGATGAGTACTTGCCAGTCAGTCACCTGTCACCTGACCTTGACCTCAATTTCACGGTCCAGCAGCTACGTTAAAGTTTTTGGGTTACGACAGTTCCTCTGTAACTACGCATGGTAGGATGACAATATTTGGTGTATAGGTTGCTGATGACTAGTACATGACTGTCTGGTAGATGTCACCTGACCTTGACCTCAATTTCACGGTCCAGCGACTACGTTAAAGTTTTTGGGTTACGACAGTTCCTCTGTAACCACGCATGGTAGGATGACAATATTTGGTATATAGGTTGCTGATGACTAGTACATGACTGTCTGGTAGGTGTCACCTGACCTTGACCTCAATTTCACGGTCCAGCGACTACGTTAAAGTTTTTGGGTTACGACAGTTCCTCTGTAACTACGCATGGTAGGATGACAATATTTGGTGTATAGGTTGCTGATGACTAGTACATGACTGTCTGGTAGGTGTCACCTGACCTTGACCTCAATTTCACGGTCCAGCGACTACGTTAAAGTTTTTGGGTTACGACAGTTCCTCTGTAACTATGCATGGTAGGATGACAATATTTGGTGTATAGGTTGCCGATGACTAGAACATGACTGTCTGGTAGGTGTCACCTGACCTTGACCTCAATTTCATGGTCCAGCGACTGCGTTAAAGTTTTTGGGTTACGACAGTTCCTCTGTAACTACACATGGTAGGATGACAATATTTGGTATATAGGTTGCTGATGAATAGTACATGACTGTCTGGTAGGTGCCATTTGACCTTGACCTCAATTTCATGGTCCAGTGACTACGTTAAAGTTTTTAGGTTACTGCTGTTCCCCTGTAACCAAGCATGGTAGGATGACAATATTTGGTATATAGGTTGCTGATGAATAGTAAATGATTGTCTGGTAGGTGTCACCTGACCTTGACCTCAATTTAACGGTTCAGCAACTTCGTTAAAGTTTTTGTATTAGGACAGTTCCTATGTAACTATGCATAGTATGGTGACAATAATTGGTATACAGGCCGCTGCTCATAATTAATGCTATTTACGTAATGCTTATGACGAAATTTATTTTCGTTACTGATGCGGAATTCAGGCGAGACGTTTTTCTGTGTCCACACTTGTTTGAACGGGAAAACGGGATTGATCAATTATTTCACTGGGAAAACGGGATTTTGTGTTTATTTTTACGGGAGTACGGGATGAGACCCCCTCCTACACCCCCTCTATAGTTAATGGGCAAGTGACATTTGACAAACACCAAGCATATTTTGTTACATCTGTACCTTCAAGATTTTATAACCATGTCTAAAAGTAATGTTTATCAATATTTATTACAGTGCAAAAAGTTAGTACTTTGGCACAGTTTTTGAAAACATGTTTAATAATTTTGTGTGGTCAAGTTTTGTTGTTTTAATATCAGTAAACAAGTGGTTGTGATTTGAGAATGCTTATTTTTATGTCCAAAATAAAAATGGAAAAACCGGATCTATTTTAATCATTTCCATTTTTAGAAGTAAGAAAACCCATATATCTATCTTTGTCATGGAATGGTTCTATTTATAGAATATCTATATATATATATTTTTTTTCTTTCAGCACCATCCAATATCATGTCATCGATTCCAGTACAAACCCTTAGAGAAATGGGTAAAGAAGATGGTATTATCAATGAAGCCATAGACAGATGGAGGGCTGCAAGACGTCAAGAAGGTATGCCTTTAACTTTGAACAAGAAAAAGGTTTGTATAATCTCAAGATAGCAGCTTCACCTACTCAAATCTGCCAGCCATTTCATGTTGTTTTACATTTTATGCATCTTTGAACTGTTTATCCAAAGAAAAAGGATTGTTAAAATCATCTTAAAGAAAAAGGTCCTAAATAACAGTCTATCAGGTGCTACGGAGTTTGGCATCCTCACAAATCAGTGTTTCTGTGTCCACATGTATCCCTGACAAACTTAGCTTCCCGGGCTAGAAGTCACTATTTTGATGGGCTACATCATACATGAATGTAGCCAATCAATAGCTCGTTTTCATTCACAACTTGTTTAGGGGATATCCCGATGTCGATTGCAAATAAACCGAACAGATGTGTTGCATTGACCATGTGAAAAACAGTGTATTTTGTACAGTAGTGTTAATAGTTCGTTATTATCGTGTTATTTATTAGTTGCAGTACGTTTTCTTCCCACTCAAGAATGAGTAAGAATGACTACTGCCAAACACTTGCTTCTTTCAAGCAATTTCATTAGGTTTGACGTCATATGAAAATCTTATAGGCCCTGTAATTTCCTAGCTAAGTTTGTCAGGGTTTCGTGGACACATGTGGACACAGAAACCCTGACTTGAGATGATGCAGAGTTTGGATGCATCTGTTTTCTTTCCCCATATAACAGTGATTTGGTGAACATGTACAAATTTCATTCATTACTTAAGTAACTGGCCTACGTAATCAGGATTGCACACCTATTGTTATACAACTTACTAGCACTTATTAGTCCACTTTTCTACATGTCCCATGAGAAATTAGGATCAAACTTGTTATAAAACTTATCCAATTCTAGAGTTTTTCCTAAAATTGAAATACTAGCTATCTGATTGGTAAATATTTGAGTTCAGAATAAGTTGAGGTAATACTCAAATATGAGATGATCTTTGAATCTGGGGCAAAGATGTACAGAGATAGTTATTGGTCATTATTTCTACTCAAAGAAAAATATTTTCTACAGGCATAAATTTAGTATGTTTCAGTTAGGTCAATCTTTTAGCTGCATCTATTAGAGTATCAATATTAAGCAATTCTGCCACATGCTGATACTTTCACTGATTCTGATCTGAAACAGTTGTTCCTTAGTCATCTACTATTTATCATGTGCCTGTCAACATTGAGGTTGCAGGTTAAAGTCTCACTGCATGTAGGTTATACTCAACTCTAATCTTAATTGACATGGATTGCCAGTTTTCCTCCCAGTGATCAAGGGGTTTTCTCCTAATACTACAGCTTCCTCCCAGAATAAAAACTGGACTCCATGATATAGCTGAAAAATTGCTGAAAGTGGCATTAAAACAAACAAAAGACAAATTTTTTTAAAGTAAGCATTTTCAATATAGAATTCATTTATGTCAAAACATTTTTATTTGTGTTTTAAGGTAGAGGTACTGACAATATAGAAATACAGGCTACAGCAATTTTTGAGATAATCCTGCAGATTGAAGATGAAAGAGCACGAACAACAACTCAAGCATCCAGTTTGCTACCAGTGCAAACATCAAGTCAGTTGTCAATTGGTAAGAATAGAAAATAGCCGACTAGGGATCTTTGTTTGGTTGTTCTGGCAAAGTGCTTATTAAAGTATGGTTTTAAGCATGTGACACAAAAGAAGACAAAAGTAGAATTTATTTGTTAAACTGTGCCTGAAAATTAATATTATTTACAGAAACAGGTACAGCGAAGTTTTTGAAATTATACACCAAAATAATTAAAAGAAAATTTACTGTTTTTATAGCAGATATAGGCATTTCATTAGTCACATTTTGTTGGAAATTTGCTTTGAAATCATCTTCATAGAAACAGTTGATATATATCTGTCCTGGAATCATCCTTAATGGATCTTCTACAATTTCTTTCTTCAGTTTGAATCAAAATTTAACACCATCAACAACATACATGCAAGACACTTAAAGGTATTAAAACATGTCAGGTGAAAATGAATTTATAAGTATGATCTAAAATAGCATTGATAATATGTGCAAAATAAAATAGTCAAATATCGTAGCGTTCTAAACTTGGAACAGTATTATAATCTGGATTTATCTGTTGAAAATTTTCTAACATTATTGACTGGGTAACATGTGTAAATTGTAAATAGTATCAGCTGTAAGTTATGAAGTTTGAATTTTATTGCCGACTAAAGTAAGGTTTTTTTCTGCAGTTGAAAGAAATGAGCCAGCTGCAGGAACTGAGGGGACTGCAACAGAATTGCCATCTTATCTCCAAGGTAACTAGCCAAAATCTATGTTGCCCTTCAGTTTATTTGTTACTGTATTATAAATATTCCATTCAAATTTAGCTATTCTGAACTATAGAAAAAGAAGGTTTTTTATTATCTGTAGCTGCTATTTATCTGCTGCTGAGAAGATGAATCCCCTTTTCCACATTTGTGTATCAAATAACATGTCTTTTTAAAATGTCTTCCACAGGACATAGCAAGAACATTTTGCATCAGTTTGGCAGTTCCAAAGTTGTCTGATTAGATGTCTGGTACAAAAATCTAAATTTTCCTGTAAATTGTATTAGTCTCTGGCAACCATTTGTTTAGTACAACAAACTTTCTGAAAGGCCGGACAATATCTAGCAGAGATTTTCATTTTTTGGGAAGTCTGAAATAACAGTTGTTAACATATTACATGAATCTAGGTTCAGACAAGACAGATACATTTATGTTTTTTTTCATAAAAGAGTAGTTTCAGGTAGGATTCATTGATGGATTGGCTGTTAATTAATTAATCTATTTTCCTGCTTTAATATGTTTTTCCCCCAAGAATAAACAGAAGCAAAGCATTTTGGACAAACCAATGATGATAGGTATCCCTTTGTTAGCATACATACCTATATATAGCTATTAGCTAGTGTCAGCATTGTTCTCATGTTCTTATATTTTAGGATTTGATAAGATCCTTGATGAGTATGAAGAACAAAAGGAGCGTTTGACATGTACAATCTGTACAGAGAATCCAGTCGCCATTGCCTTTTTGCCTTGTGGTCATCTAGTATGCTGTCTGGATTGTGCTCCTGCAATGAGAAAATGTCCGATTTGTAATGAACTTGTGAAAGGAACCATCAAGACATTCTTCCCCTGAAAATAGGTATTTATTGTTTTTTAAATCTTATATTGACTATGAAACTAGTATTAAAGACATATTATGAAAGTACTAAAGTATTAAAATAAAAGAAAGTGGTAATTTTGCAGACTATGGTGAATATTTTGAGACAAATATGAATTAAATATCATCTTCTCAGAAACCACTGGGCAAATTTGAACCAAAATTAGTTTGAAAAAGCATAGATTGACCTTTATGTAAACTAATCTCATGAAGAGGAATACTTAAACAGATGTTTCTTTGTTTTTTGCCAAAAAGGATAAAGATTTTGTCTATTGGCCATTAGATTTATTGTAAGAAAACTAGTCCGAGAATCCTCTTCTGTCTAACGCTTTTTTAAAACTTCGATGGGAGCATGGGATGTCATAGAGCTCTCTATAGAAAAAACTGCGGATTTTGCGACACTAGTCCGAGTCGGCACATTTTAAAATCTCACGATGGCATAAAAATATTTGTGTGGGTCAACTATATATAATTGCTTCTCTTACATATTTTTCTCCATGAAAATAATCATTTTAACTCTAATCAAGATAATTTAAATCCGTTTCTAAGCTCATTTTCATTGCTACGCCTACTTTTTGCATTTCATTTTGAACAACACATGTGTCCACGAAACCCTGACAAACTTAGCTAGGAAATTCCTGGGCTAGAAGATTTTCATATGACGTCAAACCTTCAAAATATCTAATCTTAATTGACATGGATTGCCAGTTTTCCTCCCAGTGATCAAGGGGTTTTCTCCTAATACTACAGCTTCCTCCCAGAATAAAAACTGGACTCCATGATATAGCTGAAAAATTGCTGAAAGTGGCATTAAAACAAACAAAAGACAAATTTTTTTAAAGTAAGCATTTTCAATATAGAATTCATTTATGTCAAAACATTTTTATTTGTGTTTTAAGGTAGAAAAATATCTACAGAAGCGATTTATATATAGTTGACACAACTCAGACCAGTGTCGCAAAATGCGCTGTTTTGTCTATGAAGAGTTCTCTGACGTCACAGGCTCCCATTAAAGTTTTAAAAAAAAACGTTGGACTGCAGAGGATTCTCTGACTATAACTATAAGGAAACCAAATTAAAAATCTTCAACCTATCATTTCTTTTAAATGCCTGTGCCAAGCCAGGACCATTTGCTGTACTTGCTTCATTTTTGGTTGTTGGTTCTTGACTTTGCCAGTTTCTTGGACTTTTTATTTGTTGAATATATTTTTTGACAGTTTACTTGGTGTTGGTTATTTTGTTATTTGGCACTTTCAATTGAAACTGCTGTGCCCCCAAACATGGTATAGATAAACCTTGGAAGCATTATAGAATGTTAACGAATTGCACCTCCTTGTATGCAAACTATATAGCAATTGTTTCTTAAATTTTAATTGATGATTAAAGGGAAACTTCTCAAAAAAAACGAAAATTTAATATGTTATTCTTAAAATAAAAAGAATCATATTTGCCTTTTGATGTTTTATTGTATTCTATACCGTTACGCTTCTAGAGTGGTAAAATTTTGTATATGGGGCCGCCACATTGACAGTATTTACCACGAGATATTTCAGGTTATGACGTAAAAACCTGCCACTATCCAGTAAATATGATAAATAATCCAGTTTAAAAATATGCATTAAAAATTCTGCATTTGCTCTTTGAAGAATATAAAAATTAGGGCGATAACTAATGACCAGCTGACAAGATAAGATTACCAAATACGTCTTAATGTTGTAATGATCTTTGTATTAATAAAAGTACTTTTAGGCACAATTTTTAACCTGTTTTTATTTATTAACTCAGATAGAATTTATCTAAATAATAATTGTAAATAAAAGAAATATTTATATAATTATATATATAATATTTAGACAATTTTGCACGTCTTGAAACGGCAGTTGTACCTGGATGTGAAAATATTACAGGTAAATAATTTCTCGTACAAGAAGGGTAATTAACAGAATTAGCAAGTATACAAACAGGATGTTTAATGCAATTACCAGATCATTTGATGCCAACTTTGAATTATGAATATTCGAACATTTTCAAAGGCTAACCAGATTGGTTTAATCATGTAATTGGAAATTAAAACGGCATGCCCCTCCCCTGCCAAGAACAGGTAAGATTTGAATACACTTTAGTGTCAGAGCATAGGATGTATACAAGATTTCGAGTACCTTTAGATGCCAGGTCACAGGAAACATAAATCTGACACCGTGAAACAAATATACACATGTATAATTTTGGAAACTGTGTTACGCACACACACAATAAATGTTACTAGTAATAAATGAAAATAATAAATGTACTAAACATGAAGTGAAATTTTGATGCATCTATAATGACCGTTATTTCTTAAAAAGTCAACTTCGCAAATATTTTGTATAAAGTTTCGTCCAGTAACTTGCATAATCTGATTTTACACGATACAAATCGAAAATAATAATACGAATAATTTTTAGTTTAATTCATATTTATGCTCAAAATTCCAACTTGTATTTTGCTTATATCAGGAATACGAAATCTAATCTTGCCAGAACCTCGTCTTATAGTAAACCTTCTGCTATTGACCGTTTCGCATTAGTATTAAGATGGCAGACCTCCATAAGTGCATTTTTTACACGGTAAATTCAATGTAGAAAGTTAACCGTTCCAAATATAATAAAACATCATGAGGCAAAAGTGTTATATCAAATTTTCATTTTTTCGCGAGGTTTCCCCTTACTTCATTTTCTTGCAAACATGTCTTCAAATAGTAGTTTCTCATATATTCGAGCTGTAATCTTAAAACATTTGGATACATTGGCAAATGAAAGTTTTGAATGTACATGTACATGTGGTTCAGGTGAGGGATGACAGACTCCTTGGAGTCTCTGATTTCATTTTGTCACAGTTTTTTTAATTTATTGGTTTGCTGATTTCTTAGAAAACCATTGAGACAGTCAGCAAAAAAGAAAGATGACCATCTCTTCACACCCAAAATGTAAATAAATCATGGTTGTTTTCTTCCTCTGTATCATTAACTAGTTCTCGGTCCTTAATGGAAGTGTCTATGCAAATACCATACACCCTCACAGGTTTTATCACTTTTGGATAAGATTTTGTTTAATTTAGTGTTAATTGCATTTGTTTTGTTTTGCCGAATGAATTTCATAAATTAGGATGTAATTACAGCAAAAGCAAGTTCATTTTAAAAACAGTGAATCTGAACTTTGGGACTTAATATTCACACCATTGAAAAGAAAGAGATGAAACTTAAGGATCAATTATTAAAATTTTATTGAATATATGGTTTACATGATGTTTGCTTAATTGATTAGTGAAAAAAAAATTTAAAAGCAATTAAAGCATGTTTTTGTTGGTTGAAAACCATAAATTGTAAATCAGTCAATACAAATGTATAAATTAGGCTTCAGTTAAAAATGAGCTTGTTCCAACTTGTTTTCTATTTTTATAGAACTACATGTACAACAAAACACATGGGACCCATGGAGCCAAGACTTCTCTATGTGCTAGACAGTGTGAGAAGTTGGAAGCTTGTTTAAACATAGAATGATGATGCCTGGATAGATGGTTGTCCCTTTCTGTGATAAGTGTCATGTTTTCAGTCAGTTTATTCTGTTAAGAAGTGTATTTCTAAGTAAAAAACCCCAAATTATTGAGGTAATTTGACACATATAGTCTAATTAAAGCATCATTCCGGTCTCATTTTTGCTTGATATGAATACACCGGAGAATTTGGACATTTGTATTAACACGCAAGATTTTGTCTTTTGCTTTAAGATATGGTATAAATACAATTTGATACTTATGTGAATAACAAATTAATTATTTTTTCTTTGTAATATTTTTCTGTTAAGCCTTACTTTAGATTTTTCATGAGTTCATGGTCATACATGACTTTTAGAAATGTACGGAAGCCCTAATGTGACATGAAAAAATAAGAAGAAACACATTTTTTATTCGTTATCTCGATAAAACAAACTATCATTATCTCGAGAAAATGATATTGTTATATCATGATCACAATATTAAATATATCATTATCTCAAGAAAAGGAAATTGTTTTATCGAGATCTAGATAAAACAATCTATCGTTATCTCGAGAAAACGATATTGTTATTTCATGATCTCAATATAATATATATCGTTATCTCGAGAAAACGATATCGTGATCTCTATAAAACAAATATATGGTCATTTTGAGAAAACGATGTTGTTATATTGTGATCTCGATAAAAAATAGATCGTTATCTGAAGAAAACGATATTATTATATCAAGATCTCGATAAAAAATAGATTGTTATCTTAAGAAAACGATATTATTCAAGATCTCGATAAAAAATAGATTGTTATCGCGAGAAAACGATATGGTTATTGTTTTCTTGAGATAACGTTAAATTTGTTTTATCGAGATCACCATATAACTATATCGTTTTCTTGAGATAACCACATATTTTATATCGAGATCACGATATAACTATCGTTTTCTCGAGATAACAATAGACTGTTTTATCGTGATCTCGATATATCAATTTCGTTTTATCAAGATAACAATATATTTTTTATCGTGATCTTGAATTAAAAAAGAATTTTGTTTCTTATTTTTCATGTCCATAGAAATAAACTCAAATTACAAAAATTTCATGTTATAATAAATTGCCCACTTCTGAAGATAGTCCGGCAAAGAAGTTTGTTTTTTTCACTTCTGAAGGACTAGAAACTTTACTATATCCTTAAAATATTTAGAATGTTAAAAGTATTGATCATATAAGTCAAAAAGTTGCACTTAGAATACATCATTGAATAAGAAGACAATATCTTAATCACCATCTTTATAATAGTAAGACACATTTAATAGATGTTATTTAAGAATGTTACTTATTTCATAATTATGCAGACATTATAATTATATATTATACATTCTATTCATTCTTAGTATTTAGTAAAGTCAAGGATAATACTTTTTATGTTTCAGTTATTATAAACTTTTGAGAGGTAAGTAGGCTTTATATGGACCTTGTGGAATGATGTTGACCAGCAAAAAAGTCAGAGGTCAATATCTTTCTTTAAGGTCCATATAAAGCATATTGACTGAATTAAAAGTCCTTAATTGTTATATTTCATCTGAAATTCACATCTGAAATTGCATTAACTGTCATGTTTTTGTTGAAATGTTGTCTCAGGTACAGTTATAAATAATGCATAGCTATATATCCTTGTTGACTGATATGGAGGATTTGGCTGAGTGGTCTAGAGCCCTGGACATAGTGCAAGTGAATGGGTACCACAGTAAAACTGGTGCAAGTTCAAATCCTGCTAAGATTAAGCACAAAATTTTACAAAATTTAAATCCAATTCTGACAGTATTGTGCTTTGTTTGTAGATTTATGTATATATAAATATATCCAACACCTATTTTTGGTAGTTCATTGGTGTATGAACAGGGTTGATTCACTAGCAAACTAAAGGGCATTTATGTAACATTTGTGAGTGAATTCACCCCATTTATACACCAATGAAG
This sequence comes from Limnoperna fortunei, assembly GCA_944474755.1. Lineage (NCBI taxonomy): Eukaryota > Metazoa > Mollusca > Bivalvia > Mytilida > Modiolidae > Limnoperna > Limnoperna fortunei. The sequence continues at coordinate 47,127,295 of OX104118.1, read as the reverse complement.
TAAGTCATTGAACAGTGTTGGTGGAACTGCTTTATTTTTCTTCAATGATATTTCTTCATGTACCACAAATTTGACAATTACATTTAAATGATGCCCTGAAAGGCAATGCAATATAAAGAAAAACTCATTTTAAAGAATTTAATGCCTGGTTTGAACACTTTTAGTTCAAACAACACCAATCAAAAAACTATAGTCAAAATACAATGACCTGTCAGCTATTTTTTAACTATTGGTCAACCAATTCCAAATACAGATAAAGGTTTAGAAAACTGCACATTTTATTATATAGTTTATTGTCAGACTTGTTTGTGCTTGACTGTTGTTATAAACTGTCGTCATAATCCAACAAGACTTAGTTGTGGAATCTGACATGTTTGTGGATCCGGGCACGTTTGTGAGTCTTGTATATATGAGGCATATAGATCAGTATATATTTTACTGTTTGATTTTATTATACAATTTATATAAACAAAATGACGGGTGTTAAAGCAGAGAAACATGACTATTAAGTTAGTAGCAATTCAGTGGTGTTGGGTGGGTGGGTGGGGGGTGGGGGGGGGCAAACCCCATAATCTTGGACTTAAAATTATAAAACGACTATGAATAAAAAGAAGGGGGGATGTTGATTGTACCATATGATAGAAAAGTATTACTTTTCATTATTACTTTTCATTATCAAAATTGGTTACAATATCCAAACAAACTCCTGTGCTTTAATTGAAGCCTACCAGGGCTCTGTCCTAACAATAATTCCTGGGTCTGCTGCTGCAATTTCAGATGTGATTTTCATACCTAATATAAAAATGAAGGACTTATTAGCCAGTCGTTGCACTTTATATGGACCTTCTAAATAAACATACTGACCTCCGACTTAATTAGCAGTCAACATATTCCTACAAGGTTCATATAAAGCGTATTGACTTCTGCAAAAGTCCATAATTTAAAAATACATATATATGATGTATATCATATAGCCATATAGAAAGATCATGGGTTATACTTTTTTTGCAGTTGAATGAATATTAAACAAACTTCCAACTTCAATCCAGTGTACTTGAAAATGTTGCAGGAAATAATACATAAGTGTTTGATTAAACTGTAGCATATTATTTTAATAACTTTTGAAATTAATATTTGATATGACCTAAATGTCAGTATCAAATAAATTCAAAATCATATATACTTATTTTTTTTTGTTTTTTTTGTTTTTGTTTTGTTTGTGCATTTGTTGGTTGGGTGGTTTTTTTTTTTTTTTTTCTTCATATTACATTTTGTCATAATATAGTATCTGTACATTGACTATTTTTCATATTAAACCATTATGGTAATTAATATCTTGAATTTGTCTGACTTTTATTGCTTTTTTCAATGGATTCTTCATTGAATTAGCTTTATGTTTTTTTAATATTTGATGGTTTTGACATCAGAAATGTAACGGTCAGGTTTTAGCTCAAATGACCCAAAGGGTCAGTGTGAGCTATTCTCATCACTTAGCGTCCGTCGTCGTCGTTGTCATCGTCGTCCGTAAACTTTTCACATTTTCAATCTTCTTCTCCAAAACCACTTGGCCAATTGGAACCAAACTTGATCAAATATTAAACATGGCTGCCAGAGCTGATTGGCTGAATTTCAAAAATCTTCTCATAAACCGCTTGGCAGATTGATTTGAAATATTGCAGATATGTACCTTGGATGGTCCTCTACCAAATTTGAGATTTTAGTGCCAATCCAAAATCCAAGATGGCCACCATCGCAGGATTTAGTTTAACATAGGACCCTAACGGAAAAACATACAAACAACTTCTTCTCAGAAACTGTTCTTCACAATGAAGCCAAATTATGAAGAAATGATGGTTGGATATTTATCTTATTATTTTCAGTTTTTCTAGCCAATTGTAAATTGAACATGGGTTCCAGGGCTACTAATGGGTTACGATTGGCTGAAATTTAAAAATCTTCTTTTTACAAACTGCATGCAGATTGATTTGAAATATTGCATAAATGTACCTTAGAGGATCCTCTACAAAGTTTGAGTTTTTTGTGACAATCCAAAATCCAAGATGGCCACCACCGTGGAACACAGCTTAACATAGAACCCTATGGAAAATCATACAAACAGATTCTGTTCCATACAATTAAACCAAATAATGCAGAAGTGAATCTTAGATAGTAATCTTATTATTTTAAGTTTTTCCAGTCGATAGGAACTTCAACATTTTTTTGTAAGTCAGGTGAGTGATACAGGCTCTGAAGAGCCTCTAGTTAGTGTTCTCAAATTTTGTTAATATTTTATTTTTATTGTAGTTTTGATCAGAATTTTTTCATTGAATTCATCTGTTGATCTTTCGGTTATATATTATTTTGTCAAGCTGCAGATGTATAATTTGCTGTGTAGTTCCTTGTAATCTTTTTTTCTACTAGTTATATATTTTGTAATATATTTGAAGTATACATAAATTACAAATGATAAACAAGTCACAAGGCTAAGACATCAGAAAAGGAGTTTATAATGTTTTTAGTAGTAAAGAATGTGAATTTAAAAGAGAGTGAATATTATTTTAAAATATATTATGATGCAGCAAGAAATAAATAGAAAAAAATCACACAAAAAACTAAAAAATTAAAAAAAAAAAAATTTTAAATCAAAGAAAAAACACACACACACACACACACACAAAGATAAAAACAATTCAAATAGAATATAGTGGTATATAAATACCCTAAAAAAATATTTGACCAAAAAAATAAAAAACAACTTAAAAAATATAAATAAAATTACCAAACAAAAGAATGCACACTCACAAAAAATAGATAAGAAACTATTAATATATTTAACAAAAATATTTAACACAAAGAAACAGAAGAAAAATGTTTAAGGCCCAATTTAATGGCCAGGCACATTTTGCAATTTTTCGTGTTACAACATTAATGAGTCATTATTGTTTCCGTTTTGCAATATAATTTTGACTGTACGATAACTCCATATATCCTTATAAACCATACAGAGTGCTTTTGTGTGGTGGGTTTTCTTTTTTGTTGTTTTTTTGTAATTAAGTGGAAAGCTCTGAACATTTTTTCATTGCTTATTGTACCAGTATGTAACTTGTGGGATAATCTGTCATACAATCCTGCCACTATCTATACGCTATTGCATGATGACTGCAACTAGCTGTTTTATGATGAAGAAACTTTTGTAATTATTAACTTGTACATGTACAAATTGGCTTCTTTGAATGTAACATACAATATACAAAATGTACTATTAAATATACCTTTTATCTACATTTGCTGAAATTTCTAGTACCAGTATTCTATTTCATTTTGACGTATATAGTCAAAACCATTACATGTATGTTTACATTACACCATCTCTGATTCTACTTGGGCATGGAAAGAAATTTATAATAGTGTTGGAACATTAGTTTTTCTATACCATTTCTATTAATTGTATTGATGTGAACAGGATTTGATCTTGAAATATTGTTGACACTAAATTTAAACAAATTATATTTGCAAATAACATTTAAATAATTTTAAACTGTTTGTTTATTTTCAATTATTTAAAAAATCAATTAACATAAATTATGCCTATCCCTCTCTATATTGTGTCAAATTATCTGCTAATTCTGTGGCATGAACTTATTTGTGTTTCTATGGTCATCTCAATACTTATAGATTCCAGCAATAGACTAAAAAACCAGATGTGTTTACTTTTATTATTTTTTTTTTTTTAGGAAAAAACCTTGTAACAGTTTTAGTTTTCGTTTTCTGATACTATAACTAATTTTCAAAAAATTAAAATTGTCAAGCTTTCCACATGGTGATTAGAATTAGTTTATTTATGATACAAGTAATATATTTGTAGCATGTGCTTGAAATATATACTAAACCAATAAAGTTAAGGACCACTACACAGTATGGATTGCTAATTTTCATTTTGATTGAATTTTCGTGAAACCAATGATGACAAATTACCCATTGTTTCAAGATACATGTATTATTATTTGGTTTTTTTGTTGTTGTGAAATAATGTTTTTAGTGGTCCTTAATTTTTGTTCCTTAATTTTTGTTGTAAATATATATGTTATATGTGCTATCTAGTTTAAAATAAATAATTGAACCTTCACATTTTTCCTTTTTTTTTTTTGGTGAAGGTTCAAATTTAGTCTCATGCAGGAATGAACACTCCAAACAATGTCAAAATGCAGTTGCATATATAATCAACAATCTTGAAGTTATTCGATAGTGTCACCATTTATTTTTCAGGTTCATGTTTAAGATTGTTCCTTATTGATAAATAATTATTGCAGTTTTTAATTACCCACTGTGTGTTTTATCAAAATAGCATCATGGCGGCAACAAACAATATTTTCGACGAAATAGAAATCATTATAATCCATATACTCAATGCTTCTTGCTTAAATAATGTAAAAATGCTGTATATTATGTTTTCATTCTTTATAAATAGATAAATAGTAATTTCACTCAAGTCTGCCATTTATATGACAAATCACAAATAGAATTTTTATGGCAGTAAAATTTGGCCTAGGTTAACCTTGTTTAATGAAGCTATAGTTGTCTATAGCTGATGTGTCCAAGTGATTTAATGCACTGGACAAAGTGCAGGTGAATTGGGGCAAAAGTTTTCAAAATTGGTTAAAATATATAAAAAAATCTCCTGGGCTTTAGTTTCCCATGGTGATTTCAAATCCTGCAGCGCATCGATAAGCAAAATGGGACAGTGCTTGCATTAAAATCTAATTCTAAAAATTATTTATTATACAAGCATTTGTGTTTATCCATTTTATGTGAATTTGCTTTGAATAAAGAACAGTTTATAATGTCGTTATTATTAGTACCAAACAGTAAATCCTGAAAAATCATTGGTCTCTTTTGAATTCCTTTGGCATTTCGACCAAAGATGATGAACTGTATCTTCTATTACTCTATTGGATTCCTAAGTTAACAGAAGTGACCTTACAAACAATGTTATATTGCTGGGTCTGCTAATCCCTGTACTAAACCTTGAACATCTGTTTTATTAGCAGGTAAAAGTGGGCTTTAGAGATACTGTGAAACATACCACTCTATGGGTGGCATGAATCAGATATGGATACTGAAGAATTCTTAAGATCAGTTAGGCAGTCTAGATAACACCAAAGAATGTTTTAATTTCGACCCCCATAATAAGCAAATAAAAACCAAACTAATTGATTCAGCTTTGCTTCACTAAAAGGTACAGTGACCTGTATACGAATCTTGTTTTATGTTGTGGCAAATCATATTTGGTAAAGAACCATTCTGGTTCTAAGAAAAAATCCTCTTTGTCATGTTATGTATACGTGTTTGTCAACAGACTGTCGGCATTCCAATGGGTATTAGGCAGATTTTATTCATTGATAACAAAGTATTCTGAAACGAATTCAACACCGGTACTTGTACTTCCTCTTTTTTCAGAACAAAGCAGTCTGACAAATCGTAAGGGCTAGTTTTAAGTATATAACAGATTGTAATATAGAATGTGAAATCTGAAGGTTTTATTGCTATTACCTTGTGAAAGAGAAACCCTGACCTAGTGATGTCAACTAGGTCAACAGGTACCACTATAATTGTGAATGCCTACATATTTTTATAGTAAAATTATTCTCAGGAGTTAAAAAAGAGATTTGGTGTGACACATTATAGTCCCCTCACGTAGAATAGCAAAATCGGATCACAAATTATGCTTAATTGCCATTAGTTTCTTAACAATCACTGAAAGTTTTATCAATTTCAAACAACTGGTTAATTATGGGTAGGAGGGGGATTCTTATTCGGACAGATTTTGTTGTCTCCAGGAATCCGTAAATCTGTTCCTTAATTAACAAAGCTCGTTCAGGGGAGAAAGTGTCAATTTGCGCTAGAAAATTATTTTTAAATGTGTGCCCCCTACCCTGATAATAATTTGATAAGGGCCTAAATGTTTAAAGGTCATTCCGGACGAACATGATATTCTGAATACTTATACCCCACGCCTTACAAATGAGCCCATTATATTATATGTTATTCCGGTCTTAGACAGGGTATATAATGTCACATTCACGGCTTAGGATTTATATTCCATGAGCCGAAGGCGAATGGAATATACGTCCTAAGCCGTGAATGTGACATTATATACCCTGTCTAAGACCGGAATAACTATTATATTACAGCTCACATCTTAAATTAGGAATATTTAACGGAAAAAACAAATATTTAGGAAAGAACTATGTAGCGTAATTTCTTTTGGAAACTTGTTCAAGTTTCTTTGGAAAATATACGTTTTAAGTGAACGCATAATATTTTAAAAAAAATGCATTTTTATTAATAGTTTTTATAAAACAAAATCACACTCGGGAATAGGTTAAATTACGTTATCATATGTTCGATCTCTTCTTATTATCTCTTAATGATATATAATTGTTTTCGGGTAAATTGAGCAAAAAGGTAAAAACCATACTCTACAATATAGTTCATGTTGTAAGTGATAAAATGGCAAATTTAATATTAAAGAAAATATTTCAATTACAGTTTTTCGTATTTGTTAAATCCTTCAAGCTTTAAAATACGTTTTTTTTTGTCCTGATCTAATAAGAAGTAAAGATGTACATAATTGCATATTAATGCGCGCTTTACCAGTATCTCGGTAGTATGAATAGATCCGCTTCAATTTTTATTTTTGGATTATTTTACTATCTATAGGGTAAGCCTAGTATTTTTATTAATGCATTCTATTCTTGACATAATAAAATGTATATACTTGAGTTTCTTTTATTCATTAGTTATTTAATTTGATAAGAAAAAGGCATTTAAAAATTGTGTTCTGTTATATTACGTAATGTATTTCATCGCTTCAATTTTATTTCTTGGATTATTTCGTGATTTATATGTCAAGCTTCGTAATTTTTATGCATTCTTATTTTAACATGATAAAGTGTAAATTTTTCGGTTTCTTTTATTAGTTACTTAGATAATTTGACAATAAAAGTGCATTTTTAGATTTTGTTTAACGCGCTCGTGACCACTCATCCAGAAAACTTATTTCTGGATTATTTCATAATTTATAAGGTAGAAAATGGAACTTTTACGCAGAAAATTAGTCATCTTGAACATTAAATTTAATTTCCCTGGGTTTTGTTTATTGACGGTTTCGAAATCCCAAACTCTCGTGAACGATTCGTGTGTGGTAGTGGTGGTTTTAGGGAGGGGGCAGAGACATTTCTGTGATGTAATTGTATATTAGATGTGCTTTGTTTATTTGCTAATTGATTATTTATTACCTGACACTGAACTTTGATGAAAGGTAAAAATGAAAGACCAATCAGACTCGCATAATAAGCCGCTAAAATGGCTAAATTAGATTATGACTTTGAGATATATTGTATATAGCCTGTTGTTTTGTTTGTTTATTTGTTACTTTCTCTGTACCAATTGTATTATTGGCTGTGTGAGAAGAAACTATATAAAGAAAATTAGATTTTCAAACAGGCATGTTATTTAAAAAAAAATTGACGTCTGAATCGGTGAAAAATGTGGTAGAAATTAGTAGGGAAAAGAAATTTCTTAATAATAAAAAAACACAAAAGATATAGATTTTTATTTAATTCAAGATTTAAAAATTTTGATGTTAAGATATTTTAACGAAGCAAGTTATATATATAATAATACAACAGAAAAAAATTCAGTTACGTTCGAATAAAGGTCATGAACAGTTTATATTGTTGAAAATAATTGTAGAAGTTAATAATCTCATCAATTGTTTTGCAAAATAAGACTCTTCTTCTAATTGTTTTTTTATATATTTTAAATTCTGAAAATTTTATAAAGTTCTTAGCAATGTTTATGCACATGAATGCTAGTTTGACGTTTGAAATACATTTAATCTTTTGAAACAATTTTAATTACAGTAAAATTAAATCAATAAAAATCGTAACTTGTCGGTATGTTTTCTTTGATTTTCCGAGGACGCGATAACTGCCGATCTTACATTCACATTTTCCCCTACAGAACCACTTGACTATGGTCAATGTATTTTTATTGGTAAACATATATTTGTCCTTCCAAAACTTTACTTTTTTTTATTACAGTACTCTTCTCAAAGTTGAGATATTATAATCAAGATGATTATTTCTTGCCTTTCACAATCGTCTATATTTGCATCCCTTTACAGCATATGATGAAATTTTAAATAAAACAAATTGAAAAAAAAACTATTAAACCAAATGGGATACACCTATAACATATAAATCGAACATCTCTGGATATGGGTTTAACCCATATCTTTTCTTGTTATTGATACAATCAAAATATATTCAATAACTATTGTCCCTTTTGGCACACCATCATTACTTTTATGACGCTTCGACGATCGAAGCCCATTCGGGATTTATAACCAAAGTTTATTTAAAAATAAGCTATATTTTTGTTGAACATCAAATAAATACAAATAAGAAAACATTATGATATATTAAATAACAGCGAAAATGTATGTTTTTTAAATGTAAATCGTCTTCTGTTCAATAAATAACCCAATTGTATCCTTAAACTCGGAAGTGTCAAGGTAAAAGTTTGCGAAGCACCAAATTCAATATCGGTGGAGCTTGTATTGGTTTTAATTGATGTGTGGATGTGGAAGTTGATAAGTGAATTAAAATAAGAAAACTAGCAATTGACGGTAATGTCACTTTGATGCCATTAAAATGAATATCGTTGGATTTTGGACGATGGAAATCAATTAATATCAACGGATTTTGACGATGTCTTGACTGAGAATGCATGATGATGCAGTGCAGGTACATGTTTATTAACATTTAGTGCGCTTGAGCACACGTTTCTTGTTTGTTGTTTTGTGCATTGACACACTTTTATAGAGGACACAACAAAATCATACAGGATTTGTGACCTGTGACTGACATTATTGAGCCAGAACCCCCCCCCCCCTTTTTTTCTCCGTGCCTTCTATCGCTGATATTTGAGTAGTTTTGTTTCTTAATTTACTTCCCTTCTGTTATTTAAACAAATATATTACATTTCATTTTATTTACGTCGTTTAAAACATGTTCGGTTTAGACATTGGTGCTCTTTGTCAGTTTTTCATTCGAAGCGGAACGAAGGCGGCCATGATGATTTGTTTTCCCAGGGGCACCATAGCCTGATATATACGGCTTGCTAACCAATCATAATGCAAGGTTTTTATGTGAGCTGTAATATAGTCGGTTATTATTCTTTGTGGGATGTTATTCCTCTCTCAGTGAGGAAAAGGCCTGAATAACCTCGGGTATGCGAGCTTACTAATTCTTCTGTCCCATAAATGTAGGATATGACTGTATAGTAGCCAATTGAGCAGATAGAATAATATTGTATATGATTCGGAAAATTTTGTTATAGTAATCTTGTGCATATTCACACAACCACTGCATTTAAGGTTTTCAACGTTGAGATGCAAGTTGTGGGTCAATGTACGGACGTCGCCGTCCCCGCTGTAACTCCTGCAACAGATTTTTGATCACCCATGGAATATATCAGTGGCCGTTCATGTCGCAATAGAAAAATGCAAGTTGACAGAAACATCACAATTGTGACATGAACGGCCACTTATAAGAGTTGATAAAGGTATTGTTCCGATTTTAGAGGGGCAATCCAAACGCCAAGTCAACGACGTATAGCCTAGGAATACGTCCACATCGACGTCACGGCGCCGGCCCAAGATATTGGTGATACGCACTGTCAGTTGTCGTTCATGAAAATAGAAAAAAAGCAAGCCGATAGAAACATCAAAATTGTGACATTATCGGTCAGGTAGACGAAAAAAGCAGCGCGATGCTTTTTTATTTCATGCATGATGTTTTTTCATCGCGATGCTTTTAATAGGTATCTCGATGCTTTTAATAAGTATAGCGATGCTTTTAAAAAGTATCGCGATAGAAAAATGCAAGCCGATAGTAACAATTGTGACATGAATGGCCACTGATAACTGATAAACTTCATAAACTTCATACAGTTCAAATATTCGTTGTGATTCACACCACGTAACATTTTTGTGCATTTTGTAATCGATTTTATGAAATAAACAGGTCACGAAACGTATAAATAGTCGGTTGCCTTGCCCTCTGATATTCGTTAGAAGCTTCACGAATGATGCATAATTTAATACACAATGTTTAGGTGCCATCCTGAAAAAATGACATTAGTTTTTGTAAAAAAACACCTTATTTCCATATTTAAAAAATGGAAAACGTATCAACTTGTTTAACTAGAGGCTCCCAGGAGCCTGTATCGCTCACCTGAACCTGAAACCAAACAACCCTTTTTTATCCAGCTTTTCTTTGCTATAAGGAAATGTCCAACACTTCTGCAAAAGTCATTAATTTTGACCTTTTAAGGGAAATAATTCCTATAAAGAGGAGCTTTTGATGCTTAGAGGGAGAAGGGAGGTTCACTTCAAATTTTCTGTACCTGTTATACTTTTTTAACTATCAGTCGAAAACTCTCTTGACCCCCCCCCCCATTTTCTATTTTAAGCCAACGTAGCTATGTAGGTAGTCAGGTGTCATGATTTGCACAATTTTTTGGTAGAGGACGTCCTAAAGATGATGTGTGCAATGTTTCAAAGCAGTCCTTTAATGGGTTAAAGAGGAGAAGATTTTTTAAAATCAAGTAAAATTGATTAAAAAATGTTCAAGGAGAATAATTCCTAAACGGTTCATCAGACAATCTTGACCCTAAGTCATTTTTGTAGCCCTCATAGAGCAGAACAATTAAGCAATGCTAACTTTTTCTCTAGTTCTAATAATTTTCAAGATTTTGAGGCAAAAATGTCAAAAATAATCAATTTTGACAATTAAAGGGCAATAACTCCTATTAGGAGTCCTCATACAACTTCAACCCAATGAAGTGTTTCGTAGAGCTTTTGATGCAGATGAAGGCATGTCTCTTCGGTTTTCCTGTATCTGTTACACTTTAAATATAAGCCAAAAACTGTATTTTACCCACCACCCGCCTTTTTCCATTCTATTTTTAGCCATGGCGGCCATGTTAGTTAATCTGCAGCCATGGTTGGTGCAAACTTGGTTGAGGACATTTGACGGATGATGTGTACAAAGTTTCAAAGCAGTACTTTCAGTGGTTTCAGAGGAGAAGATTTTTAAAAAATCAATTAAAACCGATTAAAAAAAAACAGTTCAAGGGGAATAACTCTTAAACGGTTCATCAGACAATCTTAACCGTAAAGTCATTTTTGTAGCCCTCATAGAGCAGAACAATTAAGCAATGCTAACTTTTTCTCTAGTTCTATCAAGATTTTGAGGCAAAAATGTCAAAAATAATCAATTTCGACAATTTAAGGGCAATAACTCCTATAAGGGGTCATCATACAACTTTGACCCAATGGAGTGTTTCGTAGAGCTTTTGATGCCCGATGAAGGCATGTCTCATCGGTTTTCCTGTATCTGTTATACTTTTTGAACTATAAGACAAAAATTGTATTTTGACCCCCCCCCCCCGTTCTATTTTTAGCCATGGCGGCCACGTTTGTTAATCTGCGGCCATGGTTGGTGCAAACTTGGTTGAGGACATTTGACGGATGATGTGTACAAAGTTTCAAAGCAGTACTTTCAGTGGTTTCAGAGGAGAAGATTTTAAAAAATCAATTAAAACCGATTAAAATAAACAGTTCAAGGGGAATAACTCTTAAACGGTTAATCAGACAATCTTGACTCGAAAGCCAATTTTGTAGCCCTCATAGAGCAGAACAATTAAGCAATGCTTACTTTTTCTCTAGTTTTAATAATTTTCAAGATTTTGAGGCAAAAATGGCAAAAATCATCAATTTCGACAATTAAAGGGCAATAACTCCTACAAGGAGTCGTCATACAACTTTGACCCAATGGAATGTTTTGTAGAGCTTTTGATGCTGAAGAAGGAAGGTCTCTTTGGTTTTCCTGTATCTGTTATACTTTTTGAACTATAAGCCAAAAACTGTATTTTGACCCCCCCCCCCTGTTCTATTTTTAGCCATGGCGGCCATGTTGGTTGGTCTGAGGCCATGATTTGTGCAAACTTGGCAGAGTACATTTTACTGATGATGTGTGCAAAGTTTCAAAGCAATCCCTTCAGTGGTTTTGGAGGAGAAGATTTTTAAAGAAAAGTTAACGACGACGACGGACGCCAAGTGATGGCAATATCTTCTAATCACATAAAAAGAAGATTTTATTATTATTATCATTAACAAATATAGGTTATCAAACGCTTATATTTTTTTTACATGTTTACAGCCAGTCGATCTTCTTCTTCGTTGTTTAAATTACCAGCCCAGAAATATCATATATACATTTAGGCCGAATTTTACTGCCGTTATAATCCGAAGTTAGTTTTGTGATTTGTCGCCAAAATAAAAGGCGAGGGTACGAATATTCGTTCAAATATACATTTAATTCTTAGACATAAGGTTTCTTATTCCCAAAATTTCCATGATTGAAAAAAATTACGGATTTCAAATGCAATGGGAAGTATGAAGATCGGCAACTAAACTATTCATAATTTGAAATGTCAAAACATATTTGTATATAGTTTATACTAGCAGTATTTATACAATATACGTCTGAAGTAGTGCAGTATTGGCTGTTTTGCATTGAAACAATATAAAAGTGGAAAATAGAGCTTATTTCTAACGCATTTGGAAGAATTTTGCACACAATTCAAACTGCTTTATTGTATAATATTTTAAAGAAAAGAGACTAAACGAGAAACAATGTGCAGAACAGCAATATTTTAATTTATGCAACAAGATATCGACTAATTTGTTATCGTCCCTATTTTTTCCTAGATGCAGTTAAAAATCCACCATGGCGACCAAATACGTTACACAATTCACGTGATGTAGCACTTAACCAAAAACTGAGCGACACGAACGCCACTAAAAATCCGGGGAGGAGGGGGTAAACAGCTCCTGCTTTACGAGTGCCGACCGTCGTATTTCATATCCTGTGAAAGTCATAATACAGTAAAATGGAGGAGAAGGTGGTTACAACATATGAAACCAATCCATGGTCATTTGTGACACGGAAATTCCGTGATGGTCAACTAAGCACGATGACGACCGTAACATTTTCTAAGTAATATGGCTTCGCGCTTACTTAACTTTTATGTAACTTTTCTGTCAGCAGACACCTCTATCAAGGAAGTATGTATATGATATACAGGCTCTTGAAAACCTGATCAATTAGAAGATGTATACTCCATATCCAGGTGCTGCTGGAATGTTGCCACACAAAATGGAAATTTCACAATAGGAAAATTAAAATCACGCATTTTGTGTTACCTTTGGTTCTCAACCTACCTTTTTTTCAATTGCTAGATGTAGGTCAAGGTAAGAAGCAGACATAGCTATCTCTGTGGTGTCCATTACTTCAAGTTCATAGTCACCGAATTATATATTATTCAATAAAAGCACGCCATCTGTAGCGGAACGTGAAATTAATGGAAAGGACCAACCTTTTTTCCTTTATAAAGACCTTCTATAAAATCTGCCGAATAAATATATAGGAACAAGTCAGGAAGAAAGGAGCGGGGGTGGGAGCACAGTTGGTACCTAGAAATTGATTTCAGTGAAATTACTGAATTGTCTTGTACACGATATTGATGTTATATATCATTTCAGAAGTTATATGGCCGTCATCATGACTTCATTTCCTATTTCCGGATTTACCTTTTTTTTCTAGACACGACGACGAGTAACTCGACTAATTATAATTCGAGGCAGACACTGCTTACTCGCTTGGAGCACTTGAATGCACCCATGGGTTTTATATGGTTTTTATGAATCAAACCAACGTCCGTTCGATGGTCTGAAAGGTTTATAATCCAAAGGGACATTAGTCCGAAGGGGCATTGGTCCGAAAGTCGATGGTCCGAAAACTTGAAAAATTCAAGACTGTTTTCTTTTTTTAATAAAACATGTGGTGCGGAAACCCGCGAGTTATGAGTGAGAGTAATCTTGTAATGGTCAACCGGGATTAAAGTTGTTTGCCTTAATTGAATATGTATATATCTCTCATATGTAAAGAGTACTCGATACTCTTTATTTTGCATGTCCTTTAAGTATAAACAAATATATAACCTAAAATTTCATGAAAGCTATTAGTTTCTATTAAATTGTCTAAATTGTAAGGAAGCTTATTCGGGACATTTTGTTAGACATTTTTTTATTGCGTTTGTACGCAAAATATTGTGATTAAACGAAATGATTATTGCGATTAAATGCAAAACGTAAAATGACTAACGCAAAACTTATCGCAATTAAACGAAATACTTTGCGTTTAAAAGTAAAAGTTATTGCGATTAAACGCAAAACGTATAGGGTTCAAATGCAATCATTGCGTATAAACACAATACACACAATAATTATTGCGATTAAACGCATTCATTATTACGATTAAACGCAAAAGTATACCTTAATGGTTTGTGATATGATAAAAGGAGGTGCGATAAAGGGGTGCGTGATATGGAATGAACACCGTGTACTGCATTTAGTAGCAATAAGTTTTGCTTTTAATTTCAATACTTTGCTTAAACGCAATAAACACAGTGGCAATAAAAATATTTTTTCCCCACAAGGAGGTCCAAATAAGCTTAAGAAATAGTTAGAAGTGAAGTCGGGAAAAATACAGCATTTTATAAGGGAATAATTTCAAAAGAAATCCTTTTTGTTTATAATTTCTCGATATGTAATTCATGTTTAAAGAGTCATTTAAAATTCATGCTATATCGACATCCAGTTCTCACGCTGCAGCGAACGACTTTTGCAACTGCACGGAAGTGTCAATAACTGTAATGCACGTCATATAGAAGAGGCTCGATACAGGAGAACTACACGATTCTTTGATGAAGCGTTAGTTAACCAAAAATGATATTAATTACTTTCATTTCAACATATGAAGGTATGCAAAATAAAATAAAATAAAATCACCCACAAAAACTTTTTTCGTAAACAATACAAGTTAGTTTTATGAGGTTTTAAAATTCAATATTTTAAACCTCAATCGTTCAATGATTCCTCGTTTTCTGAAACGTTTTATTGGGGTTGACACCACAGAACCTATATTAAAACCTTTTTGAGAACATGGAAATCCATAGCATTTACAAAAATGGCATATTTACTCGCAAGCAACAGAGGAGAAACGGTTTTAATTATCGGTACCAGAAGTTTGTTTGTTTGTTTGAATGATGTTTAACGCCATTTTCAGCAATTTTTCAGCTATATCCTGGCGTCCAGTTTTGATTGGGGGAGGAAGGCAGAGTACCCGGAGAAAACCCCCCACCTGCGGTAGGAAATCTGGCAATCCTTGTCAATTAAGATGGGTAGAGTACACCCTGCTGCCCGCAGTGAGAATCGAACCCGCAATCTCGGTGTTGACAGACCAAGTGATCAATAGTAGACGAACTACTTTAACCAATCGGCCAACGAGGCCCCTCGGAAGCACAAGAACAAGACTACTGAAACAAAAATAATATAGAGATGCTGGCCGAAACAGTGTCGGACACCACTTCATTCAAATAAGTATAATGAAAACGACAACCCTTTCGTTCAATTTCTTAAGGTAATTTAGTTATGAAATTAACATAATTCCTATTTTTCCCGCATTGAAAGTACAATCCGATAAGAACAAGCAATGTCCACAAGAAGCAAAATATTTCATTTGAACACTTTATGATTAAAACATCTTTACTAATTAAAAGGATTCATACATTTTTCGGGGCCTCGGTGGCCGAGTGGTTAAGGTAGTTCGTCTACTGATGATCACGTGGTCTGTCAACACCGAGGTTGCGGGTTCGAGTCTCACTGCGGGCAGGGTGTATTCGACTCCAATCTTAATTGACAAGGATTGCCAGTTTCTCTACCGAAGGTCCGGGGTTCTCTCCGGGTACCGCGGCTTCCTCCCCCAATAAAAACTGGACGCCATGAAATAGCTGAAAAATTGCTGAAAGTGGCGTTAAACATCATACAAAACAAACAAACATATTTTTGAGTCATTTTGGATAATGTTTGCAAGAAAAAAAAATTACCGTCATCTGATGAGATGTGACACTATTTTTTTAGATGCCCGCCTCCTTAGCACCAATGTGTAACCGTTCGTGGTCTTTTTCACATGGCTTTAACAACCGGCAAAACAGTAGGTCATCATAGCCAATTAATTCAACCCGTTAAACAAAGAATTCGAAATCTGACGGGTCATCATTTTTTGCCAAACATATCAATTTGCGATTTTGAGCAAGTCTAAGAATAGCTATAGGACCTATAACAACAGAGCTCCCAAACACAAGAATCAAAGTTGATATTTCCACTTCTGTCAAAATCTCTGGAAGAGATTCAAGAATTAGGGCTGGCAATACAATACTTCAGAAATAAAAGAGTTTAAAACATGCATTCAGAAGGTCATGTCAATAGCTTATCTGCCTGTAGCTATCGTGTGTCAGAACTGTCAACTTCTGCGAATGTCTACACGGACAAGACGTCTTATTAATAGGCACAGTGGAATGTACACGACCGAAGCATGGATAGAAACAATAACAAGAACAAACAATCAGATTTGTAATTTATTCTTTCTATATTACGTCACCACATTTCCCTTTTCATGCATGACCATGAACTAGTCTTAAGCATAATGCGTGCATATAATTGGCGGGTAAAACATATTACGAAAATGTATAATTGTATTGTAAAATATTTCGCCTTTAGGGGCGTTTCCAGGAGGAAAGAGAAACGTATGAATGATGACGTTAATGTATGGAACGCCAAATTAACATATATTCAATTAATTGTACCTATCTTCAAATAATTGAAGATATCTTCAATCATTTGAAGATATCTTCAAATAAATTGAAGATATCTTCAATTCAATTGTACCTATCTTCAAATAATTAAAGATATCTTCATATCAATTGAACCTATCTTCAAATGAATTATACCTAGGTGCAATTTAATTGATTCATTTGAAGATATCTTCAATTCATTTGAAGATATCTTCAATTCAATTACACCTATCTTCAATTGAATTGAAGATATCTTTAATTCACTTGAAGATAGGTCTAATTCCAACATCTCCATAATTCATTTGGAGATATCTCCAATTCATTTGAAGATATCTTCAATTCATTTGAAGATATCTTCAATTCAATTACACCTATCTTCAATTGAATTACACCTATCTTCAATTGAATTATATTATAATACAAATTTGATTAAGTGCAATTGAAGATACCTAGGCACAATTGAATTGAAGATAGGTTTAATTCAATTGAAGATAGGTTCAATTCGATTGAAGATAGGTTCAATTCAATTGAAGATATCTATAATTGAATTGAAGATAGGTACAATTGAATTGAAGATATCTTTAATTGTGCTGAATTGTACCTAGGTACAATTGAATTGAAGATAGGTATAATTGAATTGAAGATATCTATAATTGAATTGAAGATAGGTATAATTCAATTGAAGATATCTTCAATATTTGAAGATAGGTACAATTAATTGAATATATGTTAATTTGGCGTTCCATATTAATGTACTAAAATTCACTCGGCATAATCTAAAACCTGGCCTGGCCCCAACTGCCTGGCTTGGCCTGGCCTTAAATATGGCCTGCCTTCAAATTGGCCTGGCCTCAAAATTAGCCTGGCCTTAAATGTGGCCTGGCCTTACATTGGCCTGGCCCCAACATTGGCTTCATTAAGTGTATGGCCTGAATATGTCTGTAAATGACAATAAATTTGTATAATATCATTATTAAAATCTGCTTATCAGTATTGATTGTCAATTTAGTTTACTTATCTGATTAGATGTGTTAAAGTGGTAATGTAGTTTTATTGCATTGTCTAAGTAATACAATGTTATGTTTCTAACCACTTGTAGTGTATTGAGTTTCACACAAGGTCACTGTCCCTGATTTATGGGTTCTTTTTCTCTAAATTAAGGTCGTGGAGATAACACAGTGTGAGTGGGTTATTATTTTTTGTTTACAATTTATTTTGCTGGAATAAAGCTACCAAAATGTTTAAAATTATAATTATTGTATAACATTGATAAAAACGTTTTTGGTCGTAACTAATATGACATTTCACACAAAACAGATAAAATTTAATGCGTTGAGACCTTAATGGCAATACAAATTGGAACCATACATGCAATAAGTCATTACAGATTTACAAATTGTTAAGAAAGATGAAGACATGAGATAACGTTATGAGATATAGCATACAATAAGAAGTTTATAACAAATGTTTATTGATGACATGACCGTGGATTATTTTTGCAAATTTTAAAATAGGATTTAATTTAAGTTTATTGAATGTAAATTGTGATAAGAAAGTAAAATAATTGTGTTACCAAATTTTTAATAAGAATTTTTGTTAAATAAAAAAATACAAGTCACCAATTTTGCATAAAATTATACAAAAATAACACACACCTGTCAGTTTTATCTCAATGACCTTAATTAAAAGAAAAGTGATTAGAAACATTACATTTTACATGTAAAACTTTAGTTCAGACGATGCAATTAAAATACATTTGTCTACATAACCACTTTTAGAATACTTATCACAGTGGCGGATCCAGGGGGGGGGGGGGCGTAGGGGCGTACGCCCCCCCCTTTTAAAAAAAGGAAAGGAAAAAAAAGAGAACATGGAGGGCAAAAATGTAATCCCCGCTCGTCCTCGCCATAAATTAATGCATTAACGGTACTACATGTAATTAGTTTATTATGATATCTCTGTTATATATACTGTACCAAATAAAGGTTACTGAACACTATAAAAACCTTGTTCGTGGCCTTCCTTTTCCGATATCCCCTTTTTACGCCCCCCCCCCTTTCGAAAATCCTGTATCCGCCCCTGTATCAGATAAGTCAAGTAAACAATCAATACACGATAAGCAGATTAAAAATAATACATTTTACAAATTTAATTATCATATACAGACTTATTTCAGGCAATACATTAAAGGAAGCTAATTTTGAGGCCAGGTCAATTTTAAGGCCAGACCAAAAACAAGGCTATTTTAGGGTCGGGCCAATTTTGAGGCGAGGCCAATTTTAAGGCCAGGCCAAGCCAGGCAGTTGAGGCCAGGCCAGGTTTTAGATTATGCCCAATTCACTCCCCAGATCTATTGCTTACCCCTTCTGGTGGACATCAGTTTCAGCATCGCAGAAATCGAAAGGTACAAATGTAGATTGGTGCAATTCTTGTGCTTTAAGATCATTATTGTTCGTACACTGTATTATCTTTTACTCGAAAATTTATATATATTCGTTCATTAATTTTGCCAATTTTTTTTTAATTGTGGGGAGATTAACATCGAGGTTCGGTGCATGAACCAGGCAGCGAAACAGTGATTAACATTAATTTAATAGGGTGCATTCGATAGGTGAACAAACGTGTCGGGCTGATAGCACAACTAAACTATAAACACACATCTTTCTTAAATGCTATATAATTATAAATGAAAAACAGTTGGGTGCAAGGTTTGAATACTTTACTCTATGTGAGGAAAAAAGAATAAAAAATACCAAGGAGTATGCATTAGCGAATAAGGCCAAAAAATTGTTTGTTGCTAGAAGCAAAATAAAAGAAAAATAGGGTCAATTGCTTGGGAAATCATTTGTTATATTTTTGTTCTTGTTACATTGCCAAATTTCATCAACTGTCAAAGAAAAATAGGGTTGGTCATTAAAATACAAAAATATAGGATTTTTTCAAATTCAACTGTAGTATGGTATTGTTTAAATATTTATGTGTATTTAGGACTTTTTTGCCAGAAGGGTCAAGTGAATTAAATGTGTAGCTTCAAGTGAAAATAGTCATTAAAATCATGAGCATATGATAAAAAACAGCAGGAGTCCCTTTGTGCATAAAATAAATACCTTACAAATATACATTTTATCTGATTATAAAATTAGATAACGGTGGTAAAAACTGTCAAAATGATATATTTTGTCAAACCAGTCCAATATTTATTGGCCTGATTGTTTTGGTCTGCTTAATTAATTAATCAAGAAACCATCACATAACATATTGAAACATCATAAACTTTTAATTCCAATTCTTAAAGAATTTGCACCCTAATTCATTTTGTGAAACATTAAGACTGACGGTCCTGCAGTAATAAACAAAATAAATTTTTCTATCAGAGTGATAAAAAAATATGATTTATGGAATCTAAAGGTTTTCAAATCTCAAGTGCAACTTAATGGTTTACTGTTGTAACCATGCCAAGGTTATCTTATGTTAGCTAACTAGGTCAGAAGGATATTGTTCAGTACTAGGTAGGTACAGTCATACTACATGTATTTTAGTCAAAACTAACATTTGGCAGGCATGGTTGCAAATCATTAGTTAATTTTAACTGCTTCAAGAAATCACAACATATTATCTGTAAATGGTACATGTAACTGTAACTGTATGCCTTTAAATTAAGTGTAAAATTGAAGTGAAATGTAGATGTGATATAAAACTTCCTGTTAGTCATAACCTCAGTAAATTTAGTACGTACTGTGGTTGAGTAACAAATCAAATTGTCAATATTTTAGTTTGCTTACCTTGTTTATTTCAGTTTGATTTTCATTTTTACACTGATTGTCATACTGATTGGATAATTCAATTCAGTTATTACAGGAATGTTATTCAACTGAAAAAGAGATATCAGATAAAACATTAAACAGAACAAATAAATTCAAGTATGAAATATTTGTCAGTATAAATTTATAGTAAACTAACATTATTTGTAGTTTTAAATAGTAAGAGGATATTGTAAAAGAGACTTGCTTATTATTATTATACTTCCTTAGTTCTGTATGTCCAGACTTTTATACTTCTGTCATATAGTTCGTTATATTTGAAATAAATGTCAAGCATATGTCATTTTTTACAATAGTTTTGTTGTATTTTCATGTTACATCTATGCCTTGTTTATTTGGGCATAATCTTCATGGGTGTTTACTTCTACAATTTGTCAGGTCTTAATACGGAAAGCCTGGCCACAGACCGTAGTGGGTAACGTGTTTGGAGAGTAAAGCACTCCTTGCACGATAAAGACCCCTTTTGTAGATTTCGAAAAATAGTAGGCTCATTGTAGCCGCTACAAAAGGCTAAAATTTCCGACCCTACCCAATACTCTGTAGTTTTCCAGTGGCAGTCAAAATTGTGTTTCCTGTGTCCCATCCCACCCCTATTTCCATTGATTTATTGTTTGTTAACTTGTTCCCGTCCTGAATATAGCTGAAATACTGCTCGCTGGACGTAAAGCAAACATCCAATCAATCAATCAATCAAAAGGGGCATGTCTCCATGAAATGATTTTTTCCATCCTATGATAAGTCAGTATTTTCCTACAATTCATTTATTTTGAATTTGAAAAAAAAAATTTTCAAACTATATTTGTCCCTTTTTAATGTAACGCTTCGTTACACTGTTATAGCCTGGGATTACATCAATGTCTGTTCCTGTAGTACAAATTAAACAAGCAAAATTACATTTTTTTTCAGATTTCACAAATTGTGACAATTGTATCACTTGATATCATATCTTTTTTTTAATTTCAACAAACTTATAGACTCACCACCAGCTCATTTTTAATTTGTTGATATTATTTTTGATATAAAGTGATCTACAATTCTCACTCATTGTGAAACCAATAAATCTTTCATTGCTCCTGTTTAATTTATATGGCTCCCACCCAACATATTTTTGCAACAAGAGCAATGAGAGATAGAATTTTATGTAGATTGTAGTTTATGAACACACTAAGATAAATTTATCATCTCATATTTTGAAGTAAACATGATGTAATCAGTTGTAAATAATACTCAAGTCTTGTCATCTGATCAGCCTGGGCTAATATTACACTCCAGAAGTCAGATAGGTCAATTGTTGAGTGAAATCAATTGAATCATGAACCTTCGAATCTGTTATACTTCATGTACTTGTCCCAGATTAAATAACATGTAAGAACAAATAAGACTGGGTGCATATAATACATCTATGTGTCTTGTACACATGTATATTATAGTGTACATAACTTATAGTGCTTACATTCCATACTAACATACTGACATACTAGGTTTGGTAAAATGTAGAATAATCAAAAAGCAATTTTTGATAATAGTGAAATTATATGACATGCAGAAATACTTTTTAAAATTTGGGTTTTTTAGACCTGTCAGATATTTTCTACTTAGTGGTCAATCAAGTTTCGAAAACAGCTTCCATAAAATTTCATCAATGCTCACTGTACATTTTAAATTGCAGATATTGATTCATGAATTACTCAGGTAAATCTGAACTTCCAACTTGATTCAACTAACATATGAAAACAGCAGATTGTATGCAACTTGTAGCTACATATTACAAGTATCTGTATAAAGTATGAAGTTACAGGCTGGGTGGGGGGGGGGGGGAATATTTGTTGTGAGCACTTGTGCCCTTGCTAAATTGTCCCTGTCCTGAAATTAGTGCACTTGGCCTAAAAGACTCTTCTGTGACTTTTTTACATACTAGGTGTATGAACATGTACTAAAATATTTTGTCATTGTGCTTTATTAATAACATGGCATTTGAAAATAAAGCAACCCATCTTTAAAAAAAAAATTATAAATGCTACTTTTTCAGTGGTAAGTGCATGCCATCCACCTCCACCACCCCAAATTTCCCCCCAAAAAACAAGGAAACATGATATAACTAAGCATTTACATTTATTTATTTCACATTAAAACATGTACAATTGTACATGTCCAAAAACTTGTATGAGTTATTGCCCTTTAATGATGTTTTTAAATGAATTTTTCTTTTTTGTCTTGTATCCTAAAAACTATAACAGCTAGAGTACTTAAATGGTCTGAAATTGTCAGATGACTCCTTAATAGGAGTTTTTGTCCTGAACTTAAAAACTATAACAGCTAGAGTGAAGCTGTAAATTGTGAAAACGATCAGCAGCTCTTAAAAAGTTTGTTGTCAGTCAGGTGGGCGATACAGGCTGTTAGGAGCATAGAGTTTCTCTTTTGAAAGGTTTTTGATATTTGGCATGTTGATAGATCATTTCAAAGGGACTTGTCACGTGCCATGGTTGGTGACCTTTTACTTTGAACTGTGACCTCACTGACCCATTATAGTTTTTTGAATGACCTCACTGTCCCAATATAGTTTTTTGAATGACCAATTCCTATATGGGCATATGTTCTTACAATTTTCTAATCAGCGGGCCCATTAAGATGGATATGATCTCTCTGATATCTAGTTTCCATTTACAATTACTACTATTATTATTTTTTAAAATCTGTATGCCATTGATATATACTTAATCCAATACAGTCATACCATTGTTTAAAAAACCACATGTATTGACAATTATATGTTTTTACAGACCAAAATATTGAGTGATTTTATATGTACTAAACCTGTATTATAAGACTGATTATTTGCTTGCTATTGGGTCAGGGATCAAACATTTAAAAAAAAAATTTGAGCAGTTTTCATGCATATGTGATACTCTTTTGACAAATTTGCAATTCGTCAGCCATCAACTTGGATTGAAATAAAACTACAACTTATTATTTTTTTAAGTTCATTTTTTAGATTATGTGAGGATAAATTGTCTTTTGTGAACGCAAATTAAAGTATATGATGGAAATGTGTATCATAGTTTACTTGCATGGTTCTTCATATTTATCCAATCTGAAATATTAACATCTGCATAACATTGAGATGAGCACTTGACAAAAATGCTGTCTATATGCAGATTCCATTTTCTAATACAACTGAAAGGGGCTACAATGAACAGAATCTGAATTTCTTTATAAATAGAAAATGATAGAAAATGTCAACTTTCTCTGTCTTACATCGAACCACTATGGGTTTTATCAAAATCATTTGGTTACACAAGATGTATGACCAAATAAACTGTCGGTTCAATTAAAATGTTGGTGATATATATAACTATAAAACAGTAGCTTCAAATTGTCAATCTTGCTCAGCAGTAAATACTTCTTGAAAATTTTTATGGTTTTCACTTGGTTATTTTTTTTAGTATTGTTTAGTTCGTTAATGACAACTTAAAATTACCTAGTGTTAAGCCCCATTTACACGATCAAAGTGTTTTCCATCAAAAACTTTGTCAAAGTTTTTGATGGAAAACTTTGACAAAGAAAACTTTGTCAAAGTTGCCTGTTTACACGATCAAAGTTTTTGATGGTTTTCTGCTATTAATAGAAATAAATAACTGGCGGGAATCTTTATAAACCACATGTATATTGAGTTTGAGGGGTATATAGCAGTGTACGTGTGCATTTTCTGTGCAGTATTTATGCGACGTAGGATGCTTAGAAATAGGATTAGGCCAAGGAGAATGTGGTGTAGGGCCTGGTTGCAAAAACGAAGAACTAAGTAAAGTTATGATATAACATTCCAAATAACTTCTCTCTCTTCCACTAAATCCTCTAATAATTCATTAGTCCATTTAAATTTTGGTTGCTTTCTTTCCTGCCATTTTTCCATGTGCTTTTGTGTACAAAATATTCTGATGAGTTCCAGAACATGTTCTGATTGGTCAATTCCCATCAAAGTTCATCAAAGATTTTAGAAAAATAGGATGAGGTTCTATTCTGTCAAAGTCCTTCAAAGTTTTTGAACAAAGTTTTTGATGCAGGTTTAACACGGTCAAAGATCTTTGTCAAAGAAAACTTTGACAATTTTTTGAAAACTTTGATCGTGTAAACGGGGCTTTAGACAATGTTCAATTTTCATCTATTTAATTTTTATTGGAAAAAAATCATCTTTAAATAACCCATTATATTTATGTGTTTAACTTGAATTAATTTTTATATACATTGTACATTACAAATAGCTGCAGACTTTATGATTTGTATATTAAAATTTATTATCAAGACAGTTTAATTGGTCATACAGCTTATGTAACCTAATGCTGTCATCAATAACATAATTTAGCAAGTTTAATGATGTTATTATCATAGTAAATCAAAATGATGTAAGACCCCTTATCTTGATCTGTCAACTGCAGGTGGTTTTATCTGCTAAAATATGAACAGAAACAAATCATATATTTGATGATGAGTCAGGTGGCACATAATAACACCTTAAAAGGAAAATTTTCAAGCACATGTTGTAGGTCTCCAAAGAAATTTGATATGCAAGATATTGATATTGATAGGAAATTAACTTCAAGTCATTGCTTACCTTTAGGTTGGCCCAAACCAGTGTTTGACCTGATTCATTAAAGTATGAAGTCTGAATAGTACAATATCACATTATATTTGTTTGAAGTTTGTATTTTAATGTGTCACTTCTTTATTTTTAAGAGGATGAAATGCACAGATAATGCTTTCTGGGGTTCAAATACAAAATGCTGTTTTGCATTACCAATAAAAAGAAAAAAAAGATAAATGTCCTGCCAAAATAAACTTTTTGTTGATATATTTTGTTAAATTTTTGTTAGAATCTTACTTTGTATTTTTAAATTATTTCATTAGAATGTTAAATGTACATGGCATGTCCAGTATATGAAGAACCTCATACATGTAAACTCCTAAGCTCATGATCGGGATGATGGTGGGCAGTTAACTGACCAACCCTTGAAATTTGCTTAATGGGTAAACATTTCAAATCTTTTCCTTAAAGTTAATTAGGGGCATTAAAGTTTTTTTTTGAAGTAAACAAATTGGCACTTGATGGTCATTTGGTCTAGTACTGATCAACAGGATATCAACAATGGGGTTGTCAGATTGGGCAAGGCATGCTCATATACAGTTGTAATATTGCCAGTTTTCTGTGGTTATAATTTAGGATTCTAATTGGATGCTCTTGCTAAGAAATTTGGTATACAAACTCAACAACAAAACTAAAATGATATTCTTATAATGTACTTGTGCCCAACTTGCTGAGAGGTTTTATTGGGTATCCGACCCATAATTGAAGTCACGGTTTAATTTTAATTTACTCGACCAAGAAATACAGCTTTATTAAATTGATGTATTGCCAATTAATGATACAAACTAAATATATTGTGTTACTTTGGGTCAATGCAACAGTTTTGAGCAAAAAACATTACCGAGGTCTGCTCTATTGAAAAACAATGGACATCTGGGACACCAAAATATGATCATGTGGTCAATTGTGGTCTAGATACCTTAAGAAAATCATTACAAAATGGAAGCTTATAGCCTAGATTTTAGTGTATTAATAACCTTGCAGCATATGTTTTGCTTGAGGTGGATGTCAGTTTTCTAGCTGAAGTTATTTTTCAAACAATTTTAGTAGAAAACTTAACAGAAGTAATGCATAACAGACAAAATCTTTTATAAAGTGTTTTTATGAAATAATGAAACATTATTGTTCTATCTGACATGTTGATTATGTATATACTTTACATCATTATTATGTAGGATATGGAAACTGTACAAAGTGCCATTTCTTTGATGAGAGATAAGGAAATCTGGGATGTTGAAGACAATTGTGCTGTTCATACCTGTCTGGTGATAAATTTTTCCAGTCACCATGAATCAGTGAGTTAACATTATTTTTTCCCAATTGATTAAGTTAGGGACCACTGTGGGGGTGGGGGAGGGCAGATACTCAGGAGAGCTCCCTTATTTGTGTTTGTCAGATTATGAAATGAAAAGCCTGACCTCAAACTATAATGGGTAACCTGTTTAGAGGGTGCCACAATTGCATGCACCATAAAGACCCCTTGTTTAGTTTTAAAAAAGTAGATATATCTAGCCACAACAAAAGGCATCTCTATACACAATACTTCATACTTTTCCAGTGGCCATCAACATTTTCTGTCCTTTTGTCCATCTAATGTCACAAATTGATGTATTTTTTATAAACCTGTTATTCTCCTCAATATATAGCTGAAATATTACTTGCTGGACATTTATCAATCAATCTATAGTCGCATCTATAAAGATTTTTCTCTCATGCTTCAAAATCCCCCTCCCCCCTTTTTTCCCCATATATATTTTTAAATGGCCTTGTGAAAAACATATCATGACAAAAACTTATAAATAAAATTCTTTCTACATAAGGCATTTCTGTAATGGGTGAAAAAAAGCCTCTTCAACACAGAACAGCAATAGTACCTGGTTATACATATGTTAGCCTTGGCTAGTTTAGGTTTTTTTTTACCCCAATCCCAGGGCAGTTGACATAGAAATGGTGAATGTCTATCCAGAAGTATTGAAAGCACTCTCAAGCTTACATTTCTTGTCTTACTTTTATACAATTAAAATCAAATGTTAATATCAACAACATCTGGGAAAAGTTGAAAACGGTGCCGATTGATATTTGGGACAGTTATGTCCCTTTGAATACAGTCGAGGAACCAGTTATCGTGCGTCCGGTGATTCCGCTCATGTAACATTTCATCCAATTTCGGTATTATTTAAAATATATATATATTTAATTTAACCTTCCATGGACAAATGTGGTTTTTATATCACATTTTCGGACATTAATTCTGCAGCGTAATTTTTATAAACATTTGTTTATTAAATATCTTCAAAACTGCTAACCTGAAAGACACGATCTTGTAAACTTCAATAAATCTTTAGTACTAGTATATCAATGACTGTTTTATTTCTTTTATTGTAAAAATGTTTAACTTTAGAATTGTTACATTCTTATATTCAATCATTTATTGATTTTTTATGCACATGCAAGATATCACCGGACATAACATTGTTTACATAAAACAAGGTCATGCTGAGCAAAATGACAAAATTAAATACTTTACCGATGAACTTTAACAAATTTGGTTGTTTATTTTAAAAATAATATATTCAAAGATAAAAACATTAATTTTTCACAATAAAATATTTTTTCTGAAACTAAAAAAAAATTTACAAAAATGTCTTGGGTGCGCGATAACACCGGACTACTCTGTAGATGATTGTATGAAAAAGAAATTGTGTCAGTGCCGCATTGCATATATATATATATATATATATATATATATATATATATATATATATATATTTGTTATCACATTTTATACCCTGCCACACAAAGTGGCGGGGTATTGTGTTATACCCTCCATATGAATAAGAGTGTCTGTTAAAATTTAGATTCCGGATAATATTTCAAAAAGCTTGCATCCCATTTCAATGAAATTTTGGTATAATGTTACATATCAGATGGGTAAGACGCCTATTGATTCTGGAGGAATTCTGTAAAAGGTCAGTCAGAGTCAACAAAAATGTTTACAAAGATTTTTCCTGAAATTAACTTGAAAAATATGCAATTGATGTCAATGAAAATTGGTGGTATAGATATTAGGTGGATAAGAAGCCTATTGACTTTAGGGAAATCCATCAAATTTTAGTGTCACAGTTTTACCAAATATGACGTTTTCATACAATAACTCAAAAAGTTTGCATTTTATTTCTATGAAACTTTAGAATATTATTACATATCAGGTAGCAAGAATCCAATTGGTTCTGGGAGAATTCCGTAAGAGACCAAATTCACCAGTTTACAAAAATGTTAAAATTAAATTTAATAAGAGGGGATATCAATGGTCCCTAGTATCTTTTGAGGTAAGCTTCTGATATTTGGTATATGGGTAGATACTATCAGGGCAATGTGTCGCATTCCATAGTTGATGACCATGATTTTGAATTTTTTACCCTAAGGTTGGTGGGACCACAGAGATGGATACTATCTCACTGATATCTAGTTTTATTTAGTTGTTCATTTTCTTTATTTAGATGTTCCACTGACTTTAGAATATTTAAAAATGTATTTACAATATAGGTTAAATAAAGAAATCTGAAAATTCATCTCAGCTTGTACATGTTAAATGATTTTTTTGTTGAATTTTGTCAAAAATCATTTCTTTAAACAAGATTTAGATTGTTTGGTTTGCCCATTATTGTTATGGTTTGAATGAGTTAAAATTTTGGTAGTTTTATTATCTTGTTTGATCACACATTAAATAATATACACAGAAACATGCAACACTGGATGGTTGTCAATAAATCATCCATAATCCTGTGTCAATCTAATTAAAATTAAATCTTTCACTTGCTCCCCCCTTTTTGTTTTTGGTCGCTGCGTTGTAAGATAGACACAGCGACCATAGCAAAAAGGGGTGAGCAAGTGAAAGGTTTAATTTTAATTAGATTGAATCCTGTGTCAATTAACCCTTATGATTCTGGTTTATTTTTGGATTATAATATTTAATAATATTTAATTTAATAACCTCAGTGAAACTGTTTTTGCTAAAGAAATTACTTTTTATTAGTTGTAATGTCCATAATGAAATAAAAATTCCATACAAGGGTAAACAAAGATCTGTATAATTTCCACAATTACTGGCAGATTTTTTTAGGGAAATTAATTTTTTTAGACATGTAACAAAAATGCTTCTGAATAGACGGTTGTCTAGACAATCGTCTATTTGAAATGCAAATTTGTGTATAGCAGAGTGGACTAGACATCTTTACAAAAATTTGGTAAACAACCTTATGAGTTACAGTCCTGGACAACTTAGGTTTACCTGTGCGTTGAAGCTTTTTTTATGAAGATGACTACACATCTTCATGAAATTTAAATCACAGTTACAGCATGATGAGGTCTGTTCACAGGAAAATTCTCTAGGGCATTGCCAAATATTTAACACTTGAGTGAACTTAGAAAAATAGGGGTGTTTACCAATATGTTGCAAGCAGGACATTAGTGTGACTTAGACACATGTTCTTGTTACTCCTTCAAAATTACCCCATTAATTAATTTAACAACCTGTAAACATAGCTCTGATGGTCTCTCTTTTTTTTGCTACCATATGGTCACAAAAAAAGAGCAATCATCAGAGGAACATTTTGGCAGCTATTTGCTCACTCAGTTTAAAAAGGCACAAACAAACTGCAAAGTTTTCAGGCCTTGTTTTTAGTGCATAAAAACTAATCATAAAACATGTACAACAAGGTCATTTTATCACATCAACATAGTATCTGCTCAGTTATAGCAGACCACTTGAAACCTTATCTGATTATAAGTTGTTGTTGGTCAGGGTATTTACTTTTTTTGAAGATGAATTGTCCCATTTGTTTAAATACAATAGCTGTTGTTCTCTGGCCGCTGCAGTTCATTCCAAGGGAGCTTTACATTTGTCTAGGAGAAATAAATCATTCATTTATTAATTTTCCTATTCCAAAAACAAAACTCCTTCTGATGAAAATATGTAAACCTTCATTGATTGTAGGTAGGAATTGTTGTGGTTGGTTGTTTGGTGTTTACTGCCACTTTCAGCAATTTTTCAGCTATATCATGGCATCCAGTTTTTATTGGGTGAGTACCCACAGAAAACCCCCAACCTGCGGTAGGAAAACTGGCAATCCTTGTCCATTAAGATGGGAGTCGAGTACACCCTGCCCGCAGTGAGACTCAAATCCACAACCTCAGTGTTGACAGACCACGTGATCAATAGCAAATGAACTACCTTAACCACTCGGCCATCGAGGCCCAGGCATTGTTGTGCAATTCCAACCAAAATAAATTGAACAGTATTATAATTGATTGGATGTGTGCTTTACGTCTAGCAAGCAGTATTTCAGCTATATTCAGGACGAGAACAAGGTTATCAACAGAACAGAGGGGTGGGAAGGGACATATGGAAAAAAAATTTTCTTGAAATTGGAAAAGTATGAAATATTGGTAGGGGCATAGAATTTAGCATTTGTAGTACTACTTTGAGCCTACTCTTTTTCGAAATCTAGTCTACAAAAGGGATATTTCTTGTGCTAGGAGCATGGCTCTCTCCTTACATGTCACCCATTACTGTCCTTGGCCATGCTGTCCATATTATGACCTGACAACCCTGCAAACAAGAGGGTCTCCCCTAACCAGCACCCGGGGACATGCTGGGCTGCTCTTTGGGTTGAGCACTGATAACCCTCAGAGTATGGTCCCAGTGTGCCATGTGAAGACAAATTGTCAATAAAATGTATTGAAGAAATCTTAAAAAATTTAATAATCTAAATTTGAAGCAGTAAAGTTGTATTGCGAGGACCAAGGAGTCCAAAATTTAACAACCTTTCTGCTTCAGAACTACAAATACAAATGCAAATTTAAAATTTCACAAATTGATAAGGGTTTAACATTGTGTATCAATAAATTTATTATCTCATATTTCATTATCTCATTAGGTATATATACTGTGTCTGTTCACAATACTGAAAAGATTCCTCTAATCAGCATGGGTGAATGTTATACACAAGAAGTCAGAAAGGTTTAAGTGAAATCAATTGAATCGGAAAACTTCAAATCATCTGTTATACTGGTCCTGATTAAATAATTTGTAAGAAAATGCTAATAATACATCAGTGTGTGTGTATAAAAATGTAACCAAGTCCTCGCATTCCATATTGACATACCTGTACTAAGTTTGATTGTTTGAATATTGTTTAATGCCACTTTCAGCAATTTATAAGCTGTATTATTTCATCCAGTTTTTATTAGCGGAGGAAGTCAAAGTACCCAGAATACTCTGCTGCAGGGCATACTTTTATATAGTTATATTTTTAAAAACTTGTTACATTTTTTGGCATTTGATGGATTTCCACCAAAACTGACAGGTGTCTGATCGACATTATATGAGACTATATCCCAAAGTTTCATTGAAATTAAATGCAAACTGTTTGATTTATTAAATGCAAATTATCCAGAACCATCTTTTTTGTAAAAGATTTCTAACATTTTTGGCAACTGTGACCTTGAAATTGGACTGGTTTACCGCAAAATTGATAGACTTCTGATCCACCTACATTTAAACTATATCCTAAAGATTTATTTAAATCAAATAAAATCTTTTTGAGTTAATGTCTGGAAGCACCTTTTTTGTTGTAAATAATTTTAATGATTTGTCTACTGTTATCTTGAAATTTGACGGATTTCCTCAAAAATCGATAGGCTTCTTACCAAACTGATATGTAACAATATCCTTTAGTTTCATTTAAATTGGATGCAAGCTTTTTGAATCATCAACCGGAAACCACATTCATAAAAAATACTTTGATCATGTCTAAAATTTGATCTAAATCATAGGTGTAAGTAATGGTATTTCTAAACTTGTTGCTTGTATTTTGAATGTCTTATGTATGCACATAACAATTATTCTTAATTATTATTTTCTTAAGAAAAATTAATTCATTAGAAATACAAAAACTGTAAAAAAGGGGAGATTACTCATAAAACTTTGAAATGAGATGCATTTTCTTATCCCTATGTCATCAATGGGGGACAGTCCTGAGATGAGATGACAAGAAAATGCATCAATTTTCATAAATGTAAATTTGTTTATTGCTCTTTTGTAATATTGTGATGTCACAGTGTTTCGTGACGTCTTGACATCAATATGAAATGATAGCTTCAAGGGTGAGATAGGATATTATCTCTATTTTTCAGTGTTTTCGTTTGATCTTTATATGGGGTATTATCCCATCATACTGCTCAAGTCATTGTTAAGTATATGTAAAGACAATAATGTCACAATGTTACAAAAGAGGGATAAAAAGGTAATTTACGCTTTATGCAACTCCATGCATTTCTCTTAAGAGATATGGATGAGAAACGGCATCTAGTTTCAAAACACATAAATAATCTACATGTATAAATACCGCACACACAGGTCAAAGGAAATTACTGCAAAATAGTGATAATAATTTATTGTTCTCTATATTATAGTTTTTTAAAGGGTAAATTAGGGCCAATTTTTTTCTTCCATAATTTTTTTTTACATTTTTAGCTCGCCTTACCCAAAGGGTCATGTGAGCTGTTGCCATCACTTGGCATCCGTCATCGGCAGTCATCAGTCATTAACTTTTCTTTAAAAATCTTCTCCTTCAAAACCACTTAAAGGATTGCTTTGAAACTTTGCCCACATCATCAGAAAATTGTCCTCTAACAAAGTTTGTGCAAATCATGGCTTCAGACCAATCAACATGGCTCCCTTGGCTAAAAATAGAACAGGGGGGTCAAAATAGAACTAAGATAAAAAGTTAGCATTACTTCATTATTCTGCTCTATGAGAGCTACAAAAATGGCCTGCTGGTCAAGATTGTCTGATGAACCATTTAAGAGTTATTCCCCTTGAACTGTTTTTTTTAATGAATTTTTATTTACTTTAAAAAATCTTCTCTAAAACCACTGAAAGGACTGCTTTGCAACTTTGTACATATCATCTGTCAAATGTCCTCTACCAAGTTTGCACAAACCATGGCCACAGATCAACCAACATGGCCACCATGGCAAAAAAAATAGGTGGGGGCAAAATACAGTTTTTGGCTTATATTTAATAAAACATTTATTTAATCAATCATTATAATATAAGACTAAACATTACAATAAACTTAAACAAGTCTAGGGAACAAACCAGTCAGAAATTATCACACAGGAGACATTGACAGTAGGATGTTCATGTTTAATGTCTGTCAAAAACTGTAAAACGTTAAATACTTCAAATATTCTTTTTTTGTGGGAACTCTGCAGATGAAAGTTTAGCCTAGGGACTATTCTTCCAGGTAGCAGGATGAATAGCCAGAGGCATTATGCCATAGCTATTTTTCTGACTAGCCGGAAAAATAGCAACTGCCTTAAATATAAATGTACTGTAAGTACAAGAAGTAAATTCATTAATTTGAATCTGTATCTCATTGTAGAATTCTATGTAAAAAAATTAACATGTGCCACAAATACTTTGTGTTGACTTCAGATGTGGGAAAGCCAATTAAATAATGGACACTTTCCCTGGTATAGTTGCCTCAGTTACCAAAAACATGCAAAATCACTGATATTTCATCATTATCAATATATTTTAAGATTCAAAATTGCATTTCTTACTGTAGAATATGGAGACTATACAAGGTGTTTTTTCTGTGGAGGAGGACTCAGAAATTGGGATGCTGGAGATGATCCTTGGGTAGAGTATGCACGGTGGTACAGACAAGGCGTCTAGAAGCAGTAAGAATCAATTTTGTGCAATATACATGTAATTAAAATTAAATCTTTCACTTGCTTCCCGTGTTTTTATTGTGCTGCGTAGAAGATTTAATTTAACATAATCCAGTT
This sequence comes from Limnoperna fortunei, assembly GCA_944474755.1. Classification (NCBI taxonomy): domain Eukaryota; kingdom Metazoa; phylum Mollusca; class Bivalvia; order Mytilida; family Modiolidae; genus Limnoperna; species Limnoperna fortunei. The sequence goes on along the minus strand of OX104118.1, from coordinate 47,093,149 downwards.
TAGGACTTATCCGGGTAACATAAGATCATGTGACTTTATGGCCTTTACATTTGAAAGTGGTTTAACTCATTAGACAGAGTTTATATGCACACCTTAATTTGTCATAGTGGATTCCTAAAGTACAAACCAACTGGAAATATTGGAGCTCCAGCTTAATGTAACTTGATACCTTATGGGCCAGAAACTATGCTTTTCCAATAATTTTGTTGATTTTTAGAAATGTTCCGTGACAACAATGCACGATTCTTTTGATTGTTTTGATTGTCTTAAATCTTCTACTGAGTGACAATTTATAGAAAAAAAGAAGGTTCAAGTGAAAGATTTAATCAATTAATTTGAATTTTGTGCAGCTGTTTTTGCTACTTTTTTATGCCCCCGCGACGACATGTCGGGGGGCATTAAGTTTTACTCATGTCCGTCCGTCTGTCCGTACGTACGTCCGAACAAATTTCTGTCAAGCTTTTCTCAGAAACCGTACATGAGAACAATTTTAAATTTGGCAGAGTGGTTCAGTATCACAAGTTGTACGTCCTAAGCAAATTTCAGACCTGTCGGACAACTACTTCCTGTTTGGGACTTCATTTGTACGTAAATACGTCCGTCTGTATGTACAAATTTCCGTCAAGCTTTTCTCAGAAACCGTACATGAGAACAATTTGAAATTTGGCAGGTTTGTTCAGTATCACAAGTTGTATGTCCTAAGCGACTTTCAGATCTGTCGGACAACTACTTCCTGTTTGGGACTGGGCCGATATGAAAATGTGTTAACACAAGTATGAAAATTTCCGTCAAGCTTTTCTCAGTAACCGTACATGAGAACAATTTGAAATTTGGCAGGGTGGTTCAGTATCACAAGTTGTATGTCCTTAGCGACTTTCAGACCTGTCGGACAACTACTTCCTGTTTGCAACTGGGCCAATATGAAAATGTGTTAACATGAGTATGAAAATTTCCGTCAAGCTTTCTCAGAAACTGTACATTAGAACAATCTGAAATTTGGCAGGGTGGTTCAGTATCACAAGTTGTACGTCCTAAGCGACTTTCAGACCTGTCGGGAAAACTACTTCCTGTTTGCAATTGGGCCGATATGAAAATGTGTTAACATGAGTATGAAAATTTCCGTCAAGCTTTTCTCAGAAACCGTACATGAGAACAATTTGAAATTCGGCATTGTGGTTCAGTATCACAAGTTGTACGTCCTAAGCGACTTTCAGACCTGTCGGGCAACTACTTCCTGTTGCGACTGGGCCGATATGAAAATGTGTTACCATGAGTATGAAAATTTCCGTCAAGCTTTTCTCAGAAACCGTACACATGAACAATTTGAAATTTGGCAGGGTGGTTCAGTATCACAAGTTGTACGTCCTAAGCAACTTTCAGACCTGTCGGACAACTAATTCCTGTTTTCAACTGGGCCGATATGAAAATGTGTTAACACCAGTATGAAAATTTCCGTCAAGCTTTTCTCAGAAACCGTACATTACAACAATTTGAAATTTGGCAGGGTGGTTCAGTATCACAAGTTGTACGTCCTAAGCGACTTTCAGACCTGTTGGACAACTATTTCCTGTTTGGGACTTACTTTAGCGGGGGCATCCGTGTCTCATGGACACATTCTTCAATTTTTTATTTTAATCAATACAGAAATGTTTTATTCCAGAACTTTTATCATTTATTGATTCATATACATCACAGGCATTGAAGTTAGTAAAAAAAAATGTCTGCTGAGTATGACCTTGAAAAGTCATTGAATAAGCATTACAGTTGTAAACATTCCTTACAATATACACCATGTTACGGCACATATTGTCGCCGGCGACAATATGTGCATTCATTTGTTAGCATAAATTGTTGTCAGCGACGATTTGTGCCGCATGTTGGGGTCACCTATTTATCGTTGTTCAGCGACAATATATGCCTTTGAAAAATTTTTGAGTGCACAAATTGTTGCTAGGACATAATTTTTCTGTGGCTTTAATAACGTTATCTGTATAGTAAAATAAAAGAGAAATCATCGGTTTTTCATGAAATTTTTACTAAATTTCAATTTTGGCTCTGTCAAACAGTGGAGATGGAGACTTATACCTGTAACAGTGGAGATAGAGACTTATACCTCTAACTTTAACTTTGGAGTAATTACATTTCATTCATGATAATGAATAAATTTTGTCTAAAATATTTGTCAACAAAAATCGCAAAAGAGATTTTGAATCAATTTTTTAAAAAATAATCCAAATTCGGGTTACGCAACAAGCGAGTGTCTCAGGCAATGACGCAGCAAGCGGTATTGCCGGTACTGTTCGAACCGTACCTCTTTAAACAGCACCAGTTTTTTTGTAAATTGAAATTAAAAATGCCTGTTTTCAACTGAGTCAGGAATAAAAATTGCCGTTTTTGGTCATTTTTAAATTTTAGTGGCAGGAAACTCCCAGAATGCAGGACTTCGCACCATTTACCCCAGAGATTCTGGGGGCCCCAGAACCCTTGCCGTAAATGACACAGGGGTAGGAGGGTCACTTCGTGTCCCTACTTTTCACATCTCTGAACAAAATCATGGTTAGACAAAAGAGGGAACAACAAACACAACATAAATATCAAAAACTAGCGACACAAACTCCACTTAAAAGTCCAGGTGCTGCGGAAGGGTAAGCAACTCCACGCGTGGCACTCATCGTATCAGTCAGGTTAAAATTCCGTAATTTGTCATATACGGGTGTAGTCATATTACAGAAAGAAAGAGGGAATGTGGTTACGACAAACTTAACAAATCAGTTGTCATATGTGAAATATATGCGTAACAGTCAACCAAGTCATGTTGGCGATTGTAAATATTTCTAAGTGATGACTACATATGTACAACCGTGAACCCTTAGGGTTAAGTAGTTTTCTGTCAGCAGACACCCTCTATCAATGGAATCTGTATAGGAAATACAAACTCTCAAGTACCTGATCAACTGAGAGATGTACACTATGAATGCAGGTGCTGGTGAAGTGTTAAAATAAAACAAAAATGAAAATTAAAATCGTCCCTTTTGTGGTTAATGTTTCTTTTCAACCAGTCTTTATTATCAACTTCTGGATGTAAGTCGAGTTACAAGGCAGACCTAGCTGTCTCTCTGGGGTCCTTAACATGACAAAATGTTATCAATCAGAATGTCAGATCTATAAGAAAAAGTATTCGGCTTACAGAAATCAATTGGCAATAGACACATTTCGATATGGCCGCCATTATCTATTTCAAATTTGTATAATAAACATATGATTATTCACGACATCTTTATGTAACAGGAAACCAAGTTTTGAACATTTTTTCATTTTTGCAGATTTGAAATGACCACCATAAAACGTCAACATGTGGGTCATAAGGTGCGGCATATCCTATTCCACTTATGTACCAATTAATATTAAAATTCATTAGATTCTGGATTTTTAAGAATCCATTTTGATTTTTTTTTTCATTTTTAATTTGGCCGCCATAATCGAACTCAAGTTTTTACGACAAACATACATTGGTAACATTTTACTCCAGCAGGAAACCAAATTTGATGAACATTACTCATTTTAATATATCAACTTCCCCAACCTCGTACTTTTCATTTTTAATTGGTGCAGCAAGTTATAACTGCCTACAATGTGTGCTGTAAATGCTGTATATATTGTCGCAGATGATGTAAAACTACGGCGACAATTTGTGCTGTTAAAACCAGCATATATTGTCGCTGTATTCTATATTGCACATATTGTCGCCCTGCACAAATTGTCGCCGGCGACAATATGTGCCGTAACACACCAGAAGTGTTTCAGTGATGATGTTTGTTTTTTTTAAGTCCGATTTAATTTCAAGTAGTTTATGATTGATTGATTGATTAATGGTGTTTAATGCCAGAGCAGCAATATTTCAGCTATATTCAGGCGATTATGTAGTGTGTTAAATAAATATTGAATATTTACTATAAATTGTTTACTATTACTCTCAAATGAAATCATAAGGATGTCTTACCAGCAAATGGTTTCTCTCAAATAGACTGTTTTATTTGCTTGCATAATTATTTTTGACACAATATTTGCAGCATGTTCAAAATTCAATTGATAATAAACAATAGTCTGAAAAGTCTATTGTAAAAATATTTCTTTTTCATTACATTTTTTAAAAAATGATACACAATTTCAAATTTATAGATTTACTAAAATAGGATATATTTTCAAATAATTAGCCAATTGATATTTAAAAAACACATCAAGTTAATATCACTGGGTTAATATATGCATTTATAATAGCACCTCAACCTATCAATCCACATTTGTTTGCACTTTATTATATATCTGCAACAAACAAATTTGTGGATGAAAAAATAAATAGTAAATTTGGCATAAAAAGATTCCCTATAAACACACTTCTCATTAAAAGAAATCTATTTGAAAGTATTGCACAATTGTCACATGGAACCCCAACTGGTGACACATAATGTCATATAGATCAATAAGTTATTACTTCAGAAAGATTAAAAAATCATTTCCACCTTCCTGCTGAGATTGAACTTAATTTTTTTCCTTTAGTAGCCAGCTAGGCCCCTAAACTACAAACCAGGACCCAATAATATAATTTAGGGCTAAAAGAATTATCAGACAGACACAAAGAAAAATGCCAATTTTTAACAGAAAACAATCTCAGAATTTGGGAACAATAAAAGGGTATATAATCCACTGTTTATAAGAAAAATGCTCCTAAAATAAGGTAGTCTAATGGTTAAGGAAGTTCGTCTACTATTGATTATGTGGTCTGTCAACACTAAGATTGCAGGTTCAAGTCTCACTACAGGCAGGGTGTGCTCAACTCCAATCTTAATTGACAAGGATATCAGTTGAACTACAGACATTAAAATTTATCTGATTATATGCATAAAAGCAGAATGTTTTCCTACATATATTTCCTTTCTTGCACGGTGCATATATCATAGGAACCCATACAAAACAACAACTAATATCTACCACGGTCTTGAAAAAAAATTTAAAAGACCTTTATTCTGGACTTTAAGGAAAAGCACATACACATCCCAGCTTAAGCAAACACAATATTTTTTATTTGAAGACTGGTAAAATGTCCGACATGACTCAGGAAAATTTCCAGGGCCTTGCATAAAACCCCCAGGTGTAAATCACTCCCGGCTGCTCCATTACGAGTAATGGGACCTCTTTGTCGCTTCGTCCATAAAAAAAGGAGCTACATTTTTGTACTTGAAAATTTTAACATTTGAAATGCATAGAACAGGTAAAGTACTAGGAAGATCTAAGAAAATATTTGCTTTGGATATGTTCCTTGTTGAGAAGTATTGTATCCTGCTGGGTCAACAAACACAGTTCAAATAAGTTAAAATTACTTCATAACAACATGTTAAAAATGATTAACTCTTAATTAAGCAATTTATTCTCTGTTGTATGTTTTTTTTTATGGACTCTACACACCCCTGCCCTCGCCCCACCTCACCATAGAATTGCTCTGAAAGTGGCATCACAACTTCATTCAGATAAACAAAAAACACATTTTGCCAAATAAACAAAAAAACAAACACAAACATTGTGGAACTTGTGGAAAAAAATATGCACATCAGATAAACAAACAAACAAACATTGTTGAATTTGTGAGGGAAAAAAAAAGACGCACATTTGTGTTAAGAACCATATAAGCATTTAAAGATCTAAAAAGTGAGATTCTAGTAAAGAGTGTAAAATATTTTAGAATGTAATGGAATTATTGTCTGACTTTTGAAATGACAGCTTTTATCTCTTGTTAAGGTGTTTTTTGATAAGAAGAAAAGCAGTAGTTTGAAGCAAATGGTTTTTTTTTGCATGTGCAGAATTAACCAACATGCATAAACTTATTAGTTCTTTTAAAGCAGGAATAAAGGATCCAAAATCACTGTTAACTTCAAAATATTTCAATACAAAACGCTCAATGAAAAAAAATGTACATTGAAGCAGCTGAAAATTTAGGCTTGAAATTGTCTTTAAATTTTGTACAATTGGACACCATTATTTTTACAAAAACTACCTGTTTTAAGTTGTTGATTTTACTGATAATAAATATTTGTTGCAATCAATGTTGATTATATAGTAAACGTTTATTTAATCCTCACAATAAGTAGTGATCGTATTTGTTATTCTTGTTCCTTTATCCATGGCAAGCAATTGTTGAAATAATTTGTGAAATGAATACAACTTTCATAATATGCCCAATGAAATCATGTTTTTTATTCCTGGAAGTTTTTATACCAGACCATACCACTGTATTTTGTGGGGGTGAATCATAAGTCACTGCAAGGTTAAAGTGCAATTAATTTTTTCAAACCTTACCTTTCATCACGCAGGGGGAGGAGGTGTAACTAAGGATATTTTTTGGTACAGGCCTGCGGACGGAGATCTGAAAACCCATCCTATTCATATCTTTTTGGACGTTATAAAACAGGACCTAATCATATATTGAATTATTAAATCAGACCTATTCATATTAAACAATTAATGACTTTGATATAGGTCGCTATCAGTATTTATCAGCCAGATAAAATTTAATATTTATATACATTTTTGAGGGCTGATCAATCCTGATAGCGACCTATATCAAAGTCATTAATTGTATAATATGAATAGGTCTGATTTAATAATTCAATCTATATAAAAGTGATTAATTGTTTTTTTACATGAATAAAACCACCATCTCCCTTGATCAGAAAAACAGAGGATGTCTTTTCTACTGGAGCCCCTGCTTACATTTTGTAATTGTTGTTACCCTTAATGTTTTTTATTTAATACTGCATTTTGATATCAATTTGCTGGTAATCCTGAAATTCCAGTTTCAAATATTGAGAAGAGTATAAATGAATCAACATATCGCAGAGCCGACGTTTCTCCCATTTGTTGTTGTCACGCACAATGTACAATTAATACAATCGATTTGATTGGACCAATGAATTTGTAAAGACGGCTATTCCGATTGGCTAAAACATAAAAACCAGGTCGATATCGTATTCCGCTTGACTACTATGCAGCGGAATCATGCAGCGTACAAACATGTTATGTAATTTTAGTACTGTTGTGATTTATCGTGAACCAAAAGTTGTTTTTAGACCAATCAAAAACACGCAAAATTCTATTCATGTAATAAATTTTATTACTGCACATCCCCATTGACAAAATAATACATTCACTACCAAAATGATTAAGTGATAATAATGGAAGACTTTGTAAAATCTCGATGGTGTACATTAGGCTTAACATGCTTAAGATGAGAATTGAGGCATGGATATATGCCTTTCATTACAAAATGATCCCTGGAAGAGTTTTTAAATGTCTTTTTATGTAATTAGTGTGATTTATAGTATGATCAATTTGTAAATAACACACAGTTTAAATGAAATTAAAACCAGTAGGTGTCTTGGTTACTGTTTTTGTAGAACCACATGAAAGTGCAGCAAATCATGTAACTGTGTCGGCAGAGAATTAACTGTAAATACCACCTGTTCAATTCAGTCCAATCTCTTCACAGAATGATTTTTTGTTAGGGTCAAGTTTTAGTTGTCTTGCATCAGCTTTATAGAATGTCATTTACCTCAGGTGTGGCCTCTTCAATGAAACCAATTTTAATTTAACCTGTATGTATTTATATTATAACATTATAACATGTACATTTTTGGGAAGTTTAAAAATCTTAAGTACAATGGGGTCATGGTTAGACACAGGGTTTACATGTACCAGGAAATATTAAATTGGAAATGAATAGCAGAAGAAAAAGAACTAGGAAGATATATTTGCTTAACATGTTTCTTGTCTGGAAGTATTGTACTTACTGTATCCCACTTAGTGGATTATTTGTGATAACAAATAAAGTTCAAATTAATACATGTACATTAATAAGTAGCTAAATGTAACACCTTTATTATGCACCCACCCACCCACCCGCAAACTTGTTTTTTTTTTTTTGTTTTTTTTTTTTTTGGGGGGGGGGGGGGGGGGGGAAGGGGTATCCCTTTGTGAGCGTGCTCACAGTCCACACTTGTTATATTTGACAAAACAACTGAAATCTAAGTTATTTAAGTTATTTATTCTGTGTTGTTTTCTGCCCCCTCCCATCTCCCCCTAGAAAATGTTCTGAAAGTGGCATTAAAACATGATTCAAATAGACAAACAAACAAATACATGTACTGTCAAATAAACAAATTGGTTGAAAAAAAGACACTCATTAGATACAATACCCATTCAGGAGTTCAAGAGATAAACAGTATACAGTTATTTAATGTCTGTTCATGGAGCAGTCAAAACTATTATCCAGAGGTGCTGGAGATGATTTAGGAACTGTTGCCCGATGCAAAAGGCAGTTCCTAAATCATCCCCTGAGCACCGAGGGCAAAATAGATTTGACTGCTCCATGAACAGGCATTAAATAACTGTTTTATTAACTTACAGACTTTACAGAGAGAGTGATCACATTAAAGATCATTAAAGGATCTTGGTTGGCCATGTTTAAACGTTTGGATGCCATTGGTTGATCAAATCCTCGATCTGATCAAATAAATTCCTAGCATGAGAAATTTACCCCAAATAATCTCTAGCACTATAAAACAATAGTTTTGACTGGGATTTGTATCAGGTGTAGTTTTATCTCAAGGATCCTAATGGTCTTGGGTTGTTTTTGGTTTCTTTTATTGTTTGTTTGAATGGTGTTTTAACTCCACTTTCAGCCATTTTTCAGCTATATCATGGCGTCCAGTTTTTATTTAGAGAGGAATCTGGTGTACCCAGATTTATTCTATTTTATTTTATTTTATTCTAATTTTGTTTTAATTTCAATATTAAACACTCAATATACATATGTTAACTAGCAAATCTCAGGTTCGGGTTCGTCCATTATGAGTGAGAATCTTCAAATGACATGATTGAGATAGTAGTCAGTGCGCTTGACACTGCACATCGTTTTCGGGATGGAACAGTCGTAAGGAGTGAAACAGTTAACTGTTACACGCTGACATGATTTTGGGAAAAAATGAATGAAAACATCTGAAATTGCTTCATATGAAAAATATATACTATATAAATAATAATGTAAAATATTCCAGTATATATACATATGTATATCATTATGATTATTGAATATAAATTATATATTTATAAATCAATATAAAAAAAATTACTGCTTTCATATTTCCCCCCCCCCCCCCCCCCCCCCCCCGTCACGCCTGCTGCAAACATTGTTTTACTCTTCTTCAGTCCGTCCGTCGATCCATAGCACTTTGTGGATCACTTCTCCTCTGAAACCTCTCAACGGGTTGATTTGATATTTGTTAGGAAGTGTAGATGTGCATACTCTATGGGCATTTCAGCGATAGTACATGCTTAAATTTTTGTCACATAAATGAATGTATCACTAGCAAAATTTTACCATTTCAGTTTCTCACCCATTTAAGAGCAATTCAATACTGCAGCGTCTGGGGACATTTGGCTACTTGTAGCAATCTTGCCCTTGTTTACGGGATTTTGATAAGAAAATTATTTTGTATATTTTCAGAATTAAACAACATGCATGCATAATTTTATTAGTTCTTTCAATTCTAAAATCACTTTTAACTTCAAAATTTAACAAAACTTTGATGTCTACTACCAATGCCCAGTAAAACAGAAAGTTAATATAAATTTAAAATAACTCAAAACTTACATCAGATGGCTTAAAATCTTTGTATTGTTGTACACTTTTAGTACATTATTACTTGTAAGAAATTACTGAATTGTTGATTTTACAGGTAATAATTATTTGTTGCAATCAGTGGTTAACAAATTTACATACCTGTTATTTAAATCTTCTCATATTTATTGTTGATCCTGTTATTCATTATTATTGTGTCATCTACTATGCACTGTTAACTTTCATAATCTGTGTCAGCCCAATGAAATCATGCTTTTCATTCCTGGAAGTTTGTATACCAGACCATAGTATTTTGTGGTTGAATCATAAGTCACTTTGAGGTTATTAACAAGTAATTTTGGTTTATTAATCTGGAGCCCACACATGACAGGTTATTGTGTAATTGATTTTTGTGTACATGTATTTATCTCAGACCACACTTTTGATCACAAAAGGATCACCTGGAAAAAGTTTTTTTGTCCTATTTACATAATTTTCTATAATGCCTAAGTGATTTATAGCTTTAATTCATTCATTATAAATTTGTAAATTACACACAGTTTAAATGAAATTAAATAGTTAAGCAGTTATCTTATTAGGAATTGAAGTTAAACACTTTTGAACTGTAATAGGGCCCCGGGGAGCAGAGTGGTTTATTAACTTTTGATCATGTGCCTTCCAATACTGAGGATTGGATTTGAGTCTCACTGCCGCCAGGTGTGGTCCACTCCAGATATAAGGTGCGATATAATTTATCCCCTTTAAAAAGATCTAATAGTTACAGTAGTAAATTTTGTTAATGATATATCTATTTGTTTTATTATGGTTGGATACAAGCCCACAATCCCAAACAGTGGCAAATATTTGGGGGTTGGGTAGGGGTGCAACTGGCATATTTTGATTTATGTGTGATAGAAAAAGTAATAAAGTACATGTATTAATTATCAGTATAAGAATTAGTTAAAATATTTTAAAATTCCAGTCATGGGTTGGGCTTCAGGGCAGCCCCCAGAACCCCCATGACACTCCCCCCCCCCCCCCCCCCCCCCCCCCGCTTACACACACACAAGCAATAATACTAACTCCTAGAATAACAGGAATTAGGCATGCAAATAAAAACATCACTACACATGTATTTGACTATTTTGTGGAAATAACATTTAATATTAAGATTAAAAACAGTAGGTGTCTTAACTAGAATTAAAATGTTTTTTTTTAATTGTTCAATAGACAATTGTTCAATAGACAACAATGATGAAGTCTCCAATTTTAATTGTGTTAACAAGAAATGGGCCATCCTGGCGGAGTTGTTAAGGTAGTTAGTCATCATCTATTATATTGATCACATGCCTGTCAACACTGAGGTTGTGGTTTCAAGTATTACTGGGGGCAGGGTGTGCTAGCCTCCATTCTCCATTGACAAGGATTACCAGTTTTCCAAGCAAAGGTCAGGCTTTTCACTTGGTAACCAAGCTTTCTACCACAACAAAACTGGATGCCATGATATGGCTGAAAAATTGCTGAAAGTGGTGTTGAACCCCAAACAAACCAAAAAACATACAAGGATACAATGTTTCCATATATCTGAGCCAAGAAAGCTTACCTTTAAATTTCCAAGGCCTAAAAGTTGTTTATTTCATCAATGATTAAAATATTTTTTAATGTTAATGTTGAGGGGCGATTGGTTTATTAGTCCAGTATATTTGTCGTATCTACTTATGATGATGGTTTTGAGTTTGATTTTTTTTTAAATGTGCTCGATACCATCCAATTTTCTCACCAAATACAAGGGTTTCATTTGGTATGCCAAATTTTCTCCCTATAAAAAAAGTTCTAAGGTTCTCAAAAGAAAAAAATGTAGAATTGCAAAAAAAAGAAACTAGTTTTGTAATAAAATTATTACCAAGCCATTGATTAAAAACCAATGAAAGACTAATTTATCTCTTTGTCAAGAGTGGTTGTTGATAATAAATTATTTTGCCACTTTCTGAAATTATAGACAACATGTTTTTTTAGCTCAAAAATAACTTTGAAGGTGACAACTTTAAAATTATTGTTTTTGTATAACCACATAAATAAAAGTGCAGCAAACCATGTAACTGTGTTGCATTGTACATGAATTAACTGTAAATACCACCTGTTCAATTCAGTCCAATCTTCACAGAAAGATTTTTTGTTAGGGTCAAGTTTTAATTGTCTTGCATCAGCTTTATAGAATGTCATTTACCTCAGGTGTGGCCTCTTCAATGAAACCAAGTTTAATTTAACCTGTATATTTTTATATTATTTAAAATGTACATTTTTGGGAAATTTAAAGTAAAATGTTATCATGGTTAGACACATGGTTTACATGTACCAGGAAATATTCAAATCGGCAATGCACAGCAAAGGAAAAGGAACAAGGATATTCACAAAAACATTTGCTTTGAATATGTTTCTTGTTAGGAAGTCCTTACTGTACTAACTGTATTCTTCTTATCGGGTTATTTATGTCAACAAAGTTCAAATACATTCATAAATAGCAAGATGTAACACAAGTATTATATATGTGCCCAAGATTACAAAATAACATAAATGTAAGTCATTTAGTCTCTGTTGTTTTCCTCCCCCTCCCTACCCCCCCCCCCCCCCAATTCCCTTAGAAAACGTGATCCTGTTTCACTCTGCCAAGTTGCATAGTACAATTTTGTACTACAACACTATTTATTCTTTGTTAAAAATATGTTTCTAAAATCATGTGATAGCAATTATAATAAAACTGTCTTGTGAGTTATAATACACAATAATTAAGTTTTAATTCTTGGTACATAAAATTAAAGAAAATAACTGGTTACAATATCTTAATGTGTACTGAAAAAAGGCTCATATTCCTATCCTACAATAAATGTTATATTGTTAATGATATATATAACTTGTTTAATTATGGTTGAATTTAAGCCTAAAATCCCAAACAGTGGCAAATCTTTAGGGTGGGGGTGGGGGTAGGGGTGCAACTGGCACATTTTGATTTATGTGTGATGGAAAAAGTAGTAAAGTATTAATTTTCATTATAAGAATTAGTTTAATTATTTTAAAATTCCAGTCATGAGCTTGGCTCCAGGGCAGCCCCCTAGACCCCTCATGACACACACACCCCACTGGATCCTTGTCGGCTGAAAGTCACTCAAACTCACAATCCTTCCATTTCCATACCCAGACCACTAGACTGACTTGGGTCACATTTATTTCTGAAATAATTAAATAGAAAAAGAACTTGCTTTATGTCAACAAATGGAAATATGATAAAAATTTCAAGTTGAATAAAACATTTTGACTTATCAATTCAAAATCAATCTGGGTGTTGTTTTTGAAATATTAGACAACATAATCGAGTTTATGTATAATCTAGATATCCATGGTTGGGCAATCAGCTGCAAAATTTCTATTGATCTTTTTTAAAAATTGCATGAAACAGATATCAATAGAGATTTATTGACAAAAGGATGACAAATGAGGAATTTTAGAAAGTGCTTTGCTGCACAATAAGTCCCATTTTCAATTGTAGATTTTACAGTTATATAGTATCAATCAAGTATTGAGTAGAAAAACAGAAATAAAATCAACGACACATTAAGTATCGACTAAAGGGATTTTCTGTACAAAATCTATGCCAAAAAGTCCAAAAAACATTAGGCCTTCAGATGACAAAAGAGTACAAAACCTGACAATAGCTTGAAAACCTTTAGTGAAATTCTAAATGACTTGCACCCTGCATTAATTTTACTTAGGAAATGAGCAATAAAAAAATAGCATTTCTGGACATCTTAGTGGAGAAAAATGATGGAGAAATTATAACCAATATTTACTACAAAGATATGGACATTCATCAATATTTAAATTTCAAACCCTGTCACCCATCACATACAAAACAGAATATTCCATTTTAGTTACAACGAAAACTCTGCAATTACAAAAAGTATGACTTGAAGATTGTTTGTTTGAATGATGTTTAATGCCACTTTCAGCAATTTTTCAGCTATATCATAGTGTCCAGTTTTTATTGTGGTAGGAAGCCACCACAAGTACCATGAGAAAACCCTAACTTTCGGTAGGAAAACTCACAATCTATGTCAATTAAGATTGCAGTCGATACACCCTGTGCAGTGAGATTCAAACCTGCATCCTCAGTGTTGACAGACCATGTGATCAATAGTAGATGAACTACCTCAACCACTCAACCATCGAGGAGTTCCTGATAAAACTAGGATACCCATTAACTCTTGTAAACAATGCCATTGAAAAATCAACACATATCCTGATTGCGAAACTTCGTGCTACTAAAAATGTCCAACCGAGAGGCAAAAACTGAATTCCTTTTGTGATTACTCACAATCCTGTGGAATACTAATATATTAAAAAACACAACATTCCAATAGTTGTACAGAGTAATAAGCTTAAAAGATTAATAAAAAATACAACTTAAATACTCCAGGGTAAAAGACAACCTCAAAACTTAAAATGTTTATTAACTAATGCACAATTTAATTCCAATTCACCCGTGACAGACTTAAAGTACAGAAATGTGGAACTTGTGCGTACATTCATACAGGAAATGAAATAATATTAGACGATGGAAGGAAAATTTGCACAGATACACTGCAAAGGTGAATATTTAATTAATTACATTAAGTGTACTAATTGTCACAAGTCTTGCATAGGTCAGACGGGTAATGCACAAAAGCAATGGATGACAGTCCATCGTCAACAAATAAGAGACCCCCAATATAGAAAAATACCACTTGGCAAATATTGAGATATGTGCAGTTGGAGTCCCTTAAAAATATTTCCATTTTGTAAAATGAAGACGTCCAGTGATGTTTTACAAGAAAAAAAAAGAAAAACTTCATAAATAAATTTAAACCCATCCTTAATGGACACTCAAAACTATATTACTGACAATTAACATTAGCATTTATTATACCCCCTGCAAACTTGTTTCGGGGGGTATATAGGAATCACCCTGTCTGTCTGTCTGTCTGTCTGTCTGTCTCTGTCCGTCTATCTGTCCGTCCGTCTGTCCACATCCCTTATAAGTGCAACTCCTCCTAAACCACTTGATGAAATGTAATGAAACTTAGCATAAAGGAAGAACATTATATGTAAATGTGCATGAATGATTTTTATTGACCTCGGATATCATTAAGAGGAGATAATTGGACTTGAAAGCGAAGCAGGGTATCCTTTTGTGAGCATGCTCACAGTCCACACACTTGTTTTAATATATTTTGTACATATTGTAATTAACTCCCCTTATATGTGTCGATGACTTTTCTTGCAAATTTTGATGTTAAATGTGGTAAAGAGTTTATGCAAAGATGCTGTTTCTATGAATGTTGCCATGTTGAACAGTCAGCATTAATTTGTAGGAAGTTTATGAGAAGAAACCATTTTATGTTTTTCTCATAGGTTACTATGTTAAGTGATGTTCCATGGTGGCAGCAATTTTGTATTTTGGATCAAAACAAAAAACTCAAAATTAGTAGAGGACGATCTGAGGTACATTCTACAATATCACAATTCCTTCTGCCAAGAAATAGTTTGAGTTAGTTTGCAGGCCAGATATCTAAGATAAGGGTACATATCTTGTTTGCTTCCATCGGTCTGTTGGAGGCTAATTGTGTCTGGACTATAATTTGTTTGTCATTGAAGGTTTTGAGGTAGCCTTTTTATATTTGGTGTTGGTAGATGATTTTGTGATGTATCTCATACCATGGTTGTTGACCTTTGACCTCAAAGTCCCATGCATTCTGAATGACAATTTAGTGTTATGTACCATGGTAGGTGACCTTTGACATAAACTTAAAGGTTGCTTTACTTTTTAAACGACCATTTCATGTCCTGGCTTAAACTTTTTTCACTTTTCATATGTGGCATATGGGTAAATCTTTTCAAGGCAGCATGTTGTGTACCTTGGTTGGGGACCATTCACCTTGAAATTTTACCTCAAGGTCACATTATTTTCTGAATGGTCCCATTATTGTTTTCCTTAATGGCAATTTGTCTATGAACATATGTTTTTACAATTTTTTAATCACAACCCATCTCTTATACAAAGCAACTCCAATTCACTGCTTGGAATTCAATTAAACTTTAACAGAATCTTTATTACACAGTGTCATTTTGCACCTGATATTTTACATTTTGAACAGAATGATATTTGGCATTTCCTGAAGTAAAAATATGGACTTTTTTGCTCTTCTTTACTATTTAGATTGCCTAATTTAACAAACATTCATTTTCCAAGAATGTGGGAAAGGGTGGGGTATCAGTTAGTGAGCATTGATTTACAAACAAGTTGATAAAATAAAAAAAAAATCAGCAAATATATCTGTGTAATTCAGAGTGAATATCACTTCAGCACCAGTTTATTTTTAATGACCTTTCTCACTTATCTCAGAACAAGAATAATATTTAGTTGCCTTTTGACAAGATGACACCTGTACTCTTTTTAGAAAGGAATTGAACAGAAAAATGAAGGTTTAACCAGGTATATAACTGTATGTAATTAATGAAGTTAAAAGGAACATTTGAAAATTTGAGAGTGCACAAACCGGAGCTTAATGGAAACAAAACCATTTTGAACAGTAATCTACATTGTAATATTAGGAATAGTGTAATATTTTATAGACATGTTTTCAAGGAGGATCAGAAATAAAAGGCTATTACATGACAGATCTTACAATTAAAGCTAAATTATGTGAATTGATAGACTTGAAAAACTCACTTATTCCTGATGTCATAGTTTAGAATTTTTTAAGTTACAGAATTTGAAATCAAGAAATTTAATCCAAAAATTTGAACAGCGGATACAATCTTCAAGCATGCGACAAAATCACTTTATATGATCATTCTAATACATGTAGACAGAACCCCCTATTTTGAAGTTAAAAAAGAGCTAAACTTGACAAGAACTTAAATTTAGGAATTTATGTAAAATTATCTGTTCAACTTAAAGGTGATAGCACAAATTCTTTTATGTCAGTCCATCCAGCATTATCGAAATTGATAAATAATAAGCAAGACAAGATTTTTAAATAAGTCAACAAAAGTGAAATCATTAACTTATAGGAGCTCCTCCACTTGATTGATCTTTTCTTGTTTCATCATTACATTTTTTTTAAATATCTTAAATAGCTTTGCCAAGTTTAACCAAGTTGGTCTAAATCATTGCCACTGTGAAGAAAAACATGGCTACCATGCTTAGGTTGGTCTGGGATAAATTTAGTACTATTCTTTTATCAGTTTTGATGGAACTACCAAAAGCAATAAGATGAAGTGGTGTGTTCAAGATGACAACTAAAATAACTAAATAACTAAATAAAAAATCTTATGGTCATTGGATTGAAAGATTAAGAGCTTCAAATTAATTGACTTACATAAACCATTGATGGTAGTTAAGAAAGCCAATGTTCATTTTTGGTCATAAGGTGGTTCTCCCTTAAACAAAGCTGGATTTCTATAAATAATGGATGAATACACCTAAATTTTATTGGTGTAATTTTTATTACAAATAAATAGGTCTTAAATAAATTATGGCTCATACAGTTAAAAATTAACTCAGTATTGTTAATATATGGATGACATTTTATCTCTTCTCAGAGATTATTTATGGTTGAATTCTTAATTTTGTGGTTTGCCCTTACCTACTAAAATAAGCAAATTGGTTTACCACAAATAAAAATGTAACCACAGTTACAATCAAAACTGTAAACTATTAGACAACCTATATAGGATTTTGTCCTTTAATGATTTTTTTAGGCTATAAGTCTTCAAAATTATAACAAGGACAAAAAAACTGTCAAGATTAAAAATTAGTGAACAGACCCTCCTTATACAAATGTATCTATGTTGCATTTCCAATTTAAAATTCTTTAAATTAGCATATATAACAAAATCCGTAAACATCTCACTATATTGTGAAAATAGCTGAAAGTCGTCGTTTTCCACGTGATTACAAGTTCCTTGGAGCCTCTAGTTAAAATAAAGAACTCAATAAAGTTGCAACTTTGAAAATGTAAATTTTAACATTCTTTGTGCACCATAAAAAGCTGTAATGGAAATAATAATAGTGGTGGATCCAGACTTACTTAATGTTATAAATATCTTCTGGACGTTTTGGTCAGGTATTTTATCATTCAAAAAATATGTCTGACTGAACACATATTAAGAAATTATGCCAGATTTTAAACATCTTAAAACTTTGTCTCACAAAAGAAAAATTTGCCATGCAGTTATTTCCTGTCATCAGGCACATTTTGTGAAAAGTGCCAATTTAAATATATGATGATAAAATTAAAATAAGAAATGGTAATGTGGAACTAAATAATATTTCAGTGTTATTTCCTTTGGGGTACCACTAATAAAGTATTATAATGATCATTGATGCCAATAATGTTGAATTAAGACAGTATAGGATGTTACTTTTGTATGAATTGAAATATAGGGTAGCATTGCTGTCCTTGCTGAAATATGAGGTCAAAAGGCGAGAGGGGAGTCTTATTGTTTTCAAATTTACCTAAGCCTTGATTAAAGTATTATCTTGTACTTATATCATCGTCATACCTATAGCTTTACATATTGATATACTTATAACTAACATTTGTATTCTCTTGATAGAATATATCCATGGAGTTTTATAAATTCTTACTATTTAACATTAAATGTATTGTCTTATTGACAACAGAAACAAATCTGGAGAAACCTTTTTTAAGCAAAGCTAATAGGATGAAAAAATAATAGCAAAATATTACAAAACAATATTCTAAATTGTATATAAATACATGCCCTTTGATCCATTTTGTCAAAATATCTTTTTTAAGAACAAGATTTTTTTTAAATAACACACTTTTTTTTATTTTTTCATGATGGATATTAGAATACTTGAAATGTTGCCTTAAATGACAAGTGATATCCTGTAATCAATTAGAATCATTAAGTGTTTGGCATTATCAAATGTGGAGGAAATCAGTTATTTGTTAAACAATTACTAAAGTACATAAGATTTATCAGAAGCATGTCAATTTACTGGTTTATGATAATGATCTTATTCTGGCATACTCAGTTTTTTATGTAAACAACCAATAAAAATTTTTCCATCCTTCTAGACATTTTAAATAAGCATGTACTTACTTAATTGTACTCATATTTTTAATTACAAAATTTAACCAGACAGGTTAGCCCTTTCAGGCAGTTGTTTAAAATACCTTGATATGTGTAAGTCATTATGTACTATAAATAAAGTCCAATTGTAGGGGTTTTTAATGTCCCTAAAAAAATATTGGAGCTACATTGTGATTTTGGTCTGTTCTTTCGTCTGTCCGCCCATCCCAACTCAGGTTTACCTTTGTGCTGAAGCTTTTTTTTTAAGATGACCTTGGTTCACAGTTACAACATGATGAGTTTTTTTAAATGACAAAATTTTTTAGGAGTCTGTTAAATATTTCAAACAAAGGTGTGTTTTTGCCTCCGGTTCTCCTTTGCATTGAAGCCTTTTTTTATGAATTCATGAAACCTTTTATGAACTCATGAAACTTGATTCACAGTTAATACATGATGTGATCTCTTCACTGGCAAAATTCTTCAGGGCTGTGCCAAATGTTTTATGCCTGAGTGAAAGGTGTGGGGCTTGCCTCGGGTTTGCCTTGGCTTTTTTAAGATGTAACAAAGTTACAACTTCACTGCCAAGGAAAAATAACATTAATGCATCAACAAGGCTGATAAATATGTTTGCACTGCTTAATTTGTGTCCGAGTAGGCAATTAATAATGCCATATCTACTCACACCATCAGTTTCATGTCAAATACTAAAAAGAACAAGAATTTTTGTTCAATCTTTCCTATTATCCTTTGTATGTCCATGGCACAAATTGTTTTTTAGAAATTATGACAAAATGTTTCATAATAAAGCTAAATGGTAATATACTAAAATTATTGGCCACAGAATCACATCCCCAGTTTGTCAATAAAAGATAATAATATCATGAATGTAGGAAAATTCCTTACCATGTTGTGTCAAAATCGCACTTTTTTATCGGTCTCTTGCATAACCGGAAATTGCTCTCTTGATTTTCTTTTCATCACATTTGGTGGAGCATGAGGTTGATTACCAGCCATAAATGATGTTTCAAACCACTTTCAGCAACTTTCATAATTCAGTTTCAAGTTTTACAGTGCGGATAATAGTAGTGTTTTCCTGTAATAATAAAAAGAATTATTAACTCAAATGTGTTGTGTAATGTAAGAATTTTTCTGGTTGTACAATTTTCATGGAAGAACACATATGCTTTTAACCTGAAAAAGAAAATTCTCATATCCTTCAGTTGCACATTTTTCGTTTGGTTTAATCTGTGTTTTACAGATAGAATATTAAAACAGCTTTAAAAAAATCATCATTTTATTGCAACCAATCACTAGCAGGCCAGAACTTTATTACTATATTAAGTGTTGGTTCATAGAATGCTTGTATGAATATTCATTTGTACATTGAATTCTTTAGCTATATCCTGACATCCAGATTTTGTTGGAGGAGGAATCTGTAGTACCTTTAGAAAACCTCAGAACTTTGGCAAAACCAATCCTTGTTATATAATTAAGGTTGGAATCGAGCACACACAATTTATAGTCGGACTTGAACTCGCAACGTCAGTGTTGACACAACAGTGATTGATACTGTATTGATTGCTAACTACCTGGCCATAGGTAAAGCTATAAATCTTTTTAAACAATTTCAAAAATGGAGTTAACATTTAATTAAATGAACAAATAATGCAAGGTAATTATTTTAGAAGTTACTGTAAAAATAAGTTGAATTAAAGAAAAAAAAATATTGCAGTGAAGATTATAATCGGTGTTGACTCTCTGACCCAAAAATCTTCAGTAAACCGATATTACGTGTTTTCTTTGTTTACTTGTTAAACAAATTTATGAGGGGGTAGTGTGATGTGCTAACTAGATATTTATAAAGATATCATTCTCAATAAATGTCATTACTCATCTGCAATGAATATTTTTAGATAATAAAATAAATACCTGTAAATAATGACTTTTTTTACATGTATTGTACACTCAGTACAATACAATCTGCATCAAATTTAATCAAGATCGAAAGGAGACAGTAAAAGGCCTAAGTGAGCAATTTTCATTGCAAAGTGTTTTTCTTTGTGACAAATTTTTTCAATTTAATTTCAACTTACCTCTTAAGAATTCCATCCTATTATATTACACTAGCTGGCATTCAAGTTTCCTTTTAGAATACTGATTATTGTATTAATTCACATTACAGTTTCCTTTTAGAATGGATGTTGATTCTTTAGGTGTTCTTTTATATATGAAATGAATTAAAATGTGTCCTTGCTTGTGTACTGCTCATATTAATTATATCATGTATCCAGTTATGGAATACACAGCCCTCCCACTTTTATCTTATTGATTTGTCAAACGATTCCATTGGTTGTCTTTTTTTTTAGTGTATCCAGTGTTATTTCAGCTTAATGATGTCTGCAAAGAAAATTAATTTTTTGGCTTATGTGTATTATAATGGAAAATGAGACTTATTTATTTTGTACTATTGATAGTCACAATGCAATGTATAAAAAAATTTGAAACCGCTATTTATTAAACTTATACTCCACTTAATATTGTTTTATAAACAAAAAAATGGTAAAAAAATTGTTGATTGCTTACTTAACCTAGACCTGAGATCTACTTTGTAACATTTATGTGTAAAATAATTAAATTGGATTAAATTTACCAACAACAAATGAAAACAGGAAATGTAGAAAAAATAAAGAACCATTCAAAACCTGCATGACACTTTCCTGTGTGAAGATAATGAACACAGACATCGGTTATATATAATCTAGATACTCCTTTAAAATATCCATTGTTGGGCAATCGGGTGGAAAATTTTTGTAGAAACTGTACATTTCATGACCATTTCATTTTTATTACATCTGAATGAAAGTGATATGATAGACAAAAGGCTTAAAACTCGATTATAAACATCAATTTGTTATAAATGTTTCTTCATGTGATTTAAATTTATGTTAATTTTTAAATTAAACAAATTATCTGATCCATTTTACAACAACTGCGATAATAAATCATTTTCATTATTTGTCAAATCCAATTCAGTCAAGCTTTTATTCATGGATTAATGAGAGTTCCTGTGCAGTTTTTGTGTACATATTTAATATTTTAATGCCCCTGCGACGACATGTCGGGGGCATTAAGTTTTACTCATGTCCGTCCGTCCCTCTGTCCGTCCGTCTGTCCGTCCGTCCGTCCGTTCGTCCGTCCACATTTGGTTTCCGGATGATAATTCAAAAAGTTTACATCCGATTTGAATGAAACTTTGGGATATTGTTATATATCAGGTTGGTAAGAAGCCTATCGATTTTGGGGGAAATCCGTCAAATTTCAAGGTCACAGTCCACGAAAAACGTTAGAAATTTTAACAAAAAAGTTGTTTCCGGACAATAACTCAAAAAGTTTACATCCCATTTGAATGAAACTTTGGGATATTGTCATATATCAAGTTGGTAAGAAGCCTATCGATTTTGGGGGAAATCCGTCAAATTTCAAGGTCACAGTCCACGAAAAACGTTAGAAATTTTAACATAAAAGTTGTTTCCGGACAATAACTCAAAAAGTTTGCATCCGATTTGAATGAAACTTTGGGATATTGTTATATATCAGGTTGGTAAAAAGCCTTTTGATTTTGGGGGAAATCCATCAAATTTCAAGGTCGCAGTCCATGAAAAACGTTAGAAATTTTTACAAAAAAGTTGTTTCCGGATGATAACTCAAAAAGTTTGCATGTGATTTGAATGAAACTTTGGGATATTGTTATATATCAGGTTGGTAAGAAGCCTATCGATTTTGGGGGAAATCTGTCAAATTTCAAGGTCACAGTCCACGAAAAATGTTAGAAATTTTTACAAAAAAGTTGTTTCCGGAAAATAACTCAAAACGTTTTCATCCGATTTTAATGAAACTGTAAAATATTCTTATATATTTTGTTGGTAAGAAGCCTATCGATTTTGGTGGAAATCCATTTAATTTCAAGGTCACAATCCACGAAAAACGTTAGAAATTTTCACAAAAGCGGGGGTATCAGCGATCGCTAGATCGACTTTGTCTAGTTATATATTATTTACAACTACATTAACAAGTTAACTACAATTACATCACCAGGGAAACAAGTATGTAATTTGCTATAACGATACATGATTTTTTGTATACAAGAGCAGTGCGGATTGGATATTTCCATATCTTGGCATCTGCCTTTTGGAGATAAGGCTGAAAGAAATCAAGCCTTTAAATTAAAAACTTTTGAAGCTGTTTGAAGACAGGAAAAAAACTGTGTTTTATTGCAGTACAATTTTTTTTTTATTTCTGATATAGGACTGTTCTGTCTCATTTTAAAAAGTGATGATAGCTAAACAAGAATTGGATGAAAGCCTATATATGGCCATTTATTTTCACAATGACATCAGGGTATTTAATGTCATTGAAAGCATGTTTCATAAAGTGTTATTTAAATGCCTTTTTTGTTATTTTGACAAGTCATTCCTTCTCCAGGGGTGATACTTGTTTTTAATTTATGAGATTATTAAATGGACATCTTTGTACTTAGCATACCTAATGTGCTGTGTGTCAACAAAATATGTTTTTATGCTGAAAAATTATCCTCAGAAGTCAACTATCATTTTATTATTTAGTTTATCAATAAATATCATTTTTAATTAATAGACACTTGATACTTTTTTTCTTACTTTCTGGCTTGAACAAAAGTGAATAAAATTTAAATGGACACTTTTGTATTGTTATTCACTCAAAGATGAGTTAACTAATGCATGTTAATTTTATTTTGATATAAATAAAGGTGTAAGTCACTGCATCAGTTGATAGTTTGTGTAAAATTTGAAGCCACATGACAAAAGAAAAAACTTGTCCATTTTAGGTTTTGATTACCAGTACCTTAATATTGGTATATAAATTCAAGTTCAAGTCAAGTATCAAGTAAATAGTGCATTTTACATTAAAATAAAACAAAACTGGATTCTAAGTGGGTACTCTAGTTGTCTTCCTCTCCCAATTAAAACTTGATGACATTATAATTACAAATGAATGAATGAAAGTTTGTGTTTGTTTGTACGTTTCAATGAGGTTCATTACCACTAAAGCGTTTTTCAGCTATATTATGACATCCCGTTTTTATTGGGGTAGAACTTGAAGTACCTGCAGATCACCCAGACTTTGGTAGGAAAACAAGTGATTCCTGTAAATTAAGAAAAAATATACCACTGAGATTGGACAACAAAACAAACAGTCACATTACACAAAAACCCAAATATTGAGTAACACAAACTCCACTACCAAACCAGGGGTGAGGCCAGGGGCTTCCTAAAAATAATCGAGCATACATTGTTCAGTCGGGTTTTAAGTTTTGTGCTGATACAACTTTGATTAATAGTGTATTGATGGGTCACATTGGCTTTATGTAAAAACATGTAAATCTCATTTAAAACAAAATCAACATTGAGCACATTAATGAATAAGTATGTAGTTGTAAATATTTAGGAAGTTGTATATAGTGGCATTTAATGGTATTAAGGTAAAAAATAAAAAGTTGAATGAAAAGATCAAAAATTGTAAATTGTTGGAATGAAGATTATAATCAGTGTTTACTTTCTCACACATGCATGTCACAACAATCTTAAATTACCTACACAGGATCATGTAATATGTCACATTTAGATGATATCATTATGCAGCCACAGTTCAAACAGTGGTCTGTATCAAATTGATGTGAAAACCAATTATGTATTGGGGTAATGTTTTCTGAGTTAGAATATTAATTCATTCTGTAAACAATAACCCTCTGACAGATAAGAATAAATTAATGGTATGCATAAAAAAAAATGTAGACGATTTGATTTTATCAGTCCACCCTTCGTTGATGAAAATCCCAGAAATTTATTTTTCAAAATAAAAAGTAATGATTAATCAAATAAGTTTTCCATACCCCTTGATCCATCCTATTATATTACACTAACTCACAATTAAGTTTCCTTTAAGAATCCCAAATACTGTATTCACATCAAAGTATTGTTTTAGAATGCATGTAGACTTGTTTTATTATTTTAATGAAATGATCTGTCCTGCTGGATATCCAATTATCGATTGTACGATACACATCCCTCCTGCTTATATTTGTTAGTTGTTGATTGGTCAATAAAGGCCATTGGTGTTCTTTTTTAATTAGTGTCAGTCTCTGCAAAGAAACTTGATTTGAAGACAGCTGTTTGTTTATTAATCTTATTTAATACAGAAATTTAGCATTCCAGAGTCATATTGTTTCTCACATTTTTGGAATGAGTCATATTTCATGGGACGGTCAATTTGTTGTCTGTTTGTAATTCATTGTTGTGTAGCAAATTTGTGTGACCTAAGTCAATGACGATTTTACTAAAATTAGGGTGAAAAGGCTAAAAATGTCATTTCATTTTATATTTTGTATGATGTCTGGCTTAGATTCCAGCTTTATAGTTTTATCATGTTTAAGTGAGTTTCCTTTGGACTTTTGTTACGGAAAAAGTATATATTGAAGTTTGCACCTGCTATAATAGAATTGTTGGTAGCCTTTTTTCTATTTTTCCAGACTTTGGAACTTTTCTACTATTTTCAGCAAATTTTAAATTAGAAATTTCATTTTGTCAAAATATTACAATTTAAACTCTAATAGTATCTTGACTTGCATAATAGATATAAAAATCATTTTATATGCCTGTCAAAGACGGGTCATATTATGGGAACAGCGGGCAGGCAGGCTGGAACAGTTGATCTTCATGAAACTTGGGGAAAATGTTTATGGGCATAATATCTTGGCCAAGTTCAAAAACCAGCCAAATCACATCATCCACTTCACAGTTATGGCCGTTTATTTATGCAAAAATTACAAAATCGTCTTGTCTGCTCTCTAACTCAAACAGGTGTTGTCTGATCTTTATGAAACTTATGAAAATGTTTATGGGCATAATATCTCGGCCAAGTTCAAAAACCAGCCAAATAACTTCAGCCACTTCAGATTTATGGCCCTTTATTTATATAAAAAATGGAAAATTCGCATTTTCCGCTCTTTAACTCAAACAGTTGTTGTCCGATCATCATGAAACTTGGGGGCAAATGTTTATGGGCATAATATCTAGGCCAAGTTCGAAAACCAGGCAAATCACTTCAGCCATTTGAGAGTTTATTTTTTGTGGAAAAAATGGCCAATTTTTTATGGGCGTATTTTGTGGCATTTTGGCACTTGTTATTTATTTGAACATATTTAGTGACTGAGTATCAACAATGTTTGTTGCAAAAATTGGTAATTACGCAATTGTTTAGTTATTGGTCTTAATTTTAATAGCAATTAATAATGTTAATCATAGTCTTTTTCTTTAGTCAATAGAAGTTGTATAAATATCAACATGGAACTTAACCTCTTCAGTCAATGGACAAAGTAAGAAATAATTCACGGAAGCTGTGGTTTATCATTGTTTTACAACAGGGTGACCATTATGTCATATTATTTTATCCTGAGTGACAGTGAGGGATAAGATAATGACAAAAATGGTCATCCGGTTGTTAAACATTGATAAATCATTACCTCCATGAATTATTTCTATTCTAATAAAACAATTGTGGTACATTTATGACATTTATGTAACTGTAGAAAACGGCATTTCTTCCATAAACTGGCTATTCAGTCAATATAACACACAATATACTGCAACAGAGACTTATAGCCTGTGTCACTATTTAATAAAGATTAATACGTCATATGCAATAGCTTTCCAGTGGGAGTTACAGTTTTGTAATTGGAACAGCACCCTTCAAAACACGCCCTCCTCGTGTTGCTTATATTTTACCACAGTTGTCTCAAAGCCATTAAAGCTCGTATTAGAATATTTGTTATTCTTTATCATTTGAAAAGTGGCATTTAAATCTTAAGTCAATGGACAAATATGTGTTTTAATTAATTTTTGTATATGATATAGGGGCACTTAAATGACACTTTTGCATCTGTATTTACTTGAGAGGTGTAATGTCATTAAGTTCACTACTGTGTAATTTCCATTGAATATATCTGAAAATTCACTAAATATTTTATGTTGTTTAAGTTTACACAATTACTTGTATAAAATTTTGAGGCACCTGACATTTCCATTTTTTCTCTAGTCTATAACTTTAACAAAAGAGAAAAAATCAGTCAGCCATCTAGGAAGACCATGAAGATATATTTGAACCATCAAACACATTGGTCAGAGGAAACCAGAAGATAACTAGCCTGAAAACTTAAAAAAAAATAGATTTCACAAAAAAAACTGCTTTGAAAACAATGACCTGCAAAATGAACTCCACTTAAAACTGGGGTTCTTATGCTACTTAAATGATTAGCGGGCTGCACTGTGACATCTTCCATTTTTACACTTGTTAAAAGTAACAAGTAGAATGTTTACTTTTTTATATGGTTGTGGATCTGGTGATTAGGTTATTTATAGTCATTATTCATCCTTATACTGTTGCAACTGGTCATTATTTGTTAAACGAAATAATTTTTGTACAGAAAATAACTTTGGAAGTAAAGAATCAATTTCAAGTACTATAGTTCTATAAAACATTGTAGCAAGAATATTTCTGAACACTGAAATATCTTGTATGCATTATTTTTGGGGTTCTAGCAAGTCTGTATTTCTTTACGGCTTATTGACAAATTGACACCTGTTAATAATGGGGGAAGTGTATCACATAATGGTTCAATTGCACAAAAAATATAGCAATAGAAGAATTTGTTGAATAGACACCTGCACTTTTAAAACACAGTACCAAGCAAAAACCATTAAATACTAAGTCTTACCTTTAAATATCAATTTAATACAGATGATATATTTCCAATATTATCAATCCCAAACACTGTCTTGTACATGAACCTGCACACTGCGCATTATTATGGGATATCCGGGTAGGTAATAATTGATTACGCCCACACACTAATGGGTAGTTTTAAATACACTTTTGATTTGTTACTGTTGTTTGATTTTGATTTGATTCATCATGAATATCCTTTAACAAAATAAGTATTATTTAATAATACGTAAATATTTAACCTAGTTGTTTTTTCCGTGTCAGATATGATAAAAGGGTGTTTTATGTTATGAAGTTTATACAGTACAATACTAACATTTCCCATTCATACCATTTTCTTGATGTAAATAAATGAAATGAGGATTAATGATATTTATTTTTTGTTTTTAGGAATCTACAAATCAGCCTATAATGTTACTTAGTCAACTGTCTGTCCTAGATGAAGCAAGTAAGTTTGACAACTTGAGTTTATGTTAGGACCCCCACCCCCCCCCCCCCCCACCCTTTTTAGCTCACCTGACCTGAAGGGTCATGTCAGCTTTTGCAATCACTTGGCGTCTGTTGTAAGTCATTGTTGTCGTCGTCGTTAAAAATCTTTAAAAATCTTCCCCTCCAAAACCACTGAAGGGATTACTTTGAAACTTTGCACATATCATCAGTAAAATTTCCTCTAACAAGTTTGCACAAATCATTGCCGCAGACCAACCAACATGGCCGCCTTGGCTAAAAATAGAATAGGGGGTCAAAATACAGTTTTTGCCTTAAAGTTCAAAATGTATTACAGATACAGGAAAATAAAGAGAACTTCCTTCTTCAGCATCAAAAGCTCTACAAAACGCTCCATTGAGTCAAAGTTGTATGACAGCTTATTGTAGGAGTTATTGCCCTTAATTGTCAAAATTGATGATTATTGCCATTTTATCCTCAAAATCTAGAAAAATTATTAGAACTAGAGAAAAAGTTAGCAGTGGTAAGAGTGACTTCAATGTCAAGATTGTCTGATGAACTGTTATAATAGGAGTTATTCCCCTTGAATTGTTTTTTTGATCAGTTTTCATTGATTTTTAAAAATCTTCCCCTCTGAAACCACTAAAAATACTGCTTTGCAACTTTGTACACATCATCAGTAAAATGTCCTCTACCAAGTTTGCTCCAACCATGGCCGCAGATTAACCAACATGGACACCTTGGTTAAAAATAGAACAGGGGGACCAAATACAGTTTTTGGCTTATAGTTTGCCAAATATCTTTTGACCGGAATGAGATTGTAAATCATGATCGTTGACTCACTTACTATTGACTACCTACATGGACTTAGCTCAATATCTGATAGGGCTTAGATAAAAGAATAGTGAATGGACTATTTTGTCAATGGGGATGTGCAATAATAAAATATATCAATAGGTCAGATTTAATAATTCAATATATGATTAGGTCCCGTTTCATAACGTCCTAAAATATATGAATAGGGTGGGTTTTTTAAATCTCCGTCCGCAGACCTGTACATAAAAGTATCCCTAGTTACACCCCGTACCTAAATAGGTGGGAAATGGTTCAACAATTAGTTGAGGATATATGGCATAATGTTAAAAAAATTTACTCAAATATATCATAACAGCAGGTGCACAACTTGCACAAGTTCAAATCATAAATACATAATTTCAACAAACTTTTCAACTCGCCACCAGCTTGTTTATTATTTTGTTGATATTAAATTTGAGATGATATAAAGTGATATACAATTCTCACTCATTATGAAACCTATAAATCTTTAATTGTTTCAGTTTAACTAACATGGCATGGCTCCCACCCAACATAATGCAACAAGAGCAATGAGAGATAGAATTTTTGTTAGGTTGTAGTTTATGAACACGCTTTGAGATTCATAAATTGATCATCTGATGACATCATTTGTGCTTTTCATCTGACCCTGGCTAATATATATATATACTCTAGAAGTCAAATAGGTAAATTGTTAAGTGAAATCAGTTGAATCTTGAACCTTCGAATCTGTTAAACTAGATTAAATAATGTGTAAGAACACATAAGACTGGGTGCACATAATACATCTATGTGTCTTGGACATATGTATATTATAGTGTACACAAATGTAACTTATAGTGCTCACATTCCATATTGACATACTAGGTTTGATAAAATGTAGAATAATCAAAAAGCTATTTTTGATGATTGTGAAATTATATGATGTGCAGAAATAGTTATTAAAATGTTGGTTCTATAGACAATCACATGTCAGGTATATTGGTCAATCAAGTTTCGAAAAAAACTGCTTCCATAAAATTTCATCAAAGCTCACCTTACATTTTATTAATTCATGCATTACTCAGGTAAATCTGAACTTTCAACTTGATTGAACTAACAAATGAAAACAGCAGATTGTATGCAACTTGTATATTAGCTACATATTACAACATGTACTAAAATATTTTGTCATTGTGCTTTATTAATAACATGGCATTTGAAAATAAAGCAACCCATCTTTAAAAAAAATATATAAATGCTACTTTTTCAGTGGTAACTGCATGCCATCCCCCCCCCCAACCCCCAACCCCCACCCCAAATTTTCCAATAAAAACAAGACAACATGATATAAATAAGCATTTACATTTATTTATTTCACAATAAAACATGTACAATTGTACATATCCAATAACTTGCAAGAGTTATTGCCCTTTAATGATGTTTTTTTAATGCATTTTAGCTCACCTGACCCAAAGGGTCATGTGAGCTATTGCCATCACTTGGCGTCCGTCGTCGTCGTCGTCGTCGTTAACTTTTCTTCAAAATCTTCTCCTCCAAAACCACTGAAGGGATTGCTTTGAAACTTTGCACACATCATCAGTAAAATGTCCTCTACCAAGTTTGCTCAAATCATGGCCTCAGACCAACCAACATGGCCGCCATGGCTAAAAATAGAACAGGGGGGTCAAAATACAGTTTTTTGCTTATAGTTCAAAAAGTATAACAGATACAGGAAAACCGAACGGACCTTCCTTCTTCAGCATCTAAAGCTCTACAAAACACTCCATTGGGTCAAAGTTGTATGATGACTCCTTGTAGGAGTTATTGCCCTTTAATTGTCAAAATTGATGATTTTTGTCATTTTTGCCTCAAAATCTTGAAAATTATTAAAACTAGAGAAAAAGTTAGCATTGCTTAATTGTTCTGCTCTATGAGGGCTACAAAAATGACTTAAGGGTCAAGATTGTCTGATTAACCGTTTAAGAGTTATTCCCCTTGAACTGTTTTTTTTAATTTGTTTTAATTGATTTTTTAAAATATTCTCCTCTGAAACAACTGAAAGTACTGCTTTGAAACTTTGTACACATCATCCGTCCAATGTCCTCAACCAAGTAAAAATAGGACGGTGGGGGGGGGGGGGGGGTAAAATACAGTTTTTGGCTTATATTTAAAAAAGTGTAACAGATACAGGAAAACCGAAGAGACATGCCTTCATCTGCATCAAAAGCTCTATGAAACACTCCATTGGGTTGAAGTTGTATGATGACTCCTTATAGGAGTTATTGCCCTTTAATTGTGGAAATTGATTATTTTTGAAATTTTTGCCTCAAAATCATGAAAATTATTAGAACTAGAGAAAAAGTTAGCATTGCTTAATTGTTCTGCTTTATGAGGGCTACAAAAATGACTTTAAGGTCAAGATTGTCTGATGAACCGTTTAGGAATTATTCTCCTTGAACATTTTTTTAATCAATTTTACTTGATTTTAAAAAATCTTCTCCTCTTTAACCAATGAAAGGACTGCTTTGAAACACTGCACACATCATCTTTAGGACGTCCTCTACCATCTGACTACCTATATAGCTACGTTGGCTTTAAATAGAAAAAATGAAAAAAGGCGGGGGGGGGGGGGGGGGTAGGGGGGGTGGTTAGTCGAGAGAGTTTTCGACTGATAGTTAAAAAAGTACAACAGGTACAGCAAATTTGAAGTGAACTTCCCTTCTCCCTCTAAGCATCAAAAGCTCCTCCTTATAGGAGTTATTTCCCTTAATAGGTCGAAATTAATGATTTTGCAGAAGTGTTGGGCAATTCCTTATAGCAAAGAAAAGCTGGATAAAAAAGGGTTGTTTGGTTTCAGGTTCAGGTGAGCGATACAGGCTCCTGGGAGCCTCTAGTTCCTTTTTGTCTTGTAACCTAAAAACTATAACAGATAGAGTACTTAAATGGTCACGTGCCATGGTTGATGACCTTTTACTTTGAACTGTGACCTCACTGACCCATTATAGTTTTTTGAATGACCTCACGGTCCCATTATAGTTTTTTTAATGACCTCACTTTCCCGTTATAGTGTTTTGATTGACCAATTCCTATATGCACATATGTTCTTACAATTTTCTAATCACAACCTGTTGTCAGGGGGCCCACAAAGATGGATATGATCTCTCTGATATCTAGTTTCCTTTTATAATTACTGCCATTATTATTTTTTAAAATCTGTATGCCATTGATATACTTAATCCAATACAGTCATACCAGTGCTTAAAAAACCACATGTATTGTTTAGTTTGTTGATGACAACTTAAAATTACTTAGTGTTAGACAATGTTCAATTTTCGTCTATTTCATTTTTATTCGAAAAAAATCATCTTTAAATAGCCCATTATATATTTATGTGTTTAGCTTGAATTAATGTTTATATACATTGTACATTACTAATAGCTGCAGACTAGGATTTTATATTTATTATTTGTATATTAAAATTTATTGTCAAATACATTTAACAGTAACTTTAAACCTTTAAATTACAAAATTCATACAGAAATTATAATTTGATTGACAGTTTGGTCATACAGCTTATGTAACCTAATGCTGTCAACAATTTCTGATGTAGACTGTATAAATTTCATCTGTTGTCTCCATTGTGAAATTGCTACTTTTCAATAAAAGTGCTATTTTTAATAATTTTATGATAATTAATGCATAATAAATAGATATAATAACATAATTTAGCAAGTTTAATATTTAATTTTTTCTTCTTACAATTTTACAAGCAATGAAATGTACCATAAGATGTTATTATCATATGAAATCAAAATGATGTAAGACCCCTTATCTTGATTTGTCAACTGCAGGTGGTTTTATCTGTCAAAATATGTACAGAAACAAATCATATAACTGATGATGAGTCAGGTGGCACATAATTACACCTTAAAAGGAAACTTTTCAAGCACAATCTGTCAAAATATGTACAGAAACAAATCATATAACTGATGATGAGTCAGGTGGCACATAATTACACCTTAAAAGGAAACTTTTCAAGCACATGTACTTCTCCAAAAGAAATTTGATATGCATTTATTGATATTGATAGGAAATTAACTTCAAGTCATTGCTAACCTTTGGGTTGGCCCAAACCAATGTTTGACCTGATTCACTAAAGTATGAAGTCTGAATAGTACAATATCACAATATTTGTTTGAAGTTTGTATTTTAATGTGTCACTTCTAAGAGGATGAAATGCACAGATAATGCTTTCTGGGGTTCAAATACAAAATGCTGTTTTATATTACCAAATAAAAAGAAAAAAAAAGATAAATGTCCTGCCAAAATATACTCTTTGTTGATATATTTTGTTGAATTTTTGTTAGAATCTTACTTTGTATTTTTAAATAATTTCACCAGTATATGAGGAACCTTATTATACATGTAAACTGCTAAGCTCATGATCGGGAGGCTGGTGGGCAGTTAATGACCAACCCTTGAAATTTCCTAAATGGGTAAACATTTCAGATCTTTTCCTTAAAGTTAATTAGGGGAATTAGTTTTTTGTAGGAAGTAAATAAATTATCACTTGATGGTCATTTGGTCTAGTACTGATCAACAAAATATCAACAACGGGTTTGTCAGATTAGGCAATTACAGTCGTAATATTACCAGTTTTCTGTGGTTATAATTTAGGATTCTAATTGGATGCTCTTGCTGAGAAATTTGGTATACAAACTCAACAACAAAACTAAAATGATATTCTTATAATGTACTTGTGCCCAACTTGCTGAGAGGTTTTATGGTTTCCGACACATAATTGAAGTCACCGTTTAATTTTATTTTCTCCACCAAGAAATACAGCTTTATTAAATCGATGTACTAGTATTGCAAATTAATGATACAAACTAATTATATTGTGTTACTTTGGGTCAATGCAACAGTTTTGAGCAAAAGACATTACCGAGGTCTGCTCTTTTGAAAAACAATGGACATCTGGGACACAAAATATGATTAACATTACAAAATGGAAGCTTATAGCCTAGTTTTTAGTGTATTAATAACCTTGCAGCATATGTTTTGGTTGAGGTGGATGTCAGTTTTCTAGCTGAAGTTGTAAATTTATTTTTCAAACAATTTTAGTAGAAAACTTAACAGAAGTAATGCATAGCAGACAAAATCTTTTATAAAGTGTTTTTATGAAATAATGAAACATTATTGTTCTATCTGACATGTTGATTATGTATATACTTTACATCATTATTATGTAGGATATGGAAACTGTACAAGGTGCCATTTCTTTGATGAGAGATAAGGAAATCTGGGATGTTGAAGACAATTGTGCTGTTCATACCTGTCTGGTGATAAATTTTTCCAGTCACCATGAATCAGTGAGTTAACATTATTTTTTCCCCAATTGATTAAGTTAGGGCCCACTGTGGGGGTGGGGGAGGGCAGATACTCAGGAGAGCTCCCTTTTGTGTTTGTCAGATTATGAAATGAAAAGCCTGACCTCAAACTATAATGGGTAACCTGTTTAGAGGGTGCCACAATAACATGCACCATAAAGACCCCTTGTTTAGTTTTAAAAAAGTAGATATATCTAGCCACAACAAAAGGCATCTCTATACACAATACTTCATACTTTTCCAGTGGCCATCAACATTTTCTGTCCTTTTGTCCATCTAATGTCACAAATTGATGTATTTTTTATAAACCTGTTATTCTCCTCAATATATAGCTGAAATATTACTTGCTGGACATTAATCAATCAATCTATAGTCGCATCTATAAAGATTTTTCTCTCATGCTTCAAAATCCCCCTCCCCCCTTTTTTCCCCATATATATTTTTTAAATGGCCTTGTGAAAAACATATCATGACAAAAACTTATAAATAAAATTCTTTCTACATAAGGCATTTCTGTAATGGGTGAAAAAAAGCCTCTTCAACACAGAACAGCAATAGTACCTGGTTATACATATGTTAGCCTTGGCTAGTTTAGGTTTTTTTTTACCCCAATCCCAGGGCAGTTGACATAGAAATGGTGAATGTCTATCCAGAAGTATTGAAAGCACTCTCAAGCTTACATTTCTTGTCTTACTTTTATACAATTAAAATCAAATGTTAATATCAACAACATCTGGGAAAAGTTGAAAACGGTGCCGATTGATATTTGGGACAGTTATGTCCCTTTGAATACAGTCGAGGAACCAGTTATCGTGCGTCCGGTGATTCCGCTCATGTAACATTTCATCCAATTTCGGTATTATTTAAAAGATATATATATTTAATTTAACCTTCCATGGACAAATGTGGTTTTTATATCACATTTTCGGACGTTTAATTCTGCAGCGTAATTTTTATAAACATTTGTTTATTAAATATCTTCAAAACTGCTAACCTGAAAGACACGATCTTGTAAACTTCAATAAATCTTTAGTACTAGTATATCAATGACTGTTTTATTTCTTTTATTGTAAAAATGTTTAACTTTAGAATTCTTACATATAAAAATCTGTTCTTATATTCAATCATGTATTGATTTTTTATGCACATGCAAGATATCACCGGACATAACATTGTTTACATAAAACAAGGTCATGCTGAACAAAATGACAAAATTAAATACTTTACCGATGAACTTTAACAAATTTGGTTGTTTATTTTAAAAATAATATATTCAAAGATAAAAACATTAAATTTTCACAATAAAATATTTTTTCTGAAACTAAAAAAATTTACAAAAATGTCTTGGGTGCGCGATAACACCGGACTACTCTGTAGATGATTGTATGAAAAAGAAATTGTGTCAGTGCCGCAGTGCATATATATATATTTGTTATCACATTTTATACCCTGCCACACAAAGTGGCGGGGTATTGTGTTATACCCTCCATATGAATAGGAGTGTCTGTCTGTTAAAATTTAGATTCCGGATAATATTTCAAAAAGCTTGCATCCCATTTCAATGAAATTTTGGTATAATGTTACATATCAGGTGGGTAAGACGCCTATTGATTCTGGAGGAATTCTGTAAAAGGTCAGTCAGAGTCAACAAAAATGTTTACAAATTTTTACAAAAAAGATTTTTCCTGAAATTAACTTGAAAAATATGCAATTGATGTCAATGAAAATTTGTGGTATAGATATTAGGTGGATAAGAAGCCTATTGACTTTAGGGAAATCCATCAAATTTTAGTGTCACAGTTTTACCAAATATGACGTTTCCATACAATAACTCAAAAAGTTTGCATTTTATTTCTATGAAACTTTAGAATATTATTACATATCAGGTAGCAAGAATCCAATTGGTTCTGGGAGAATTCCATAAGAGACCAAATTCACCAGTTTACAAAAATGTTAAAATTAAATTTAATAACAGGGGATATCAATGGTCCCTAGTATCTTTTGAGGTAAGCTTCTGATATTTGGTATATGGGTAGATACTATCAGGGCAATGTGTCGCATTCCATAGTTGATGACCATGATTTTGAATTTTTTACCCTAAGGTTGGTGGGACCACAGAGATGGATACTATCTCACTGATATCTAGTTTTATTTAGTTGTTCATTTTCTTTATTTAGATGTTCCACTGACTTTAGAATATTAAAAATGTATTTACAATATAGGTTAAATAAAGAAATCTGAAAATTCATCTCAGCTTGTACATGTTAAATGATTTTTTTGTTGAATTTTGTCAAAAATCATTTCTTTAAACAAGATTTAGATTGTTTGGTTTGCCCATTATTGTTATGGTTTGAATGAGTTAAAATTTTGGTAGTTTTATTATCTTCTTTGATCACACATTAAGTAATATACACAGAAACATGCAACACTGGATGGTTGTCAATAAATCATCCATAATCCTGTGTCAATCTAATTAAAATTAAATCTTTCACTTGCTCCCCCTTTTTTGTTTTTGGTCGCTGCGTTGTAAGATAGACACAGCGACCATAGCAAAAAGGGGTGAGCAAGTGAAAGGTTTAATTTTAATTAGATTGAATCCTGTGTCAATTAACCCTTATGATTCTGGTTTATTTTTGGATTATAATATTTAATAATATTTAATTTAATAACCTCAGTGAAACTGTTTTTGCTAAAGAAATTACTTTTTATTAGTTGTAATGTCCATAATGAAATAAAAATTCCATGCAAGGGTAAACAAAGATTTGTATAATTTCCACAATTACTGGCAGATTTTTTTTAGGGAAATTAATTTTTTTAGACATGTAACAAAACTGCTTCTGAATAGACGGTTGTCTAGACAATCGTCTATTTGAAATGCAAATTTGTGTATAGCAGAGAGGACTAGACATCTTTACAAAAATTTGGTAAACAACCTTATGAGTTACAGTCCTGGACAACTTAGGTTTACCTGTGAGTTGAAGCTTTTTTTATGAAGATGACTACACATCTTCATGAAATTTAAATCACAGTTACAGCATGATGAGGTCTGTTCACTGGAAAAATTCTCTAGGACATTGCCAAATATTTCACACTTGAGTGAACTTAGAAAAATAGGGGTGTTTACCAATATGTGCAAGCAGGACATTAGTGTGACTTAGACACATGTTCTTGTTACTCCTTCAAAATTACCCCATTAATTAATTTAACAACCTGTTTAGTAGCTGCGAAAATGTAGCTCTGATGGTCGCTCTTTTTTTTTGCTACCATATGGTCACAAAAAAAAGGGCAACCATCAGAGGAACATTTTGGCAGCTATTTGCTCACTCAGTTTAAAAAGGCACAAACAAACTGCAAAGTTTTCAGGCCTTGTTTTTAGTGCATAAAAACTAATCATAAAACATGTACAACAAGGTCATTTTATCACATCAATATAGTATCTGCTCAGTTATAGCAGACCACTTGAAACCTTATCTGAGTATAAGTTGTTGTTGGTCAGGGTATTTACATTTTTGGAAGATGAATTGTCCCATTTGTTTAAATACAATAGCTGTTGTTCTCTGGTGGCTGCAGTTCATTTTTTACTGCCACTTTCAGCAATTTTTCAGCTATATCATGGCATCAAGTTTTTATTGGGGGAGGAAGCCGGAGTACCCAGAGAAAACCCCTGACCTGCGGTAGGAAAACTGGCAATCCTTGTCCATTAAGATCGGAGTCGAGTACACCCTGCCCGCAGTGAGACTCAAACCCACAACCTCAGTGTTGACAGACCACGTGATCAATAGCAAACAAACTACCTTAACCACTCGGCCACCAAGGCCCAGGCATTGTTGTGCAGTTCCAATCAAAACTAGAGTAAAAAAACTTGTGAGCATTTCTCACCATTGATACCCCCGCTTCACAATTACTAGACTATTAGACTATATCCCAAAGTTTCATTGAAATTAAATGCAAACTGTTTGATTTATTAAATGCAAACTATCCAGAAACATCTTTTTTGTAAAAAATGTCTAACATTTTTGGCAACTGTGACCTTGAAATTGGACTGGTTTACCCCAAAATTGATAGACTTCTGATCCACCTACATTTAAACTATATCCTAAAGATTTATTGAAATCAAATAAAATCTTTTTTGAGTTAATGTCTGAAAGCACCTTTTTTTTTGTAAATAATTTTAATGATTTGTCTACTGTTATCTTGAAATTTGATGGATTTCCTCAAAAATCGATAGGCTTCTTACCAAACTGATATGTAACAATATCCTTTAGTTTCATTTAAATCGGATGCAAGCTTTTTGTATCATCAACCGGAAACCAAATTCATAAAAAAATACTTTGATCATGTCTAAAATTTGATCTAAATCATAGGTGTAAGTCATGGTGTTTCTAAACTTGTTGTTTGTATTTTGAATGTCTTATTTATGCACATAACAATTATTCTTAATTATTATTTTCTTAAGAAAAATTAATTCATTAGAAATACAAAAACTGTAAAAAAGGGGAGATTACTCATAAAACTTTGAAATGAG
Organism: Limnoperna fortunei; assembly: GCA_944474755.1. Classification (NCBI taxonomy): domain Eukaryota; kingdom Metazoa; phylum Mollusca; class Bivalvia; order Mytilida; family Modiolidae; genus Limnoperna; species Limnoperna fortunei. Next base: position 47,054,346 of record OX104118.1, on the reverse strand, counting down.
ATGCATTTTCTTATCCCTATGTCATCAATGGGGGACAGTCCTGAGATGAGATGACAAGAAAATGCATCAATTTTCATAAATGTAAATTTGTTTATTGCTCTTTTGTAATATTGTGATGTCACAGTGTTTCGTGACGTCTTGACATCAATATGAAATGATAGCTACAAGGGTGAGATAGGATATTATCTCTATATTTCAGTGTTTTCATTTGATCTTTATATGGGGTATTATCAGATCATACTGCTCAAGTCATTGTTAAGTACATGTAAAGACAATAATGTCACAATGTTACAAAAGAGGGATAAAAGGTAATTTACGCTTTATGCAACTCCATGCATTTCTCTTAAGAGATATGGATGAGAAACGGCATATAGTTTCAAAACACATAAATAATCTACATGTATAAATACCGCACACACAGGTCAAAGGAAATTACTGCAAAATAGTGATAATAATTTATTGTTCTCTATATTATAGTTTTTTAAAGGGTAAATTAGGGCCAATTTTTTTCTTCCATAATTTTTTCTTTAAAAATCTTCTCCTTCAAAACCACTTAAAGGATTGCTTTGAAACTTTGCCCACATCATCAGAAAATTGTCCTCTACAAAGTTTGTGCAAATCATGGCTTCAGACCAATCAACATGGCTCCCTTGGCTAAAAATAGAACAGGGGGGTCAAAATAGAACTAAGATAAAAAGTTAGCATTACTTCATTATTCTGCTCTATGAGAGCTACAAAAATGGCCTGCTGGTCAAGATTGTCTGATGAACCATTTAAGAGTTATTCCCCTTGAACTGTTTTTTTTAATGAATTTTTATTTACTTTAAAAAATCTTCTCTAAAACCACTGAAAGGACTGCTTTGCAACTTTGTACATATCATCTGTCAAATGTCCTCTACCAAGTTTGCACAAACCATGGCCACAGATCAACCAACATGGCCACCATGGCAAAAAAAATAGGTGGGGGCAAAATACAGTTTTTGGCTTATATTTAATAAAACATTTATTTAATCAATCATTATAATATAAGACTAAACATTACAATAAACTTAAACAAGTCTAGGGAACAAACCAGTCAGAAATTATCACACAGGAGACATTGACAGTAGGATGTTCATGTTTAATGTCTGTCAAAAACTGTAAAACGTTAAATACTTCAAATATTCTTTTTTTGTGGGAACTCTGCAGATGAAAGTTTAGCCTAGGGACTATTCTTCCAGGTAGCAGGATGAATAGCCAGAGGCATTATGCCATAGCTATTTTTCTGACTAGCCGGAAAAATAGCAACTGCCTTAAATATAAATGTACTGTAAGTACAAGAAGTAAATTCATTAATTTGAATCTGTATCTCATTGTAGAATTCTATGTAAAAAAATTAACATGTGCCACAAATACTTTGTGTTGACTTCAGATGTGGGAAAGCCAATTAAATAATGGACACTTTCCCTGGTATAGTCGCCTCAGTTACCAAAAACATGCAAAATCACTGATATTTCATCATTATCAATATATTTTAAGATTCAAAATTGCATTTCTTACTGTAGAATATGGAGACTATACAAGGTGTTTTTTCTGTGGAGGAGGACTCAGAAATTGGGATGCTGGAGATGATCCTTGGGTAGAGTATGCACGGTGGTACAGACAAGGCATCTAGAAGCAGTAAGAATCAATTTTGTGCAATATACATGTAATTAAAATTAAATCTTTCACTTGCTTCCCGTGTTTCTATTGTGCTGCGTAGAAGATTTAATTTAACATAATCCAGTTTAGGACTTATCCGGGTAACATAAGATCATGTGACTTTATGGCCTTTACATTTGAAAGTGGTTTAACTCATTAGACAGAGTTTATATGCACACCTTAATTTGTCATAGTCAGCAGTGACAGAAATTAACGGTCGCCCACTCGCCCACGGCGACTAAATTGTCAGCTGGGCGATTAAAATCTTGTTTCAAAGGAGCCCAGCTGGCGACTAAATTCTCAATGAGGACCTGGGCGAGAGAAACTTGTTGATAAGGGGGCCAAACCTCTCTGACGAAGCTTTTTTTAAATAATAAAGCATTTTATTAACGTACATGTTTACCGGAAACAAAAGTTACTTAAACTGATCCCGAATTTCGAAACCCAGTCGCGAAACGCGGAATATTTCGTGTTTTTTCCGTAACAGATCGTAACTACAATCATTTTCTGTTTTCCGATATGCAATCGTCGATGTGGAAATTTGTGAAAGGGGGCAATCCTCCGGATAAAAAAAGAAAAAAGGGGATGACAAGGAGGAATATTATAAGGAATATGAAGCCTCTAAACGATCGAGAACGTATTTAAAAGAGTGGGAGAAGGGCCGAAGTTGGTTAATTAACACCGACGATGGGATGATTTGTTCAATTTGTAAGGAATTCGGGGATAAAAATGTAATGAACCAATTTATTAGCGGTTGTGTTAAAAAACTTTTGTAAAAATAAAGATGTACTTAAAAATTTATTAAATTTTTGAGGGTGCGTGCCTTTTACACGAATTGTTCATTCTCAATGGTGACACCTGGGCTACTACATTTTGATCTGGGCTCCTAAATTTTAAAATGTAGGGGCCCAGGTGGCTACTGGCTAAAAAAGTTAAGTTCTGTCCCTGTAGTGGATTCCTAAAGTACCAACCAACTGGAAATATTGGAGCTCCAGCTTAATGTAACTTGATACCTTATGGGCCAGAAACTATGCTTTTCCAATAATTTTGTTGATTTTTAGAAATGTTCCGTGACAACAATGCACGATTCTTTTGATTGTTTTGATTGTCTTAAATCTTCTACTGAGTGACAATTTATAGAAAAAAAGAAGGTTCAAGTGAAAGATTTTGTGCAGCTGTTTTTGCTACTTTTTTATGCCCCCGCGACGACATGTCGGGGGGCATTAAGTTTTACTCATGTCCGTCCGTCTGTCCGTACGTAAGTCCGAACAAATTTCCGTCAAGCTTTTCTCAGAAACCGTACATGAGAACAATTTTAAATTTGGCAGAGTGGTTCAGTATCACAAGTTGTACGTCCTAAGCAAATTTCAGACCTGTCGGACAACTACTTCCTGTTTGGGACTTCATTTGTACGTAAATACGTCCGTCTGTATGTACAAATTTCTGTCAAGCTTTTCTCAGAAACCGTACATGAGAACAATTTGAAATTTGGCAGGTTTGTTCAGTATCACAAGTTGTATGTCCTAAGCGACTTTCAGACCTGTCGGACAACTACTTCCTGTTTGGGACTGGGCCGATATGAAAATGTGTTAACACAAGTATGAAAATTTCCGTCAAGCTTTTCTCAGTAACCTTACATGAGAACAATTTGAAATTTGGCAGGGTGGTTCAGTATCACAAGTTGTATGTCCTAAGCGATTTTCAGACCTGTCGGACAACTACTTCCTGTTTGCGACTGGGCCGATATGAAAATGTTCTAACATGAGTATGAAAATTTCCATCAAGCTTTTCTCAGAAACCATACATCAGAACAATTTGAAATTTGGCAGGGTGGTTCAGTATCACAAGTTGTATGTCCTTAGCGACTTTCAGACCTGTCGGACAACTACTTCCTGTTTGCAACTGGGCCAATATGAAAATGTGTTAACATGAGTATGAAAATTTCCGTCAAGCTTTCTCAGAAACTGTACATTAGAACAATCTGAAATTTGGCAGGGTGGTTCAGTATCACAAGTTGTACGTCCTAAGCGACTTTCAGACCTGTCGGAAAACTACTTCCTGTTTGCAATTGGGCCGATATGAAAATGTGTTAACATGAGTATGAAAATTTCCGTCAAGCTTTTCTCAGAAACCGTACATGAGAACAATTTGAAATTCGGCATTGTGGTTCAGTATCACAAGTTGTACGTCCTAAGCGACTTTCAGACCTGTCGGGCAACTACTTCCTGTTGCGACTGGGCCGATATGAAAATGTGTTACCATGAGTATGAAAATTTCCGTCAAGCTTTTCTCAGAAACCGTACACATGAACAATTTGAAATTTGGCAGGGTGGTTCAGTATCACAAGTTGTACGTCCTAAGCAACTTTCAGACCTGTCGGACAACTAATTCCTGTTTTCAACTGGGCCGATATGAAAATGTGTTAACACCAGTATGAAAATTTCCGTCAAGCTTTTCTCAGAAACCGTACATTACAACAATTTGAAATTTGGCAGGGTGGTTCAGTATCACAAGTTGTACGTCCTAAGCGACTTTCAGACCTGTTGGACAACTATTTCCTGTTTGGGACTTACTTTAGCGGGGGCATCCGTGTCTCATGGACACATTCTTCAATTTTTTATTTTAATCAATACAGAAATGTTTTATTCCAGAACTTTTATCATTTATTGATTCATATACATCACAGGCATTGAAGTTAGTAAAAAAAATGTCTGCTGATTATGACCTTGAAAAGTCATTGAATAAGCATTACAGTTGTAAACATTCCTTACAATATACACCATGTTACGTCACATATTGTCGCCGGCGACAATATGTGCATTCATTTGTTAGCATAAATTGTTGTCAGCGACGATTTGTGCCGCATGTTGGGGTCACCTATTTATCGTTGTTCAGCGACAATATATGCCTTTGAAAAATTTTTGAGTGCACAAATTGTTGCTAGGACATAATTTTTCTGTGGCTTTAATAACGTTATCTGTATAGTAAAATAAAAGAGAAATCATTGGTTTTTCATGAAATTTTTACTAAATTTCAATTTTGGCTCTGTCAAACAGTGGAGATGGAGACTTATACCTGTAACAGTGGAGATAGAGACTTATACCTCTAACTTTAACTTTGGAGTAATTACATTTCATTCATGATAATGAATAAATTTTGTCTAAAATATTTGTCAACAAAAATCGCAAAAGAGATTTTGAATCAATTTTTTAAAAAATAATCCAAATTCGGGTTACGCAACAAGCGAGTGTCTCAGGCAATGACGCAGCAAGCGGTATTGCCGGTACTGTTCGAACCGTACCTCTTTAAACAGCACCAGTTTTTTTGTAAATTGAAATAAAAAATGCCTGTTTTCAACTGAGTCATTTTTAAATTTTAGTGGCAGGAAACTCCCAGAATGCAGGACTTCGCACCATTTACCCCAGAGATTCTGGGGGCCCCAGAACCCTTGCCGTAAATGACACAGGGGTAGGAGGGTCACTTCGTGTCCCTACTTTTCACATCTCTGAACAAAATCATGGTTAGACAAAAGAGGGAACAACAAACACAACATAAATATCAAAAACTAGCGACACGAACTCCACTTAAAAGTCCAGGTGCTGCGGAAGGGTAAGCAACTCCACGCGTGGCACTCATCGTATCAGTCAGGTTAAAATTCCGTAATTTGTCATATACGGGTGTAGTCATATTACAGAAAGAAAGAGGGAATGTGGTTACGACAAACTTAACAAATCAGTTGTCATATGTGAAATATATGCGTAACGGTCAACCAAGTCATGTTGGCGATTGTAAATATTTCTAAGTGATGACTACATATGTACAACCATGAACCCTTAGGGTTAAGTAGTTTTCTGTCAGCAGACACCCTCTATCAATGGAATCTGTATAGGAAATACAAACTCTCAAGTACCTGATCAACTGAGAGATGTACACTATGAATGCAGGTGCTGGTGAAGTGTTAAAATAAAACAAAAATGAAAATTAAAATCGTCCCTTTTGTCGTTAATGTTTCTTTTCAACCAGTCTTTATTATCAACTTCTGGATGTAAGTCGAGTTACAAGGCAGACCTAGCTGTCTCTCTGGGGTCCTTAACATGACAAAATGTTATCAATCAGAATGTCAGATCTATAAGAAAAAGTATTCGGCTTACAGAAATCAATTGGCAATAGACACATTTCGATATGGCCGCCATTATCTATTTCAAATTTGTATAATAAACATATGATTATTCACGACATCTTTATGTAACAGGAAACCAAGTTTTGAACATTTTTTCATTTTTGCAGATTTGAAATGACCACCATAAAACGTCAACATGTGGGTCATAAGGTGCGGCATATCCTATTCCACTTATGTACCAATTAATATTAAAATTCATTAGATTCTGGATTTTTAAGAATCCATTTTGATTTTTTTTTTCATTTTTAATTTGGCCGCCATAATCGAACTCAAGTTTTTACGACAAACATACATTGGTAACATTTTACTCCAGCAGGAAACCAAATTTGATGAACATTACTCATTTTAATATATCAACTTCCCCAACCTCGTACTTTTCATTTTTAATTGGTGCAGCAAGTTATAACTGCCTACAATGTGTGCTGTAAATGCTGTATATATTGTCGCAGATGATGTAAAACTACGGCGACAATTTGTGCTGTTAAAAGCAGCATATATTGTAGCTGTATTCTATATTGCACATATTGTCGCCCTGCACAAATTGTCGCCGGCGACAATATGTGCCGTAACACACCAGAAGTGTTTCAGTGATGATGTTTGTTTTTTTTAAGTCCGATTTAATTTCAAGTAGTTTATGATTGATTGATTGATTGATTAATGGTGTTTAATGCCCGAGCAGCAATATTTCAGCTATATTCAGGCGATTATGTAGTGTGTTAAATAAATATTGAATATTTACTATAAATTGTTTACTATTACTCTCAAATGAAATCATAAGGATGTCTTACCAGCAAATGGTTTCTCTCAAATAGACTGTTTTATTTGCTTGCATAATTATTTTTGACACAATATTTGCAGCATGTTCAAAATTCAATTGATAATAAACAATAGTCTGAAAAGTCTATTGTAAAAATATTTCTTTTTCATTACATTTTTTAAAAAATGATACACAATTTCAAATTTATAGATTTACTAAAATAGGATATATTTTCAAATAATTAGCCAATTGATATTTAAAAAACACATCAAGTTAATATCACTGGGTTAATATATGCATTTATAATAGCACCTCAACCTATCAATCCACATTTGTTTGCACTTTATTATATATCTGCAACAAACAAATTTGTGGATGAAAAAATAAATAGTAAATTTGGCATAAAAAGATTCCCTATAAACACACTTCTCATTAAAAGAAATCTATTTGAAAGTATTGCACAATTGTCACATGGAACCCCAACTGGTGACACATAATGTCATATAGATCAATAAGTTATTACTTCAGAAAGATTAAAAAATCATTTCCACCTTCCTGCTGAGATTGAACTTAATTTTTTTCCTTTAGTAGCCAGCTAGGCCCCTAAGCTACAAACCAGGACCCAATAATATAATTTAGGGCTAAAAGAATTATCAGACAGACACAAAGAAAAATGCCAATTTTTAACAGAAAACAATCTCAGAATTTGGGAACAATAAAAGGGTATATAATCCACTGTTTATAAGAAAAATGCTCCTAAAATAAGGTAGTCTAATGGTTAAGGAAGTTCGTCTACTATTGATTATGTGGTCTGTCAACACTAAGATTGCAGGTTCAAGTCTCACTACAGGCAGGGTGTGCTCAACTCCAATCTTAATTGACAAGGATATCAGTTGAACTACAGACATTAAAATTTATCTGATTATATGCATAAAAGCAGAATGTTTTCCTACATATATTTCCTTTCTTGCACGGTGCATATATCATAGGAACCCATACAAAACAACAACTAATATCTACCACGGTCTTGAAAAAAAATTTAAAAGACCTTTATTCTGGACTTTAAGGAAAAGCACATACACATCCCAGCTTAAGCAAACACAATATTTTTTATTTGAAGACTGGTAAAATGTCCGACATGACTCAGGAAAATTTCCAGGGCCTTGCATAAAACCCCCAGGTGTAAATCACTCCCGGCTGCTCCATTACGAGTAATGGGACCTCTTTGTCGCTTCATCCATAAAAAAAGGAGCTACATTTTTGTACTTGAAAATTTTAACATTTGAAATCCATAGAACAGGTAAAGTACTAGGAAGATCTAAGAAAATATTTGCTTTGGATATGTTCCTTGTTGAGAAGTATTGTATCCTGCTGGGTCAACAAACACAGTTCAAATAAGTTAAAATTACTTCATAACAACATGTTAAAAATGATTAACTCTTAATTAAGCAATTCTCTGTTGTATGTTTTTTTTTATGGACTCTACACACCCCTGCCCTCGCCCCACCTCACCATAGAATTGCTCTGAAAGTGGCATCACAACTTCATTCAGATAAACAAAAAACACATTTTGCCAAATAAACAAAAAAACAAACACAAACATTGTGGAACTTGTGGAAAAAAATATGCACATCAGATAAACAAACAAACAAACATTGTTGAATTTGTGAGGAAAAAAAAAAGACGCACATTTGTGTTAAGAACCATATAAGCATTTAAAGATCTAAAAAGTGAGATTCTAGTAAAGAGTGTAAAATATTTTAGAATGTAATGGAATTATTGTCTGACTTTTGAAATGACAGCTTTTATCTCTTGTTAAGGTGTTTTTTGATAAGAAGAAAAGCAGTAGTTTGAAGCAAATGGTTTTTTTTTGCATGTGCAGAATTAACCAACATGCATAAACTTATTAGTTCTTTTAAAGCAGGAATAAAGGATCCAAAATCACTGTTAACTTCAAAATATTTCAATACAAAACGCTCAATGAAAAAAAATGTACATTGAAGCAGCTGAAAATTTAGGCTTGAAATTGTCTTTAAATTTTGTACAATTGGACACCATTATTTTTACAAAAACTACCTGTTTTAAGTTGTTGATTTTACTGATAATAAATATTTGTTGCAATCAATGTTGATTATATAGTAAACGTTTATTTAATCCTCACAATAAGTAGTGATCGTATTTGTTATTCTTGTTCCTTTATCCATGGCAAGCAATTGTTGAAATAATTTGTGAAATGAATACAACTTTCATAATATGCCCAATGAAATCATGTTTTTTATTCCTGGAAGTTTTTATACCAGACCATACCACTGTATTTTGTGGGGGTGAATCATAAGTCACTGCAAGGTTAAAGTGCAATTAATTTGTTCAAACCTTACCTTTCATCACGCAGGGGGAGGAGGTGTAACTAAGGATATTTTTTGGTACAGGCCTGCGGACGGAGATCTGAAAACCCATCCTATTCATATCTTTTTGGACGTTATAAAACAGGACCTAATCATATATTGAATTATTAAATCAGACCTATTCATATTAAACAATTAATGACTTTGATATAGGTCGCTATCAGTATTTATCAGCCAGATAAAATTTAATATTTATATACATTTTTGAGGGCTGATCAATCCTGATAGCGACCTATATCAAAGTCATTAATTGTATAATATGAATAGGTCTGATTTAATAATTCAATCTATATAAAAGTGATTAATTGTTTTTTTACATGAATAAAACCACCATCTCCCTTGATCAGAAAAACAGAGGATGTCTTTTCTACTGGAGCCCCTGCTTACATTTTGTAATTGTTGTTACCCTTAATGTTTTTTATTTAATACTGCATTTTGATATCAATTTGCTGGTAATCCTGAAATTCCAGTTTCAAATATTGAGAAGAGTATAAATGAATCAACATATCGCAGAGCCGACGTTTCTCCCATTTGTTGTTGTCACGCACAATGTACAATTAATACAATCGATTTGATTGGACCAATGAATTTGTAAAGACGGCTATTCCGATTGGCTAAAACATAAAAACCAGGTCGATATCGTATTCCGCTTGACTACTATGCAGCGGAATCATGCAGCGTACAAACATGTTATGTAATTTTAGTACTGTTGTGATTTATCGTGAACCAAAAGTTGTTTTTAGACCAATCAAAAACACGCAAAATTCTATTCATGTAATAAATTTTATTACTGCACATCCCCATTGACAAAATAATACATTCACTACCAAAATGATTAAGTGATAATAATGGAACACTTTGTAAAATCTGGATGGTGTACATAGGCTTAACATGCTTAAGATGAGAATTGAGGCATGGATATATGCCTTTCATTACAAAATGATCCCTGGAAGAGTTTTTAAATGTCTTTTTATGTAATTAGTGTGATTTATAGTATGATCAATTTGTAAATAACACACAGTTTAAATGAAATTAAAACCAGTAGGTGTCTTGGTTACTGTTTTTGTAGAACCACATGAAAGTGCAGCAAATCATGTAACTGTGTTGGCAGAGTATTAACTGTAAATAGCACCTGTTCAATTCAGTCCAATCTCTTCACAGAATGATTTTTTGTTAGGGTCAACTTTTAGTTGTCTTGCATCAGCTTTATAGAATGTCATTTACCTTAGGTGTGGCCTCTTTAATGAAACCAATTTTAATTTAACCTGTATGTATTTATATTATAACATTATAACATGTACATTTTTGGGAAGTTTAAAAATCTTAAGTACAATGGGGTCATGGTTAGACACAGGGTTTACATGTACCAGGAAATATTAAATTGGAAATGAATAGCAGAAGAAAAAGAACTAGGAAGATATATTTGCTTAACATGTTTCTTGTCTGGAAGTATTGTACTTACTGTATCCCACTTAGTGGATTATTTGTGATAACAAATAAAGTTCAAATTAATACATGTACATTAATAAGTAGCTAAATGTAACACCTTTATTATGCACCCACCCCCCCACCCGCAAACTTGTTTTTTTTTTTTTTTTTTTTTTTTTTTCGGGGGGAGGGGGGGGGAAGGGGTATCCCTTTGTGAGCGTGCTCACAGTCCACACTTGTTATATTTGACAAAACAACTGAAATCTAAGTTATTTAAGTTATTTATTCTGTGTTGTTTTCTGCCCCCTCCCATCTCCCCCTAGAAAATGTTCTGAAAGTGGCATTAAAACATGATTCAAATAGACAAACAAACAAATACATGTACTGTCAAATAAACAAATTGGTTGAAAAAAAGACACTCATTAGATACAATACCCATTCAGGAGTTCAAGAGATAAACAGTATACAGTTATTTAATGTCTGTTCATGGAGCAGTCAAAACTATTATCCAGAGGTGCTGGAGATGATTTAGGAACTGTTGCCCGATGCAAAAGGCAGTTCCTAAATCATCCCCTGAGCACCGAGGGCAAAATAGATTTGACTGCTCCATGAACAGGCATTAAATAACTGTTTTATTAACTTACAGACTTTACAGAGAGAGTGATCACATTAAAGATCATTAAAGGATCTTGGTTGGCCATGTTTAAACGTTTGGATGCCATTGGTTGATCAAATCCTCGATCTGATCAAATAAATTCCTAGCATGAGAAATTTACCCCAAATAATCTCTAGCACTATAAAACAATAGTTTTGACTGGGATTTGTATCAGGTGTAGTTTTATCTCAAGGATCCTAATGGTCTTGGGTTGTTTTTGGTTTCTTTTATTGTTTGTTTGAATGGTGTTTTAACTCCACTTTCAGCCATTTTTCAGCTATATCATGGCGTCCAGTTTTTATTTAGAGAGGAATCTGGTGTACCCAGATTTATTCTATTTTATTTTATTTTATTCTAATTTTGTTTTAATTTCAATATTAAACACTCAATATACATATGTTAACTAGCAAATCTCAGGTTCGGGTTCGTCCATTATGAGTGAGAATCTTCAAATGACATGATTGAGATAGTAGTCAGTGCGCTTGACACTGCACATCGTTTTCGGGATGGAACAGTCGTAAGGAGTGAAACAGTTAACTGTTACACGCTGACATCATTTTGGGAAAAAATGAATGAAAACATCTGAAATTGCTTCATATGAAAAATATATACTGTATACATAATAATGTAAAATATTCCAGTATATATACATATGTATATCATTATGATTATTGAATATAAATTGTATATTTATAAATCAATATAAAAAAAATTACTGCTTTCATATTTCCCCCCCCCCCCTCCCCACCCCCATCACGCCTGCTGCAAACATTGTTTTACTCTTCTTCAGTCCGTCCGTCGATCCATAGCACTTTGTGGATCACTTCTCCTCTAAAACCTCTCAACGGGTTGATTTGATATTTGTTAGGAAGTGTAGATGTGCATACTCTATGGGCATTTCAGCGATAGTACATGCTTATATTTTTGTCACATAAATGAATGTATCACTAGCAAAATTTTACCATTTCAGTTTCTCACCCATTTAAGAGCAATTCAATACTGCAGCGTCTGGGGACATTTGGCTACTTGTAGCAATCTTGCCCTTGTTTACGGGATTTTGATAAGAAAATTATTTTGTATATTTTCAGAATTAAACAACATGCATGCATAATTTTATTAGTTCTTTCAGATCTAAAATCACTTTTAACTTCAAAATTTAACAAAACTTTGATGTCTACTACCAATGCCCAGTAAAACAGAAAGTTAATTTAAATTTAAAATAACTCAAAACTTACATCAGATGGCTTAAAATCTTTGTATTGTTGTACACTTTTAGTACATTGTTACTTGTAAGAAATTACTGAATTGTTGATTTTACAGGTAATAATTATTTGTTGCAATCAGTGGTTAACAAATTTACATACCTGTTATTTAAATCTTCTCATATTTATTGTTGATCCATGATTATTGTGTCATCTACTATGCACTGCTACTGTGCATTTGTTTCAGGAGTTAACTTTCATAAGCTGTCTGTCTATATGAAATCATGCTTTTCATTCCTGGAAGTTTGTTAACCAGACCATAGTATTTTGTGGTTGAATCATAAGTCACTTTGAGGTTATTAACAAGTAATTTTGGTTTATTAATCTCGAGCCCACACATGACAGGTTATTGTGTAATTGATTTTTGTGTACATGTATTTATCTCAGACCACACTTTTGATCACAAAAGGATCACCTGGAAAAAGTTTTTTTGTCCTATTTACATAATTTTCTATAATGCCTAAGTGATTTATAGCTTTAATTCATTCATTATAAATTTGTAAATTACACACAGTTTAAATGAAATTAAATAGTTAAGCAGTTATCTTATTAGGAATTGAAGTTAAACACTTTTGAACTGTGCCTTCCAATACTGAGGATTGGATTTGAGTCTCACTGCCGCCAGGTGTGGTCCACTCCAGATATAAGGTGCGATATAATTTATCCCCTTTAAAAAGATCTAATAGTTACAGTAGTAAATTTTGTTAATGATATATCTATTTGTTTTATTATGGTTGGATACAAGCCCACAATCCCAAACAGTGGCAAATATTTGGGGGTTGGGTAGGGGTGCAACTGGCATATTTTGATTTATGTGTGATAGAAAAAGTAATAAAGTACATGTATTAATTATCAGTATAAGAATTAGTTAAAATATTTTAAAATTCCAGTCATGGGTTGGGCTTCAGGGCAGCCCCCAGAACCCCCATGACACTCCCCCCCCCCCTTACACACACACAAGCAATAATACTAACTCCTAGAATAACAGGAATTAGGCATGCAAATAAAAACATCACTACACATGTATTTGACTATTTTGTGGAAATAACATTTAATATTAAGATTAAAAACAGTAGGTGTCTTAACTAGAATTAAAATGTTTTTTTTAATTGTTCAATAGACAATTGTTCAATAGACAACAATGATGAAGTCTCCAATTTTAATTGTGTTAACAAGAAATGGGCCATCCTGGCAGAGTTGTTAAGGTAGTTAGTCATCATCTATTATATTGATCACATGCCTGTCAACACTGAGGTTGTGGTTTCAAGTATTACTGTGCTAGCCTCCATTCTCCATTGACAAGGATTACCAGTTTTCCAAGCAAAGGTCAGGCTTTTCACTTGGTAACCAAGCTTTCTACCACAACAAAACTGGATGCCATGATATGGCTGAAAAATTGCTGAAAGTGGTGTTGAACCCCAAACAAACCAAAAAACATACAAGGATACAATGTTTCCATATATCTGAGCCAAGAAAGCTTACCTTTAAATTTCCAAGGCCTAAAAGTTGTTTATTTCATCAATGATTAAAATATTTTTTAATGTTAATGTTGAGGGGCGATTGGTTTATTAGTCCAGTATATTTGTCGTATCTACTTATGATGATGGTTTTGAGTTTGATTTTTTTTTAAATGTGCTCGATACCATCCAATTTTCTCACCAAATACAAGGGTTTCATTTGGTATGCCAAATTTTCTCCCTATAAAAAAAGTTCTAAGGTTCTCAAAAGAAAAAAATGTAGAATTGCAAAAAAAAGAAACTAGTTTTGTAATAAAATTATTACCAAGCCATTGATTAAAAACCAATGAAAGACTAATTTATCTCTTTGTCAAGAGTGGTTGTTGATAATAAATTATTTTGCCACTTTCTGAAATTATAGACAACATGTTTTTTTAGCTCAAAAATAACTTTGAAGGTGACAACTTTAAAATTATTGTTTTTGTATAACCACATAAATAAAAGTGCAGCAAATCATGTAACTGTGTCGGCAGAGAATTAACTGTAAATAGCACCTGTTCAATTCAGTCCAATCTCTTCACAGAATGATTTTTTGTTAGGGTCAAGTTTTAATTGTCTTGCATCAGCTCTATAGAATGTCATTTACCTCAGGTGTGGCCTCTTCAATGAAACCAAGTTTAATTTAACCTGTATATTTTTATATTATTTAAAATGTACATTTTTGGGAAATTTAAAGTAAAATGTTATCATGGTTAGACACATGGTTTACATGTACCAGGAAATATTCAAATCGGCAATGCACAGCAAAGGAAAAGGAACAAGGATATTCACAAAAACATTTGCTTTGAATATGTTTCTTGTTAGGAAGTCCTTACTGTACTAACTGTATTCTTCTTACCGGGTTATTTATGTCAACAAAGTTCAAATACATTCATAAATAGCAAGATGTAACACAAGTATTATATTAGTGCCCAAGATTACAAAATAACATAAATGTAAGTCATTTAGTCTCTGTTGTTTTCCCCCCCCCTCCCTACCCCCCCCCCCCCATTCCCTTAGAAAACGTGATCCTGTTTCACTCTGCCAAGTTGCATAGTACAATTTTGTACTACAACACTATTTATTCTTTGTTAAAAATATGTTTCTAAAATCATGTGATAGCAATTATAATAAAACTGTCTTGTGAGTTATAATACACAATAATTAAGTTTTAATTCTTGGTACATAAAATTAAAGAAAATAACTGGTTACAATATCTTAATGTGTACTGAAAAAAGGCTCATATTTCTATCCTACAATAAATGTTATATTGTTAATGATATATATAACTTGTTTAATTATGGTTGAATTTAAGCCTAAAATCCCAAACAGTGGCAAATCTTTAGGGTGGGGGTGGGGGTAGGGGTGCAACTGGCACATTTTGATTTATGTGTGATGGAAAAAGTAGTAAAGTATTAATTTTCATTATAAGAATTAGTTTAATTATTTTAAAATTCCAGTCATGAGCTTGGCTCCAGGGCAGCCCCCTAGACCCCTCATGACACACACACCCCACTGGATCCTTGTCGGCTGAAAGTCACTCAAACTCACAATCCTTCCATTTCCATACCCAGACCACTAGACTGACTTGGGTCACATTTATTTCTGAAATAATTAAATAGAAAAAGAACTTGCTTTATGTCAACAAATGGAAATATGATAAAAATTTCAAGTTGAATAAAACATTTTGACTTATCAATTCAAAATCAATCTGGGTGTTGTTTTTGAAATATTAGACAACATAATCGAGTTTATGTATAATCTAGATATCCATGGTTGGGCAATCAGCTGCAAAATTTCTATTGATCTTTTTTAAAAATTGCATGAAACAGATATCAATAGAGATTTATTGACAAAAGGATGACAAATGAGGAATTTTAGAAAGTGCTTTGCTGCACAATAAGTCCCATTTTCAATTGTAGATTTTACAGTTATATAGTATCAATCAAGTATTGAGTAGAAAAACAGAAATAAAATCAACGACACATTAAGTATCGACTAAAGGGATTTTCTGTACAAAATCTATGCCAAAAAGTCCAAAAAACATTAGGCCTTCAGATGACAAAAGAGTACAAAACCTGACAATAGCTTGAAAACCTTTAGTGAAATTCTAAATGACTTGCACCCTGCATTAATTTTACTTAGGAAATGAGCAATAAAAAAATAGCATTTCTGGACATCTTAGTGGAGAAAAATGATGGAGAAATTATAACCAATATTTACTACAAAGATATGGACATTCATCAATATTTAAATTTCAAACCCTGTCACCCATCACATACAAAACAGAATATTCCATTTTAGTTACAACGAAAACTCTGCAATTACAAAAAGTATGACTTGAAGATTGTTTGTTTGAATGATGTTTAATGCCACTTTCAGCAATTTTTCAGCTATATCATAGTGTCCAGTTTTTATTGTGGTAGGAAGCCACCACAAGTACCATGAGAAAACCCTAACCTTCGGTAGGAAAACTCACAATCTATGTCAATTAAGATTGCAGTCGATACACCCTGTGCAGTGAGATTCAAACCTGCATCCTCAGTGTTGACAGACCATGTGATCAATAGTAGATGAACTACCTCAACCACTCAACCATCGAGGAGTTCCTGATAAAACTAGGATACCCATTAACTCTTGTAAACAATGCCATTGAAAAATCAACACATATCCTGATTGCGGAAACTTCGTGCTACTAAAAATGTCCAACTGAGAGGCAAAAACTGAATTCCTTTTGTGATTACTCACAATCCTGTGGAATACTAATATATTAAAAAACACAACATTCCAATAGTTGTACAGAGTAATAAGCTTAAAAAATTAATAAAAAATACAACTTAAATACTCCAGGGTAAAAGACAACCTCAAAACTTAAAATGTTTATTAACTAATGCACAATTTAATTCCAATTCACCACAGACTTAAAGTACAGAAATGTGGAACTTGTGCGTACATTCATACAGGAAATGAAATAATATTAGACGATGGAAGGAAAATTTGCACAGATACACTGCAAAGGTGAATATTTAATTAATTACATTAAGTGTACTAATTGTCACAAGTCTTGCATAGGTCAGACGGGTAATGCACAAAAGCAATGGATGACAGTCCATCGTCAACAAATAAGAGACCCCCAATATAGAAAAATACCACTTGGCAAATATTGAGATATGTGCAGTTGGAGTCCCTTAAAAATATTTCCATTTTGTAAATTGAAGACGTCCAGTGATGTTTTACAAGAAAAAAAAAGAAAAACTTCATAAATAAATTTAAACCAATCCTTAATGGACACTCAAAACTATATTACTGACAATTAACATTAGCATTTATTATACCCCCTGCAAACTTGTTTCGGGGGGTATATAGGAATCACCCTGTCTGTCTGTCTGTCTGTCTGTCTCTGTCCGTCTATCTGTCCGTCCATCTGTCCACATCCCTTGTAAGTGCAACTCCTCCTAAACCACTTGATGAAATGTAATGAAACTTAGCATAAAGGAAGAACATTATATGTAAATGTGCATGAATGATTTTTATTGACCTCGGATATCATTAAGAGGAGATAATTGGACTTGAAAGCGAAGCAGGGTATCCTTTTGTGAGCATGCTCACAGTCCACACACTTGTTTTAATATATTTTGTACATATTGTAATTAACTCCCCTTATATGTGTACATGACTTTTCTTGCAAATTTTGATGTTAAATGTGGTAAAGAGTTTATGCAAAGATGCTGTTTCTATGAATGTTGCCATGTTGAACAGTCAGCATTAATTTGTAGGAAGTTTATGAGAAGAAACCATTTTATGTTTTTCTCATAGGTTACTATGTTAAGTGATGTTCCATGGTGGCAGCAATTTTGTATTTTGGATCAAAACAAAAAACTCAAAATTAGTAGAGGACGATCTGAGGTACATTCTACAATATCACAATTCCTTCTGCCAAGAAATAGTTTGAGTTAGTTTGCAGGCCAGATATCTAAGATAAGGGTACATACCGGTATCTTGTTTGCTTCCATCGGTCTGTTGGAGGCTAATTGTGTCTGGACTATAATTTGTTTGTCATTGAAGGTTTTGAGGTAGCCTTTTTATATTTGGTGTTGGTAGATGATTTTGTGATGTATCTCATACCATGGTTGTTGACCTTTGACCTCAAAGTCCCATGCATTCTGAATGACAATTTAGTGTTATGTACCATGGTAGGTGACCTTTGACATAAACTTAAAGGTTGCTTTACTTTTTAAACGACCATTTCATGTCCTGGCTTAAACTTTTTTCACTTTTCATATGTGGCATATGGGTAAATCTTTTCAAGGCAGCATGTTGTGTACCTTGGTTGGGGACCATTCACCTTGAAATTTGACCTCAAGGTCACATTATTTTCTGAATGGTCCCATTATTGTTTTCCTTAATGGCAATTTGTCTATGAACATATGTTTTTACAATTTTTTAATCACAACCCATCTCTTATACAAAGCAACTCCAATTCACTGCTTGGAATTCAATTAAACTTTAACAGAATCTTTATTACACAGTGTCATTTTGCACCTGATATTTTACATTTTGAACAGAATGATATTTGGCATTTCCTGAAGTAAAAATATGGACTTTTTTGCTCTTCTTTACTATTTAGATTGCCTAATTTAACAAACATTCATTTTCCAAGAATGTGGGAAAGGGTGGGGTATCAGTTAGTGAGCATTGATTTACAAACAAGTTGATAAAATAAAAAAAAAATCAGCAAATATATCTGTGTAATTCAGAGTGAATATCACTTCAGCACCAGTTTATTTTTAATGACCTTTCTCACTTATCTCAGAACAAGAATAATATTTAGTTGCCTTTTGACAAGATGACACCTGTACTCTTTTTAGAAAGGAATTGAACAGAAAAATGAAGGTTTAACCAGGTATATAACTGCATGTAATTAATGAAGTTAAAAGGAACATTTGAAAATTTGAGAGTGCACAAACCGGAGCTTAATGGAACAGTAATCTACATTGTAATATTAGGAATAGTGTAATATTTTATAGACATGTTTTCAAGGAGGATCAGAAATAAAAGGCTATTACATGACAGATCTTACAATTAAAGCTAAATTATGTGAATTGATAGACTTGAAAAACTCACTTATTCCTGATGTCATAGTTTAGAATTTTTTAAGTTACAGAATTTGAAATCAAGAAATTTAATCCAAAAATTTGAACAGCGGATACAATCTTCAAGCATGCGACAAAATCACTTTATATGATCATTCTAATACATGTAGACAGAACCCCCTATTTTGAAGTTAAAAAAGAGCTAAACTTGACAAGAACTTAAATTTAGGAATTTATGTAAAATTATCTGTTCAACTTAAAGGTGATAGCACAAATTCTTTTATGTCAGTCCATCCAGCATTATCGAAATTGATAAATAATAAGCAAGACAAGATTTTTAAATAAGTCAACAAAAGTGAAATCATTAACTTATAGGAGCTCCTCCACTTGATGGATCTTTTCTTGTTTCATCATTACATTTTTTTAAATATCTTAAATAGCTTTGCCAAGTTTAACCAAGTTGGTCTAAATCATTGCCACTGTGAAGAAAAACATGGCTACCATGCTTAGGTTGGTCTGGGATAAATTTAGTACTATTCTTTTATCAGTTTTGATGGAACTACCAAAAATAATAAGATGAAGTGGTGTGTTCAAGATGACAACTAAAATAACTAAATAACTAAATAAAAAAATCTTATGGTCATTGGATTGAAAGATTAAGAGCTTCAAATTAATTGACAAACATAAACCTTTGATGGTAGTTAAGAAAGCCAATGTTCATTTTTGGTCATAAGGTGGTTCTCCCTTAAACAAAGCTGGATTTCTATAAATAATGGATGAATACACCTAAATTTTATTGGTGTAATTTTTATTACAAATAAATAGGTCTTAAATAAATTATGGCTCATACAGTTAAAAATTAACTCGGTATTGTTAATATATGGATGACATTTTATCTCTTCTCAGAGATTATTTATGGTTGAATTCTTAATTTTGTGGTTTGCCCTTACCTACTAAAATAAACAAATTGGTTTACCACAAATAAAAATGTAACCACAGTTACAATCAAAACTGTAAACTATTAGACAACCTATATAGGATTTTGTCCTTTAATGATTTTTTTAGGCTATAAGTCTTCAAAATTATAACAAGGACAAAAAAACTGTCAAGATTAAAAATTGGTGAACAGACCCTCCTTATACAAATGTATCTATGTTGCATTTCCAATTTAAAATTCTTTAAATTAGCATATATAACAAAATCCATAAACATCTCACTATATTGTGAAAATAGCTGAAAGTCGTCGTTTTCCACGTGATTACAAGTTCCTTGGAGCCTCTAGTTAAAATAAAGAACTCAATAAAGTTGCAACTTTGAAAATGTAAATTTTAACATTCTTTGTGCACCATAAAAAGCTGTAATGGAAATAATAATAGTGGTGGATCCAGACTTACTTAATGTTATAAATATCCTCTGGACATTTTGGTCAGGTATTTTATCATTCAAAAAATATGTCTGACTGAACACATATTAAGAAATTATGCCAGATTTTAAACATCTTAAAACTTTGTCTCACAAAAGAAAAATTTGCCATGCAGTTATTTCCTGTCATCAGGCACATTTTGTGAAAAGTGCCAATTTAAATATATGATGATAAAATAAGAAATGGTAATGTGGAACTAAATAATATTTCAGTGTTATTTCCTTTGGGGTACCACTAATAAAGTATTATAATGATCATTGATGCCAATAATGTTGAATTAAGACAGTATAGGATGTTACTTTTGTATGAATTGAAATATAGGGTAGCATTGCTGTCCTTGCTGAAATATGAGGTCAAAAGGCGAGAGGGGAGTCTTATTGTTTTCAAATTTACCTAAGCCTTGATTAAAGTATTATCTTGTACTTATATCATCGTCATACCTATAGCTTTACATATTGATATACTTATAACTAACATTTGTATTCTCTTGATAGAATATATGCATGGAGTTTTATAAATTCTTACTATTTAACATTAAATGTATTGTCTTATTGACAACAGAAACAAATCTGGAGAAACCTTTTTTAAGCAAAGCTAATAGGATGAAAAAATAATAGCAAAATATTACAAAACAATATTCTAAATTGTATATAAATACATGCCCTTTGATCCATTTTGTCAAAATATCTTTTTTAAGAACAAGATTTTTTTTAAATAACACACTTTTTTTTATTTTTTCATGATGGATATTAGAATACTTGAAATGTTGCCTTAAATGACAAGTGATATCCTGTAATCAATTAGAATCATTAAGTGTTTGGCATTATCAAATGTGGAGGAAATTAGTTATTTGTTAAACAATTACTAAAGTACATAAGATTTATCAGAAGCATGTCAATTTACTGGTTTATGATAATGATCTTATTCTGGCATACTCAGTTTTTTATGTAAACAACCAATAAAAATTTTTCCATCCTTCTAGACATTTTAAATAAGCATGTACTTACTTAATTGTACTCATATTTTTAATTACAAAATTTAACCAGACAGGTTAGCCCTTTCAGGCAGTTGTTTAAAATACCTTGATATGTGTAAGTCATTATGTACTATAAATAAAGTCCAATTGTAGGGGTTTTTAATGTCCCTAAAAAAATATTGGAGCTACATTGTGATTTTGGTCTGTTCTTTCGTCTGTCCGCCCATCCCAACTCAGGTTTACCTTTGTGCTGAAGCTTTTTTTTTAAAATGACCTTGGTTCACAGTTACAACATGATGAGTTTTTTTAAATGACAAAATTTTTTAGGAGTCTGTTAAATATTTCAAACAAAGGTGTGTTTTTGCCTCCGGTTCTCCTTTGCATTGAAGCCTTTTTTTATGAATTCATGAAACCTTTTATGAACTCATGAAACTTGATTCACAGTTAATACATGATGTGATCTCTTCACTGGCAAAATTCTTCAGGGCTGTGCCAAATGTTTTATGCCTGAGTGAAAGGTGTGGGGCTTGCCTCGGGTTTGCCTTGGCTTTTTTAAGATGTAACAAAGTTACAACTTCACTGCCAAGGAAAAATAACATTAATGCATCAACAAGGCTGATAAATATGTTTGCACTGCTTAATTTGTGTCTGAGTAGGCAATTAATAACGCCATATCTACTCACACCATCAGTTTCATGTCAAATACTAAAAAGAACAAGAATTTTTGTTCAATCTTTCCTATTATCCTTTGTATGTCCATGGCACAAATTGTTTTTTAGAAATTATGACAAAATGTTTCATAATAAAGCTAAATGGTAATATACTAAAATTATTGGCCACAGAATCACATCCCCAGTTTGTCAATAAAAGATAATAATATCATGAATGTAGGAAAATTCCTTACCATGTTGTGTCAAAATCGCACTTTTTTATCGGTCTCTTGCATAACCGGAAATTGCTCTCTTGATTTTCTTTTCATCACATTTGGTGGAGCATGAGGTTGATTACCAGCCATAAATGATGTTTCAAACCACTTTCAGCAACTTTCAGAACTCAGTTTCAAGTTTTACACTATGGATAATAGTAGTGTTTTCCTGTAATAATAAAAAGAATTATCAACTCAAATGTTTTGTGTATGTAAGAATTTTCTGGTTGTACAATTTTCAGGGAAGAACACATACCCTTACATGCTTTTGTCCTGAAAAAAAATTCTCATATCCTTAAGTTGCACATTTTTGGTTTGGTGTAATCTGTGTTTTACAGATAGAATATTAAAAAAGCTTTTAAAAAATCATTGTATTGCAACCAATCTGGGACTAGTATAACTAACGGGATTGGACACTCGCTAAGTCTTTAGTTTAAAAAGTATGATTTCCTTGTCGCGCGAGAATGGAACGAGATTAAACGAGAATGCAGAAATGACAGCATCTATAGTACAAAACGATACTAATATTTCAGTTAAAATTTGTGCAATTATCTTGTGACAGTAAATATTATTGATTTATTTTTTAATTTTAAGTGTTTTATTTGCCTCATTGTATTATTGTGACCATTTTTTATCATTTAAAAAAATATTGAAATTAGCGAAAATCGGGAGCTTTTTTAACGGTTACCATTTTTGTATGTCATTTTTACGAACTTTATACTTTCAGACCATATATCATCGTAATGCAAAATTACACATTTAAAAGGTATAGACCAACCAATTTGTCTTTGTTGTCGCGTAGCAGCATATATTATTTTTGTTTTGAATCCCCAGTTATTATCGGACTACGTAGCATGAAATAGTAGCACGTTTTCTGGAAGATGGCGCAAATTTTAAACGGTCCTCTTAAATAAAACCAATCCACACCTTTATTATGAACGCAGTATTCCTTTTTCTTTCACATTCTGAAAGAATGATGTTTTAAGAATGCACAGAAATATGTCATAATTGATAACACGATTAATAAGCATACTTTTTTATACCCGCGCTCGACAGAGTCGGGGGTATATAGTGGTCCTCATGTCCGTCTGTCCGTCCATCCGTCCGTCCTTCCGTCCGTCCGTCCGTTCGTCCGTCCACATTTGGTTTCCGGATGATAATTCAAAAAGTTTACATCCGATTTGAATGAAACTTTGGGCTATTGTTATATATCAGGTTGGTAAGAAGCCTATTGATTGTGGGGGAAATCCGTCAAATTTCAAGGTCACAGTCCACGAAAAACGTTGGAAATTTTAACAAAAAAGTTGTTTCCGGACAATAACTCAAAAAGTTTACATCTGATTTGAATGAAACTTTGGGATATTGTCATATATCAGGTTGGTAAGAAGCCTATTGATTTTGGGGAAAATACGTCAAATTTCAAGGTCACAGTCCACGAAAAACTTTAGAAATTTTTACAAAAAAGTTGTTTCCGGACAATAACTCAAAAAGTTTGCATTCAATTTGAATGAAACTTTGGGATATTGTTATATATCAGGTTTGTAAAAAGCCTTTTGATTTTGGGGGAAATGGGTTAAATTTCAAGGTCACAGTCCATGAAAAACGTTAGAAATTTTTACAAAAAAGTTGTTTCCGGACGATAACTCAAAAAGTTTGCATGTGATTTGAATGAAACTTTGGGATATTGTTATATATCAGGTTGGTAAGAAGCCTATTGATTTTGGGGGAAATCCGTCAAATTTCAAGGTCACAGTCCACGAAAAACGTTAGAAATTTTTACAAAAAAGTTGTTTCCGGACAATAACTCAAAAAGTTTGCATCCGATTTTAATGAAACTGTAAAATATTGTTATATATTTTGTTGGTAAGAAGCCTATTGATTTTGGTGGAAATCTAACAAATTTCAAGGTCACAGTCCACGAAAAACGTTAGAAATTTTTACAAAATGCGGGGGTATTAGTGATCGCTAGATCGACTTTGTCTAGTACACCTTTTTTCGAACACACTTCTTTCCACGAGGACATCTCCATCCTGTTACGTATTTTCTGCTTCTATTTTACAAGAAACTCTTTAATTTTAAATGCAAATGATAACAAAAATTTCAGAATTGGAATAAGTATTTTTTACAACCCATTCTCTTTTAATTTGGTGTACACCTGTTGCAATTGTTATGTAATCACAGGTGTGGTGAACAAATGGTTCAATAAACAACGGTGTCATAAGTTGTCTTAGGGTACACCCTAGGTAGCTAATACCTGTGTCATCATATAAATTGTCTAATTGGTGAAAACCATAAACATCAAATAAAATCATACAAGGCGGTTTTGATTTTAATTCACTTGGACTAGTACAACAATTGAATTTTAGAATTAATCAAAACTTTTGTTTTTTGTTTGTTTGTTGTGTGTGTTTTGTTTTGTGTTTTGTTTTTTTCTTTTTTTTATGTATGTGTTGTGTTTTTTCTAATTTGTTTAATTTTTGTAATTAAATGCATCAACGTAACTTGCTTGAGTCTCGAACAGATTGTATCGTACAAAAGCCGTATATACGGTCATATCCTCTGTGTCGACACTTGTTCGCAAATTAGAGATTGGCGCCACGAGGAAAAGAATACCATATCCTTAGATTCCAGTCCCGTTGATTTATAGGTTCCTGAACCAATCACTAGCATGCCAGGACTTTATTACTATATTAAATGTTGTTCATAGAATTGTAGCCTGTATGAATATTCATTAGTATATTGACAGTCTATGGAATTATACAGTTGAAAGTCAGATCTCTTATCTCCTGGTCACTTAAAACAATTATCTGTTACATGATAAATCTGTCAGCTTCTCAGTGGGTTATCAAATGGTTGTATATGTGAGATATATTATATTTCAGAACATGTCACACATGATACATATAATAGTTTAGTTTTGTCTGTGTATAATGGGAGGTTTTTCCTAGTATTTTAATTTTAGCATCATAACTATAAGTATATATTAAAAGGGGTTTATTAAAGGTAATTATGTATTCATGTAGTTGTTTTTTTTAAATATTAAATTGAATATTAAAATAAGTTGTTATTATAAAAATTTTTAATTGATGTTAATACAAAAAGTGTATATAAATAGTGTGTAAAACATTTTAGATACAGATAAAATAATTCTTTTTTACACAATATATTCCTGTTAATCAGTTGATAAGCCACCAACATTATGACCAGATGTTGTAAAATGCAGTAATTCATTTCAGCAGGAGATTAATAGAAAATGACACTGTCATGAGAGTAGTGGTTTTAAATTTACATTTTCACTGATTAGATGGAGATAAGGCCCCTCTTCAGATTGAAGAGGTTTTTCTGTATAAATTCCACAGACTGTTGAATTCTTTAACTATATCCTGGCATCCAGATTTTGTTGAGAGAGGAATCTGTAGTACCTTTAGAAAACCCCAGAACTTTGGAAAAGCAATCCTTGTTATGTAATTAAGGTTGGAATGGAGCACACAATTTATAGTCAGACTCGAAATCGCAACTTCAGTGTTGACACAACAGTGATTGATACTGTATTGATGGCTAACTACCTGGCCATAGGTAAATAGGTATATAAAGGTTTTATAAATCTCTTTAAAAAAAAAATCAAAAATGGAGTTCACATTTAATTATGAACAAATAATGCAGGGTTTTATTTTACAAGTTACTGTTAAAAAATAAGTTGAATTAAAGATTTAAAAAAATATTGCAGTGAAGATTATAATCAGTGTTGACTTTCTGACACATACATGTGACCCAAAAGTCTTCAGTAAACTGAGACAGTTTCATTACATTGTTCACTTGTTAAACAAATTTATGACAAAACTTTTGTACTCAGGATAGGTAATGTGCTAGCTAGTTATTTATGAGGATATCATTCTCGATACAAATGTCATTACTCATCTACAATGAATATTTTTAGATAATAAAAATAAGTTCCTGTAAAATTATGACATTTTCTTGTAAACTCGCAGTACAATGAAGTCTGTATCAAATTTAATCAATATCGAAATTAGACAGTACAAGGTGGATAGAGCAAGTTTTATAGTGTAACAGGGTGGTTTCATTAATAACTAACCAATCTAAGGTTCGAAGTTTTATTACTCGTTAGAATAATAGACTCTGAAATTACAATAAAATACAATCAGATTTAACAATATCATTATCACAGACAATATTAACATAAGGTATAATGTACTTTATATATAAATAGCGACATGTATAAATCGAACACACCAATATCAACTATATGCGTTTTAAATTGAAATCTTGCTCAATTTACCTTAATTGTAATAAAGCAATAATATTAAAACCAATCTTCGTGTTTCATTGTTAAAACACTAATGAAACTTTTCTGTATTTTAACTATAACGCTTTGTGCTGTCATTACTTAAATAATCTTTTAAAATTGCACAAAAACAGGGGAGATAATCATAATGAACTTTACATGATCTCCCGAACAAAACTGAATAGATAATATAAAAATATAACAAAATAAAAATAAGGGCTTACCACTTGTGGAGTGAGTCCACGAGTAAAATAATATTGGAACTCTTTAGCACAGGAATGCGTACAAGATCCTGCAACCAAAATGCCCATAATAAATATATATGTCATATAGTACAAGTGCGACAATAACTTGTTTACTTGTTCACTCAATTATACAATGTAATGCATTCAATTATACAATGCAATGCATACTTAAGTATGGAAAACGTTATTTTCGTAGATTACAAGTTATAATAATCAAGTAACGATCAACATACATGTATTATATTATGAAAAATACAATTTACGCAGTATTTCAAAATTACAAACTATCCGCTTTAACATATCAGCTTCCTCTCGATAATTTCATTCACAATGTTATAAAACACATTCATGCAAGAGGATAATAACATTTTGCTTAGAAAAAGAACGTTTCACCAAAATTGTTATTTTACATTAGATATGTTAAAAAGAAGTAAAACTTACAGAAACTGTCCGTTGTCAAATGTCCAAGTGGAAACAGTCAAAATCATAATCTTTCAAATGTGTCTAAAGTGTAAATGTATTTCAGCTAAGACGTCAAAGTTGTTCAGCGCATTATTAACTACGTCTAAGCTCGACAATGGCTATTTTCCATCTACCGTGGTAAGAACAAAGAGATCGCAAAAAGAGCGCCAAATTAACCGTGACCAATCAAAATACAATAAAGAGAAATCCTTTGTTCAATTAAAAATAACTCTTCCAATTCAAAAATATAACCGCTTCAAAGTAGTTTTTGAAAATAATTTTATTGACTCTTAATTTTAGCACATTTTTACATAAATTTCAAACATTATTAGAAAATCAAATAACTGTAAAAAAAAATGACTCTGCTACATCCTCCCCTCCGTTGAAAAAAATGACTTCCACGTCATTCAGTCTTCTTCCCCCTCAACAAGAATGGCGTCCTCGACATGAAAATTACTGATCAGGAGTTCTTCATGATTTCTAGAATGGTCCTAGATAGAGCAAACTCCAGACCTTCGAATCGACCTTTGGCTGCTTGTTCCTCTAACCAGTTTAACTTCTGTCGCCATTCGGGAATTACACATGCTTGTTTGGATGTAGTCACATAATCCCGAAGATACGCAGGTGGTCGGCGTTCTCTCTGTGGTCTTGTAACTGGCGTATCTGATAAAGGTCGTGGTGGTGTTGGCAGAATTCTTCTCCTTCTCTGTCTTGTTTGTTGCGATGGTGGTGAAACTGTGGGATCATCTGCTGCTGCTCCTTGTGACGTGTTCGAGAGCACACTACCAGTACCATCTGTAACTGCTGAAGTGTCGTCTTCAGTCTCTGGGCCAGTTGCTTCAGCGTTCACAACGTCACTTACAGGGGTTAGTTCTCCAGCATCATTCCCAACTGAAGGAAGAGCGTCCTCTCCTAAACCAGAGCCCTGTCCTCCCTCAGCGCCAGCATGGTCGTCACCAGTAACGATGAGGGTCCCTTGTGCCTGATCCACTTCCACCTCTGTAGCATCATCCTCAATGTTGCTATGTGGGGTCCTCACTGGCACATATACATAATAATCCTGCTCCGACTCCTCGTCTGAACCTGTGTCATCATCCTGGCTGATACTGTCAGACTTCGTCGGGGTTCTCCTTGCAGGCTGTTTTGGTTCAGTCCTGACTACAGGGGCAGGAGTTTTCTTCTTTTCTACATCTCTTCTCGGCAGACAGTCAATGGGGAGAAGAAGGTTCCTATGCAGCGTCCTCTTCTTCCCCTCTCCATTCTCTTTCTGAACCACATACACTGGGATGTCACTGTTAGGCTGCTTAACAACCAAGTATGGGTCCTCCTCCCACTTATCAGCTAACTTGTGCTTCCCGTCGAAGGCTACTATCTTCACGAGTACTCTATCGCCGGGTTGCAAAATGGCTCCTCTTACTTTCTTATCATAACCAGATTTCTGTTTGTCTTGAGCTGTTCGTGCTGCTCTTGATGCTAAGTCGTAAGCCTTCTGAAGTCGTTCCTTCATATTCTCAACGTACTTTGTGGTAGGTTGCTTCTTGATATCTGTCTCCAAACCAAAAGCGATGTCTGCTGGTAATCTGGGATGTCTACCGAACATCAAGAAGTACAGAGAATAACCTGTTGTCGTCTGGCGAGTACAGTTGTAAGCATGGACGAGTCCAGCAATGTGCGACTTCCAGTCCCTTTTCTGTGTTGTCTCCAAGGTCCCTAGCATATCCAATAGCGTTCGGTTGAAACGTTCTGGCATGCCATTACCCATAGGGTGATACGGAGTGGTCCTTGACTTCTCCATTCCGGTAATGTGGCACAACTCTTTTATGATGTTAGATCCGAAGTTAGCTCCTTGGTCAGAATGGATCCTCTGTGGTAAACCATAGTTGACAACAAAGTGGTTAAAGAAGGCTTCTGCTGTTGTCCTTGCAGTTTGGTTCTTCGTTGGAACAGCTAATGCATATCTAGTGAAATGGTCCGTTATCACTAGGATATTTTCGTAGCCACCTTTTGATCTTTCAAGTGTTAAGTAGTCCATACATACTAATTCCAACGGTTGTGATGTTTCAATGTTGAAAAGTGGTGCTTTCTCTGCTGGTTTCTTGCGTCGAATGCATCTATTGCACTGGCTTATCCATTGTTCGACATCTCTGGTCATGCCATACCACACAAAGCGATCTCGGATGAGTGATAGTGTCTTGTCTCGGCCCTGGTGTCCCATGTCATCATGAAGGGAATTCAAAACAGTAGACACGCAAGATTCTGGAAGGACAAGCTGGTTTACTGGTTCCTGGTCGATGGTGATCTGCCTGTAGAGTATTCCATTTATTAACTTGAACTTCTCATAGTTGGTAATAAACCAGGTGTTCTGTGGAGATTTTTCAAGGTCATCTCAGGTCGGCTTCCGGTGTTCTTGGACCCAATATATCCATTCTTTGATTTCACTGTCATTCTTCTGGGATGTTCTGACATTTACTAAAGGCAGGACTGGCATGGTCGGTTCATCAGCAACTTGAGTTGACATCGTCAGACTTTGTACCAAGGGTTGAGCAAACTGTAGGTTACAAATAGCTTTCACAGACTCAGAGCACAGGTTGGTAACGGTAGGTTTTTTTCCTAATAATCCTGGAAGTCTTGAGAGTCCATCTGCTTCAGCATTGCTAACACCCGGTCTGTAGAAAATGTTGAAGTCATATGATGCCAAGGCTGCAATCCACCTATGACCAGTTGCGTCCAATTTGGCTGATGTCAAAACATATGTCAACGGGTTGTTGTCCGTCATCACAGTAAATCTGTTTCCATACAAATAGTCATGGTACTTCTCAGTAACTGCCCACTTCAAAGCTAAGAACTCTAACTTGTGCACTGGGTAGTTCTTTTCGGCTTTACTAAGTCCACGACTGGCATATCCTATTACTCTTTTTTGGTTGTCTTGTTCTTGGTATAACACAGCACCAAGTCCCAGCATCGAAGCATCAGTGTGCAATTCAAATGGCTTATTGTACTGCGGAAATCCTAATATGGGTGGCTTTTGTAGCTGTGACTTCAAATTCTGAAATGCGGCCTCTTGTTGGTCACCCCATATCCATTTCGATGATGAAACTGATTTGGCTTTATTTCGCTTCGACTTCCGTGGAGCTGGCATTAAATCGGTTAAGGGCCTGGCTATCTTGGCGAAGTCTTTGACGAATTTCCTGTAGTATCCTACAAAGCCGAGAAACTGTCTGACCTCTTCTGGTGATGTTGGTTGTGGCCAATTCTTAACTTTCTCCAACTTTGCAGGGTCTGGCTCAATACCATTCTTGGAAACGATGTGGCCGATGTATTTGACTTTTTCTTGGAAAAAGGCACACTTCTTCGGTGACAACTTCAAGCCACTTTCTCGTAGTCGTTGCAGTACTCTTTCTAAACGATGCAAATGCTCTTCATAACTGTTAGAAAAGATAATGAGATCGTCTAGGTAGATGAAGCAGATATTCAAGTGCAGGTCACCTAAAATTTCTTCCATCAACCTCTGGTAGGTAGCTGGGCTGTTTACAAGTCCGAAAGGAAGTCTGTTGAACTCATAAAATCCTAAGGGGCCTACAGTGAATGCTGTTCTTTCTTTATGAGTTTCCTCTAGCTCCACCTGATGATATCCACTCTTCATATCGAGTACGGTAAAGAAGCTATTTCCTCCTAAGGCATCCAAGATTTCCTCACTCCTGGGTAAAGCGTAGGAGTCTTTAATAGTCTTGCTGTTCAAGGATCTGTAGTCAATACACATCCGAAGTTTTCCATCTTTCTTGCGGCACAGTACAACGTTCGATGACCATGGAGAGTGCGAACGACGTATAATTCCAGCAGTAAGTAACTGTTGAAGATGGCTGCGAACTTCTTCAAACATGGATGGAGGAATACGTCGGTGTCTCTGTTTAAATGGCACATCATCTGTTAAGTCAATCCTATGACGCACAGCATCAGTATGTCCAATATCTGTGTCGGATGTGCTGAATACATCTTTAAACTGTCGTAGCAACTGTTGTCCTTTCTCCAGTTGTTCATCTGTAAGGGATTCAGATGGCAGGTTGACTTCATCTAATACATCATGGATGCATTCATCTGTAGCGTCAATATCAGTAATAGCAACCGGTTGAAGTTCACATAGGATGGCATTAGGTGAAACGGCAACAGTTCTAGTAGTAACATTACTGATGTGTACTGGTATCAATCTGTTGTTTCTGTAATGATATGACACAAGGGAAGGTGCAACATCGAGATCCGATGGTATAGATGCTCTTTCGGTAGGCTGTAACATTCCACAGACAGGATGATATGGCATCTCATGATCCATGTAGCCTTGTATGACAACATCTCTGTTTGGTGGTATATGAAATGTCTTGCCTTCTGCACACTTAATTATTGCCAGTCTGTTGTCTCGTCTCTTGAGTTCCTTTTCTCTCAGTAACAGGCATCTGAAAGTCATGTACCAGGGTGTAAATAGATCTGCATCCTGAAGAAATCTTGTACCAAAACGCTGCTTCAAGTCATCCATGGCGTTTCTCAGGACGTTAGTTCCAAGAAGCAGTGGTACACTTCTGTTGTAAGTACTATCAGGTACGATAAGTAGTACACAAAGTTGTGTGGTATCAGATGTTGCAGTACCAGGTAACTGTAGTTCAGCTGTGATGTAACCACTGTATGGCATTTCCTGTCGATCAGCACATTCAACATGAAGGATCCGGTCTAGAGTTTGAATATCATGGTCAGCAAGATACTGTCGATGAAAGGATTCACTAACTGTACTGACTGTAGAACCGGTGTCTAGTAGGGCTGAAACTGTAATACCATTTATCTTCACAGTCACCTCATTTGGGCTGCCACAAAGTCCAAGTGTGTCTCTGGATTGAAATTGTTGTTGGTAGGCATATGTCCTGTCTTCCATATTCATCTGTTGAAAAGCATAAGCCTGCCTGGAGTGATCCAATCTCACCCGACATCCGATGGCAATGTGTCCAGGTCGTCCACAGCGATAGCATATAATGGGCTGCTTACTATGTGTTGATGAAATAGAAGTCGGAGCAGGTAAAGTGTCCTGTTCAGCTGTCGTAGACTCATACCAGTATGGTTTTAATTTACGTCTCCTGTGTCGTCTGCGCTTCTTATATGAAGTAGTTTGCTGATCCATCAATGGAGTGTCAAAAGTGCAAGTATCCATTGTGAAAGATAGCTGAAAGATACAAAAACATGCCTAGTATAAAAATTTAACTCACCTTTGGGGTTTTGTTGTCTGGAAGGCACTACAAGAAAAATAAAAGGCCTACAAAAGAAACAAATATCTGCAAAAAAATAGGTATCAGCTTGTTCTATAATGAAAAAGGATATGTTGGCTAATAATTAAGACATAATGTTTTGTAAATTTTTATTTCAAATATACTTAAATGATAGACTTATATAATGTGTTATGTAATAAGCCTGAGTACAAATGTCCTTCAGGAATAAAAAAAATATCTCAGATTTTAGTATAAACTAAAACATGCTAAATCAAGTATCAGCTCATATAAAAACAAATTAAGTCCAATTAATCTGTCATGCACAATCAAATCAACATACGGTAATGAATGAATATACCGCACAATGTGCAGCTAAATGTTCAATGTACTAAGTATAAGTACCTAATATACCAGTAAGTAAAGTAAGTATGTAAGGCTTAATGTGAAATCTATCGTCAAATCTAATGGCTAGTAGCCATGTTATCTAAGTCCAATTTGTGAAAAAAAATGTAATAATTTCCTTTTAAAAAAATATAATAAGTTGCAAAGAACAAGTCAACTAGATACAAAGCAAGCAGCTAGAGCAGCAATACAAGCAAACAAGAACCTCTCACTGCAAGTCAAAGGACAAAGGAAAAGTAAACAACAGATGACAGCAATAGGTAACTAGATACCAGAGACTGAATACTATTACCTCCCTTGAATACAAAAAAAATGAAACAACTACGTCAACCGAGACTACTCTGTAAGTCCTACGGTATTCTCAGTCAAATAAGTCAAGTCTGGTTACTTATACGTGCAACAAAGAATGTTATATGAGTATTAATAAGTGTAAGTCACAACACCACTTTCTTACTAATCAGACTCTAACTGATGATTTACAAAGTACTATAAACCATATACTAAGTATACCATATATATGTACAAAAACTTAAGTACTATCACACCTAATTATCAAAATCAAAATACAAAATTTTTGACTTGTACCACACAAAAAAATAAAGTTTGTACACTGTATTATACTACTCTATGACAATTATATTCTCCAATCTACAGTGTAAACACAAACTATAATGTGTACTCAAAATGTAAACAACACTAAGACATTATGATCCACAAAAATCAAAATACAACTTCAATGTTAATTTAAAAAAATAATGAAGGTATCTTGAAAATACTATACACAAATATACCTCTATATAATTTACTGTACTGATCACGAAATGAAAACTAAGTTTTGATTTCTGTTAAATGACGTGAATATGAAGATGCAAAAAAATAAATAAAGTAAACAAAAAAATATATTTACTATAAGTAAACAATGACGTACCTACAATAAGTAATCAGTGCAACAAATCAGTCAATCAAGCGCAACTATCAAGTGACTGGACAAACAAAATTAATCAAAATAGGACTGCAAATATTAAAAAAAAATTATAAGTGTATTAAGTAAATAAACTTCCTACCTCATTCATTGATCAGTACTAAATCCATATCAGAATTATATACAAACACACAAAATAAAATAACACACACCATAATAAAGTTTGATTTTCAAATAACGAAAACCAAAACAAAAGTCTAAGTTACAAAAGTAACTACCGGAACACAATCTTCTAAGACGGAAACGACAAGTCAAGATGTAAACAAATCCACGTGGACAATGTAAACAATAACATGTAAGTTCATTCATGCGCATAATCTCCATATGATAAACATCTCATGTGTACACTTCGGTCGACCCCGGATATCTCCGTTGCCATGGTTCCATGATAAACTACGTGGGCGCCATTTGTAACAGGGTGGTTTCATTAATAACTAACCAATCTAAGGTTCGAAGTTTTATTACTCGTTAGAATAATAGACTCTGAAATTACAATAAAATACAATCAGATTTAACAATATCATTATCACAGACAATATTAACATAAGGTATAATGTACTTTATATATAAATAGCGACGTGTATAAATCGAACACACCAATATCAACTATATGCGTTTTAAATTGAAATCTTGCTCAATTTACCTTAATTGTAATAAAGCAATAATATTAAAACCAATCTTCGTGTTTCATTGTTAAAACACTAATGAAACTTTTCTGTATTTTAACTATAACGCTTTGTGCTGTCATTACTTAAATAATCTTTTAAAATTGCACAAAAACAGGGGAGATAATCATAATGAACTTTACATGATCTCCCGAACAAAACTGAATAGATAATATAAAAATATAACAAAATAAAAATAAGGGCTTACCACTTGTGGAGTGAGTCCACGAGTAAAATAATATTGGAACTCTTTAGCACAGGAATGCGTACAAGATCCTGCAACCAAAATGCCCATAATAAATATATATGTCATATAGTACAAGTGCGACAATAACTTGTTTACTTGTTCACTCAATTATACAATGTAATGCATTCAATTATACAATGCAATGCATACTTAAGTATGGAAAACGTTATTTTCGTAGATTACAAGTTATAATAATCAAGTAACGATCAACATGCATGTATTATATTATGAAAAATACAATTTACGCAGTATTTCAAAATTACAAACTATCCGCTTTAACATATCAGCTTCCTCTCGATAATTTCATTCACAATGTTATAAAACACATTCATGCAAGAGGATAATAACATTTTGCTTAGAAAAAGAACGTTTCACCAAAATTGTTATTTTACATTAGATATGTTAAAAAGAAGTAAAACTTACAGAAACTGTCCGTTGTCAAATGTCCAAGTGGAAACAGTCAAAATCATAATCTTTCAAATGTGTCTAAAGTGTAAATGTATTTCAGCTAAGACGTCAAAGTTGTTCAGCGCATTATTAACTACGTCTAAGCTCGACAATGGCTATTTTCCATCTACCGTGGTAAGAACAAAGAGATCGCAAAAAGAGCGCCAAATTAACCGTGACCAATCAAAATACAATAAAGAGAAATCCTTTGTTCAATTAAAAATAACTCTTCCAATTCAAAAATATAACCGCTTCAAAGTAGTTTTTGAAAATAATTTTATTGACTCTTAATTTTAGCACATTTTTACATAAATTTCAAACATTATTAGAAAATCAAATAACTGTAAAAAAAAATGACTCTGCTATAATAGCAAAAAGATTTTTTTCTTCATGACATTTTTTTGGGGGTAGGGTATATTCTGGCTTCATCTCCCAGATACAAATTACATGGCATAATAGCTAGATAGAGCCTTAAAGTGGCAAACAATTTTCAAAATAAAGTTATTGTTAATCAAACTAATTTCAACTTACATCTTTAGAATTGCTTCCTATTATATTACATTAGCTCGCATTCAAGTTTCCTTTAAGAATACTGATTTTTGTATTAATTCACATTACAGTTTCCTTTTAGAATGGATGTTGATTCTTTAGGTGTTCTTTTTTATATGAAATGAATTAAAATGTGTCCTTGCTTGTGTACTGCTCCTATTGATTATAACATATATCCAGTTATGGAATACACAGCCCTCCCATTTTATTAGCTCACCTGACCCGAAGGGTCATGTGAGCTATTGCCATCACTTGGCGTCCGTCGTCGTCCGTCGTCGTCGTCGTCATCGTCGTCGTTAACTTTTCTTCAAAAATCTTCTCCTCCAAAACCACTGAAGGGATTGCTTTGAAACTTTGCATACGTCATCAGTAAAATGCCCTCTACCAAGTTTGCCCAAATCATGGCCTCAGACCAACCAACATGGCCACCATGGCTAAAAATAGAACAGAGGGGTCAAAATACAGTTTTTTGCTTATAGTTCAAAAAGTATAACAGATACAGGAAAACTGAAGAGACTTTCCTTCTTCAGCATCTAAAGCTCTACAAAACACTCCATTGGGTCAAAGTTGTATGATGACTCCTTGTAGGAGTTATTGCCCTTTAAGTGTCAAAATTGATGATTTTTGCCATATTTGCCTCAAAATCTTGAAAATTATTAGAACTAGAGAAAAAGTTAGCATTGCTTAATTGTTCTGCTCTATGAGGCTACAAAAATGACTTAAGGGTCAAGATTGTCTGATTAACCGTTTAAGAGTTATTCCCCTTGAACTGTTTTTTTTAATCGGTTTTAATTGATTTTTTAAAATCTTCTCCTCTGAAACAACTGAAAGTACTGCTTTGAAACTTTGTACACATCATCTGTCAAATGTCCTCAACCAAGTTTGCTCCAACCATGGCTGCAGATTAACCAACATGGCCACCATGGCTAAAAATAGGATTGGGGGGGGGGGGGGTAAAATACAGTTTTTGGCTTATATTTAAAAAAGTGAAACAGATACAGGAAAACCGAAGAGACATGCCTTCATCTGCATCAAAAGCTCTAAGAAACACTCCATTGGGTTGAAGTTGTATGATGACTCCTTATAGGAGTTATTGCCCTTTAATTGTCAAAATTGATGATTTTTGCCATTTTTGCCTCAAATCTTGAAAATTATTAGAACTAGAGAAAAAGTTAGCATTGCTTAATTGTTCTGCTCTATGAGGGCTACAAAAATGACTTAAAGGTCAAGATTGTCTGATTAACCGTTTAAGAGTTATTCCCCTTGAACTGTTTTTTTTAATCGGTTTTAATTGATTTTTTAAAATCTTCTCCTCTGAAACAACTGAAAGTACTGCTTTGAAACTTTGTACACATCATCTGTTAAATGTCCTCAACCAAGTTTGCACCAACCATGACTGCAGATTAACCAACATGGCCACCATGGCTAAAAATAGGATGGGGGGGGGGGGGGGCGGTAAAATACAGTTTTTGCCCTTTAATTGTCAAAATTGATGATTTTTGCCTCAAAATCTTGAAAATTATTAGAACTAGAGAAAAAGTTAGCATTGCTTAATTGCTAAAATCTATGAGGGCTACAAAAATGACTTTAGGGTCAAGATTGTCTGATGGACCGTTTAGGAATTATTCTCCTTGAACATTTTTTTAATCAATTTTACTTGATTTTAAAAAATCTTCTCCTCTTAAACCAATGAAAGGACTGCTTTGAAAAATTGCACACATCATCTTTAGGATGTCCTCTACCAAAATTGTGCAAATCATGACACCTGACTACCTACATAGCTACGTTGGATTAAAATAGAAAAAATGAAAAAGGGGGGTGGGGGGGGGGGGGGTTCGAGAGAGTTTTCGACTGATAGTTAAAAAAGTATAACAGGTACAGCAAATTTGAAGTGAACCTCCCTTATCCCTCTAACCATCAAAAGATCCTCCTTATAGGAGTTATTTCCCTTAAAAGGTCAAAATTAATGATTTTTGCAGAAGTGTTGGGCAATTCCTTATAGCAAAGAAAAGCTGGATAATAAAGGGTTGTTTGGTTTCAGGTTCAGGTGAGCGATACAGGCTCCTGGGAGCCTCTAGTCTTATTGATTTGTCAAACGATTCCATTGGTTGTCTTTTTTTTAATGTATCCAATGTTATTTCAGCTTAATGATGTCTGCAAAAAAAATTATTTTTTTTAATTATAATTGAAAAATGAGACTTATTTATTTTGTACTATTGATTGTCACAATGCAATGTATAAAAAAAATTTGACACCGCTATTTATTTAACTTATATACCACTTAATATTGTTTTATAAACAAAAAATTGTAAAAAAAAAAAAAAATTTTATTGCTAACTACCTAGACCTCTACTTTGTAACATTTATCTGTAAAATAATTAAATTGTATTATATTTACGGACAATTAATTAAAACAGGAAATGTAAAAAAAATAAAGAACCATTCAAAAACTGCATGACTGACTTTCCTGTGTGAAGATAATGAAGACAAACATGGGTTATTTATAATCTAGATACTCCTTTAAAATATCCATTGTTGGGCAATCGGGTGGAAATTTTATCGAAATTGTACATTTCAGGACTAAGCATTTATATTACATCTGAATGAAAGTGATATGATAGACAAAAGGCTAAAAAAATGAGAAATTTTAGTCATAGACTAAACCAAGATACATTGGGTTGAAATGTTAAAAGTCAGGTGGGCACAGCTGTGGAAATTAGGGTATCTATTTGTCTAATCAACTCTTCTTAAGTTTTCAACCCAGATCTCAGAAACTTCACAGAAATGTTGCAAATTTATTATTAAAGTTATGCACCTGCAATTATGACATTGTTAGAGAAATTTTTATTATTTTCTAGATGTGGGAATTTTGTCATTTTTCAAAACATTTTCAAAAAACAATACCTATTTTGTGTAATCAACTCCTTCTACATTTTTTTTTTTAATTTTTTTTTTTGTGTGGCTATTATCTTTAATTATAACAGATAGACAAAAATTGTCTGGAATTAAAAATGAGTAAACAGACCTAAAATGTTAATCTTATGTTATTTTCTATATAGCGTACCATTGATACTAAAAGCTATCAGTTGAAAAGCATATCTCATTTAAAGTGTAGAATGTTAATTTTGTATAAATATAAATAATATAGTAGCATTGTTTTTCTTGCTGAAAAGTCTTTCAAAATTTACTTTAGACACCCATTCCTTTTAAGAATTTGATTTCTCATTTAAAACTTTTGTTGTATGTATATTCATATCAGTGGTGTAATTACTTTTGAAAACTATTGACTGCTCCAATAACTATTGACCATATTTAACCTTTAGTGTTCATTTATGCACTATCTTGTACTGGAAAGATGGCTTTGCCAGTTGTGAATGTAGCTGTTTCATAAGATATATTGATGTGCTTTAACAAATATGGATGCAGTTTTGTTAATTCTTGCTATTAAACTTAAAATGTGTTGTATGTGGTAAAATGTATGTTCTGGTTAATGGCAATCTAAGTAAAATTAGCAAAAAGGGTGGGGGGGGGCAAGTGAAAAATTTAATTTTAATTAGATAGTGTTAATGGAAAATTTGTTTAAAACAATACACTTTAATTTTTTTCTCACAAATAAATTGGTAAGTATTCCATGTACTATTAAGATATTATTTTCTTACAAAAATAGAAAGACAATTACATCAAGGAGTGATTCGATGTCATTGACTTTTATCTAATAGAATTATTTTTTGTGTGTTGTTAGATACAAATTACACTTTTTAAATTTGCATAAACTTAAAGTATTGTTAGTTTCCATGACATTACTTGTAGGAAATTGGTTTTATAAATCATTTGTTAAAGAATCTGTTTACTTAATTTGTCAATTTATCTTATTGTTAGATGATTTTCTCACAAATAGAATTAAAAACATGTTTTGGTATAGGCAGTTTATGACATAAAGTAAACAATTTATTACAGGACACCCGTGTCATGTAGGCATTAAATAAGCATGCACTTTTACATGTACTAGTATGTAAAAGTCAAAACTTACCTTGTGCCTGTATGGCTTCATTTAATTAAGGCTTTCCACTTTCCAGTGGAAAGACTTATTGCATTTTGTCTGTTTCTTATTAAGGGCTTTCCCGTCTTCCGACGGAAAGCCCTTATTGTATTTCTTCTGTTTATTATTAAGGGCTTTCCCGTCTTCCGACGGAAAGCCCTTATTGTATTTCTTCTGTTTATTATTTTTCTTTTTATTATTATTTTACGGAAAAAATTCTTCCGCCAAGTCTGGACAGCTCATTTTTTGTCGTGTCGCTTTGATATTTTGTACATGTGTCCGGTCATTGAAACTGTGATCTCTGCCTTGGGCAGTGTGTCGCAAACTTTGTCATTACGGAGTTATCTCCCCTAACACCGGAAAGCTTGTGTGCGCTTCTCCTCAGACACCGTAAAAGATGTCGCTTCGCAATCTTTTCCAAAGTCTTCAGTATAGTTGTGCCCAACTTTGTCACATGTCGCGAATAGAATTTCACGACATCTAATGGGAGTTTTCTCCCCTTATCTATTGGTTATAAGAGAAATGCCAAGAAATCTAAGGAACTAGAAGAGATACAGACCTGAGGTCTTCACCATAGACCCTCATGACCTTTGACCTTGAACATGGTCACAAGGTCAAAGGTCAAGGTCATGTTCCAGATTTTGACCTCTGCTTGTGTTCACTACTCCTCCAAAACTATAAAAGATAGAGGAAAACCCGAATAATGAAAAATGTAGATCTCGTAAAGGCGCAACTTTGTCACATTTGTAGGAAAAGGATTTGAAGTCATCTTATAGGAGTTATCTCCCATTATACATGTAACTTATTGGTTTTTCACATGTTACTCATTACCTATTAATGATAGAGGTAAACCAAAGAGTGCAAAATGTTGGTCTCTTAAAGGAGCAACTTTGTCACATTTACAGGAAAAGGATTTGACTTCATTTTATAGTAGTTATCTCCCATTATATATGTAACTGAGTGGTTTTTCACATGTAACTCATTAACTATTAACGATAAAGGGAAAGTAGAGAGTGCAAAATGTTCATCTCTTAAAGGAGCAACCTTGTCACATTTACAGGAAAAGGATTTGAAGTCATCTTATAGGAGTTATCTCCCATTATACATGTAACTTATTGGTTTTTCACAAGTTACTCATTAACTATTAATGATAGAGGGAAACCAAAGAGTGCAAAATGTTGGTCTCTTAAACGAGCAACTTTGTCACATTTACAGGAAAAGGATTTGACTTCATTTTATAGGAGTTATCTCCCATTATATATGTAAATGAGTGGTTTTTCACATGTAACTCATTAACTATTAACGATAAAGGGAAAGTAGAGAGTGCAAAATGTTCATCTCTTAAAGGAGCAACCTTGTCACATTAACAGGAAAAGGATTTGAAGTCATCTTATAGGAGTTATCTCCCATTATACATGTAACTTATTGGTTTTTCACATGTTACTCATTAACTATTAATGATAGAGGGAAACCAAAGAGTGCAAAATGTTGGTCTCTCAAACGAGCAACTTTGTCACATTTACAGGAAAAGGATTTGACTTCATTTTATAGGAGTTATCTCCCATTATATATGTAAATGAGTGGTTTTTCACATGTAACTCATTAACTATTAACGATAAAGGGAAAGTAGAGAGTGCAAAATGTTCATCTCTTAAAGGAGCAACCTTGTCACATTTACAGGAAAAGGATTTGAAGTCATCTTATAGGAGTTATCTCCCATTATACATGTAACTTATTGGTTTTTCACAAGTTACTCATTAACTATTAATGATAGAGGGAAACCAAAGAGTGCAAAATGTTGGTCTCTTAAACGAGCAACTTTGTCACATTTACAGGAAATAGCTCATTAACTATTAACGATAAAGGGAAATTCGAGAGTGCAAAATGTTGATCTCTTAAAGGAACAACTTTGTCACATTTGTAAGAAAAGGGTTTGAGGTCATCTTATAGGAGTTATCTCCCATTTTAAATGTTAATTATTGGTTTTTCACAAGTACCTCATTAACTATTAATGATAGATCGAAACTAAAGAGTGCAAAATGTTCATCTCTTAAAGGAGCAACCTTGTCACATTAACAGGAAAAGGATTTGAAGTCATCTTATAGGAGTTATCTCCCATTATACATGTAACTTCTTGGTGTTTTACTTGTTACTCATTAACTGTTAATGATAGAGGGAAACCAAAGAGTGCAAAATGTTGGTCTCTTACAGGAGCAACCTTGTCACTTACAGGATAAGGATTTGAAGTCATCTTATAGGAGTTATCTCCCATTTTAAATGTAAATAATTGGTTTTTCACAAGTACCACATTAACTATTAATGATAGATCGAAACCAAAGAGTGCCAAATGTTCATCTCTTAAAGGAGCAACCGTGTCACTTTACAGGAAAAGGATTTGAAGTCATCTTATAGGAGTTATCTC
This sequence comes from Limnoperna fortunei, assembly GCA_944474755.1. Classification (NCBI taxonomy): domain Eukaryota; kingdom Metazoa; phylum Mollusca; class Bivalvia; order Mytilida; family Modiolidae; genus Limnoperna; species Limnoperna fortunei. Next base: position 47,012,057 of record OX104118.1, on the reverse strand, counting down.
CCATTTTAAATGTAAATTATTGGTTTTTCATATGTATCTCATTAACTATTAATGATAGAGGGAAACCAAAGAGTGAAAAAAGGAGCAACCTTGTCACATTTGTAGGAAAAGGATTTGAGGTCCTCTTAAAGGAGTTATCTCCCATTATGCATGTAACTTATTGGTTTTTCACATGTTACTAATTAACTATTAATGATAGAGGTAAACCAAAGAGTGCAAAATGTTGGTCTCTTAAAGGAGCATCTTTGTCACATTTACAGGATAAGGATTTGAAGTCATCTTATAGGAGTTATCTCCCATTTTAAATGCAAATTATTGGTGTTTTCACTTGTTACTCATTAATTTTAATGACAGAGGGAAACCAAACGGTGCAAAATGTTGGTCTCTTAAAGGAGCAACTTTGTCACATTTACAGGATAATGATTTGAAGTCATCTTAAGGAGTAATCTTTCATTTTAAATGTAAATTATTGGTTTTTAACATATTACTGATAAACAATTAATGATACAGACCTGGGTTCTTCACCATATACCCTCAAGACCTTTGACCTTGAAAGTGGTCACAAGGTCAAAGGTCAGGGTCACATTCTAGATTTTGACCTCTGCTTGTGTTCACTACTAAAGATAGAGAAAAACCAAAGAGTGCAAAATGTTGATCTCTTGAAAGAGCAACTTTGTCACATTTGGAGGAAAAGGATTTGAAATCATCTTATAAGAGTTATCTCCCATTAAATATGTAATTTATTGGTTTTTCATATGTAACTCACAAACTATTAATGATAGAGGCATGGGGTCTTCACCAGTGACAGTCATGACCTTTGACCTTGAAAACAGACACAGGTCATAGGTCAAGGTCATGTCCTAATTTTTGTCCTGTTGGTGTGCATTTCTTGGCAACGGTCTGGGAATCGATCTGATCATCTTGAAATCAATTCTAAAGGTCTCCAAAGTGTGGGAAAGCCCTCAATTGTTCCAAGAACAATTGAATCTTTTAATTATTCTTATTATTCTTCCGCCAAGTTTTTTCTTTTCCCATTATAAATTTTGTTTCGCGACATGTCGTAAAGACATTTTGTACTATGAATGTATGAGACATTACGCTTTCGCAGTTAACCCTGTCACACCGAACACTTTTTCTTTACGGAGTTATTTCCCCTGTCATAAAAATCTTGTGTGCAGATAAACTTTGAAACTGTAAAAGATTTCGCAATGAAAGTTGTTGCAAAATGCTCAGCTATTGATCGCGACAATTTATTACATATCGCGCAAAGTATTTTGACGACTCCTAGTAGGAGTTATTTCCCCTTATTTATTGGAAGTACATTTTGTACCACTGTAACTCATGAACCAGAGGTGATATAGACTAGATATTTCACAGTTGGTCATCATTGACCTTGACCTTGAAAAAGGTCACAAGGTCAAAGGTCAAGGTCATGTTCTAATTTTTGACCCTTGGTTGTGTGCAGATCTCCTCCTTTACTATAATAGATAGAGAACTGAAACCTTTACCAAAATGTGTATCATATTAAGATCTTGAATCGTCACTTTTTTATTTGACATTTTTATAAGAGTTATCTCTCCTAGACCAATTAAATATATTGTGAATTGCATTATATCACTATATCTCAGTTACTATAACAGATATTTATATGAAACCTTATATCATTAGTCATCATTGACCTTGACCTTGAAAATGGACACAAGGTCAAAGGTCAAGGTCACGTTTGAAATTTTGACATTGTCTTGTCATCGCTATTCCTTTGAAACGGTAAAAGATAGGCAATAAGTTATAATGGATAAAATGTTGGTCTCATAAAGGCGCAACTATTTTACATTTAGAGGGAAAGGATCCGACTTCATCTTATAGGAGTTATCCCCCACTGATAATTAGGTTTTCATTAATTACTTATCAACTATTGATAGTAGAGGCATTGGGTCTTCACTATAGACCAGTATGACCCTTGACCTTAAAAATAGAAACATGGTTAAAGGTCAAGGTCATCATATAAATTTTGGTATTTATGATAAATAGTCATTTCTTCATAATTATACGACATATTAACATAGGATCTTCATTGTTGGTTTGTCCTTTATTGACCCTCAGCATGGTCAAGGTCATATTGACAGAAGTCAAGGTCAAAACATATTTTTCGGAAATTCTGCCTATTCGTGTAAATAAAATGGTAAATCTTAATAAATTCTTTGTTTTTAAAGCATTAAGTATGCAAATATCAAAAACTTGCTGGTCATGGGCATTTATGTCAATTAACGTCCTATTTTTTTACCTTTTTTATTTCGAAAGAGAGCCGAATGGTTTTTTCTTTCAATTGTTTATTTTGAAAAGAAAAGTCAATTTCCATAAACCAAAGTCAATGTCAAGGTCATTTTTGCGATAAGTGGAAAGCCTCTCATTTGTTCGGTAGAACCAATGAACTTTAATTTAGATATTTTTTTTGTTAATTTTTCATTTTCAAGTTTAACAATAAAAATGAATTTGCATCAAAATAAAGCTAAAAACAAGTTTGTGTATTCTCAACGGAACAATGTCTCCTCTCCTAAGAAAAACTTGATGGCTTTATAAAGGTAATTAAATGATAGAAAGTGTTTGGTTTTATTTTTGTTTATGTTTTCATTGGGTTTATTACACCTTTAGTAATTTTCAGGTATATCAAGGCATCCAGTTTTTAGCTCACCTGACCCGAAGGGTCATGTGAGCTATTGCCATCACTTGGCGTCCGTCGTCATCCGTCGTCGTCGTCGTCGTCGTTAACTTTTCTTCAAAAATCTTCTCCTCCAAAACCACTGAAGGGATTGCTTTGAAACTTTGCATATATCATCAGTAAAATGCCCTCTACCAAGTTTGCCCAAATCATGGCCTCAGACCAACCAACATGGCCACCATGGCTAAAAATAGAACAGAGGGGTCAAAATACAGTTTTTTGCTTATAGTTCAAAAAGTATAACAGATACAGGAAAACCGATTAGACCTTCCTTCTTCAGCATCTAAAGATCTACAAAACACTCCATTGGGTCAAAGTTGTATGATGACTCCTTGTAGTAGTTATTGCCCTTTAATTGTCAAAATTGATGATTTTTGCCATTTTTGCCTCAAAATCTTGAAAATTATTAGAACTAGAGAAAAAGTTAGCATTGCTTAATTGTTCTGCTCTATGAGGGCTACAAAAATGACTTAAAGGTCAAGATTGTCTGATTAACCGTTTAAGAGTTATTCCCCTTGTAACTGTTTTTATTAATTGGTTTTAATTTATTTTTTAAAATCTTCTCCTCTGAAACAACTGAAAGTACTGCTTTGAAACTTTGTACACATCATCTGTCAAATGTCCTCAACCAAGTTTGCACCAACCATGGCTGCAGATTAACCAACATGGCCACCATGGCTAAAAATAGGATGGGTGGGGGGGCGGTAAAATACAGTTTTTTGCTTATATTTAAAAAAGTGTAACAGATACAGGAAAACCGAAGAGACATGCCTTCATCTGCATCAAAAGCTCTAAGAAACACTCCATTGGGTTGAAGTTGTATGATGACTCCTTATAGGAGTTATTGCCCTTTAATTGTCAAAATTAATGATTTTTGCCATTTTTGCCTCAAAATCTTAAAAATTATTAGAACTAGAGAAAAAGTTAGCATTGCTTAATTGTTCTGCTCTATGAGGGCTACAAAAATGACTTAAAGGTCAAGATTGTCTGATTAACCGTTTAAGAGTTATTCCCCTTGAACTGTTTTTTTTAATCGGTTTTAATTGATTTTTTAAAATCTTCTCCTCTGAAACAACTGAAAGTACTGCTTTGAAACTTTGTACACATCGTTTGTCAAATGTCCTCAACCAAGTTTGCCCCAACCATGGCTGCAGATTAACCAACATGGCCACCATGGCTAAAAATAGGATTGGGGGGGGGGCGGTAAAATACAGTTTTTGGCTTATATTTAAAAAAGTGTAACAGATACAGGAAAACCGAAGAGACATGCCTTCATCTGCATCAAAAGCTCTAAGAAACACTCCATTGGGTTGAAGTTGTATGATGACTCCTTATAGGAGTTATTGCCCTTTAATTGTCAAAATTGATGATTTTTGCCATTTTTGCCTCAAAATCTTGAAAATTATTAGAACTAGAGAAAAAGTTAGCATTGCTTAATTGTTCTGCTCTATGAGGGCTACAAAAATGACTTAAAGGTCAAGATTGTCTGATTAACCGTTTAAGAGTTATTCCCCTTGAACTGTTTTTTTTAATGGGTTTTAATTGATTTTTTAAAATCTTCTCCTCTGAAACAACTGATAGTACTGCTTTGAAACTTTGTACACATCATCTGTCAAATGTCCTCAACCAAGTTTGCACCAACCATGGCTGCAGATTAACCAACATGGCCACCATGGCTAAAAATAGGATTGGGGGGGGCAGTAAAATACAGTTTTTGGCTTATATTTAAAAAAGTGTAACAGATACAGGAAAACCGAAGAGACATTCCTTCATCTGCATCAAAAGCTCTAAGAAACACTCCATTGGGTTGAAGTTGTATGATGACTACTTATAGGAGTTATTGCCCTTTAATTGTCGAAATTGATTATTTTTGACATTTTTGCCTCAAAATCTTGAAAATTATTAGAACTAGAGAAAAAGTTAGCATTGCTTAATTGTTCTGCTCTATGAGGGCTACAAAAATGACTTTAGGGTCAAGATTGTCTGATGGACCGTTTAGGAATTATTCTCCTTGAACATTTTTTTAATCAATTTTACTTGATTTTAAAAAATCTTCTCCTCTTAAACCATTGAAAGGACTGCTTTGAAAAATTGCACACATCATATTTAGGATGTCCTCTACCAAAATTGTGCAAATCATGACACCTGACTACCTACATAGCTACGTTGGATTAAAATAGAAAAAATGAAAAAAAGGGGGGGGGGTTCGAGAGAGTTTTCGACTGATAGTTAAAAAAGTATAACAGGTACAGCAAATTTGAAGTGAACCTCCCTTCTCCCTCTAACCATCAAAAGATCCTACTTATAGGAGTTATTTCCCTTAAAAGGTCAAAATTAATGATTTTTGCAGAAGTGTTGGGCAATTCCTTATAGCAAAGAAAAGCTGGATAAAAAAGGGTTGTTTGGTTTCAGGTTCAGGTGAGCGATACAGGCTCCTGGGAGCCTCTAGTTATTAGGAGAGAAAGCTGAAAAAAATTTGTTCCAAGGAAGATTATAAAAGACACATACATGTGGCCCAAAATTTCTTTATGGGACACATTCACTCCATGTTTTCTGTCTTGACTTCAGATATGTATTGTGTGAAATTTACCTTATTGGTAAGGATATCATTTTCACTGCCTTCCTTTATTTATTCACTAGGATAAATCATAGATTTTACATAATTTAATAAATACCAGTAAAATGATTATGACATTGATGTTTTTGTTCAATTATGGAAAGGTAAACGGAAAGAAAGTCACAGTTTTGATAGGAAAAAAGTCACAGGAAAAAAAGTCACAAGAAAAAAGTCACAAGAAAAAAAGTCACAGGAAAAAAAGTCACAATTAATAGTTGTCTTGGTCACATATGTTGTCATAATATGAAAATATTTTTTATTTTTAATATAATTATAGTCATATTTTATGTAAAACTTGTTTATTACTTTATTACTTATTAGTTATTTAATACCATTAATAAAAATTGTTTTTGCAAGTCCATCAAAATCTAGAAAACATTTTAGTATAAACACTAACTGTTGACAGCTCTTTTTGTATTGCTTTAACAGTTTAAAATATGTATACCAAAGCAAAGAAAAGTATAGGAAAACAACTATTAATATATTTTTTAAATATGCATAGATCCAAGCCAAAAATATGGCTTCAGAATTTTAGATATTTATTTATTAAATAGTTTGTTGTGAAAAATGAACATGTGTGACCAATTACTGCACTACTAATTGGTTATTTATTCCTTTGTTTTCATATAATAAAATTTTGTTAATTTGTTATAATATATATTTCAAAATTGAATGTCTTTAAATATATATTTTACGTTTTATACACAAGAACATAAATCTTGCAAAAAACCTAAAAACCACATTCAATACCATTACAACTTATTAATTGTGACTTTTTTTTCTGTGACTTTTTTTCTTGTGACTTTTTTTCCTGTGACTCCCCCAAGAAAAAGTTATGTGGTAAGCTAAACAGTTGCTTCCACGTGGTTGCTTCATATGGCAAATACAAGCAATTTTTTGCTTTACTCATTTCTACAGCATTTTTTTTTTAATTTAAAAAATACTTCTTGAAGTTGTAAACATAATGCCCCTATTTTATTTTTGTGTCAGAATTAAATATAACTGAAATAATTAATGCTTATGAAAAACACTAAAACTGAAATTTACAAAAATGAATTGTATGCACAATAGTTATGGTTTATATTACTTCAATAAATATCCCAGAAATTTGTAATACTCAAAAAAAAATTATGTTAAACCAAATAAATTTATACTTACCCCCTTGTGAAGTCTATCCTGATATATTATAAAAAGTAACAATGAAGTTTCTTTTAAGTATCCTGTATGTTAAAAATTATGTCAGCCTGTTGTCCACTAATTAGGAAACAGATATTATAACATGAATCCTGTGTTCTTTTTTATGAATAAACTAGAGATGACAGTATGTATGCTCTAAATTAAAAAACTTGAAAAGGTCACATGTGCCTGTTAATATCAAGGAAAGAACAGCCATGCAATGACCAATTACTGTTAGATCCAATAATCCACAGTAACACTCTGCCCTAATTAACTTGACTTGGGGAGTATTTGATGTCCTACACAGACAACTTAATACACTTGGTCAGATGTAATTTCAAAACAAATTTATTAAATATTGCCCTAATTATATAAAATGTCAAATTTTATATTTGATTTTCCTTGGCAAAAGGATACCAGGTGCTAAGAATATCAGCGTTTTATTTGATTGGTTGAATATCTGTCACACCATAATAACACCACCCACCTATTTATCACCAATTGTTAATGGGCGGGATCTAGGAGCTTATTTATGTTAAAGTCCTTCCTTGTTAGACCAATACACTTTCTTACCCTGTGAGTCAGAAAGTGTATCTGTCTCAATCAAAAGACTGTGCTATAAATATAACATATTTCACTGACCACCTGTTTAATAGGTTATTATATAATTTAACAAACACTTACAATACTATGGGGGGAGGGGGGAGTGGCCCGAATCCGAATGGGTCACTTTTTTACCTATCCAAAATATATGAAAAGGGTAGCTTTTTTCATAAAAATATATCGCGTATAGTTGTAAATTATCTAAATATATCCATGCCTCAATTCTCATAAGCTTATGTAAACTACAGTTATTTTACAAACAAAGTGTTCCATTAACATCACTTGATCATTTTGGTAGTGAAAGGACTATTTTGTCATTGGGGATGTGCAGTAATAAATATATATGAATAGGTCTGATTTAATAATTCCCCAGGACTTTCCCCTTGCCAAAATGTAGTCTTAACAAACAACAGTGCACATCAAACTAAAGTTTGAACTAAAACAACTATTTAGTGAACTTGCTACATAATTCACTTTATATTTTTTAGGATTTTAATATCATTTTGCCTATTCCCTATGACAACCTTAGAACTAGGTGCTTTACATGAATGCCTGAAGGTTTATTTATTAAAACTATTATTTAGGAAAAAGCTGCAGAACATGGTTGATTAATGGTAGATTTAATTTTTTATCTGATTTTTTTTTCTTTACCAGTTTTTATTCAAAAAAGATCAAAAACATCTTACCCTGAAATTTGTTAAACTTTTAAAGTTTTATTCAATTTTAATAATGATTAACACACACGTAAATAAAGTCAGGATATGAAGAGGTTGTGGTCTTTCTGGTTCTTTTCTGTGTTATTTCAAGGAATTGTCAAGCCTGGACTTTAGGGAAAGTAAATGTTGCAAAACTGAAAGTTGAACATTAGATCCAATTTCATAGACATTTTTTGTTTTGAACATTCTCTTACCCTTATTGAAGCTTTGCTGATATTTTGTTTAAATGTTTAAAACAGTTCTTTTATGCAATTACTGTCACCACAGGACTTAGTTTAACATGGGGTGAATCCCTTCTTCATTTCATATAACAGTCACTAATCACGACAGACTCTTAAACTCCTCTGCTTATGTATTATTTAGTTTGGATTATCTGCTATATCAAATGTCATCTATATTAGAACAAATGTCTAAAGCCTTCATTTATCAAGTGCTAAAATTAGCATCCAATTTAACTACGTTTTTTTGGATAATTTAGTATAAAAACATAGAATTATGACAGGAACTTCTTTTCAATTTCTTAAATACCAGTACATTTTGTATATTTATGGTGAGAACAAATGCAGTTGTTTGTCTCAAATTTCTGCAATATCAAAGAACAGATTACCAATATTTGATTTCATTATAAACAATTAAAATTTTTTACCCAAACTTGAAGGAACCATTTTGCTTAATATTTCATGAAGTGTTATTTAAATACCTTTTTTGTTATTTTGACAGTCATTCCTTATCCATTCTTAATATGTTTTGTTTATAGACCACCACAATCACAGATATGTTGGTTTGCAAATTTTGAAAGGGAACTAGAAATGGCCATCAATATGAATGATGACATTATAGTGATGGGTGATCTAAATTTAAATTACATGATGCCTGATAAACTACCACAAAGATGGGTTGACCTTATAAATACTTATCATTTTCATCAGATAATAAAAGAACCAACGAGGGTCACTAATGAAACAAAGACTTTAATAGACCATATTTATGTTAACAATATGGAAATGGTTCATGAATCACATGTAAGTAAAATTGCCATCAGTGACCACTATCCTGTCTGTTTAACAAGAAAGGAAAGATTAATTCATAAAAAGAAAGCTCATAATACCATTGAATATAGAAACTTTAAAAACTTTAAAGAGAACCTCTTTTTGTCAGATATTGAAAAGGCACCTTTTAACGAAATAGAGTATGAAAGTGATCCATCAATCTGTCTAGAGTTATTTTATAATATTTTAAATTCCTTACTAGATAAACATGCCCCACTAATTACCAAAAGAGTTAAAAGATATAAGCAGCCTGAATGGTACAGTGAGGAAATAAATCAGGCCAGAATTTTAAGAGATAAATATAAAGCATATGGTATGTGGGATGAACATAGATATTGGAGAAATAAAACTAAATATATTATTGAAAATTTCAAAAAAACAATATTATACTGAAATGACAAAGGATCCTAAAAATTCCAAAAATCTATGGAAATGTATTAACAGTCTTAACCCACAAACTTTTAGTACTCCACATGAAATTAAGGTAAATGATGCCATAGTTAATGACAAAAAAGAGCTAGCTGATGCTTTCAATGAACATTTTACCTCTTGTGTTGACAAATTAAGAGATGGTCTTACACAGACGCCATTAAATCTGGAAAGCTATCTAATTTTGTAGAAAAACAAATGCAAAAATCTGAAGAAAAATTTTCAATCCCTCCAGTGAAAATAAATGAAATATTTGATGCATTAATGAAATTGAATGTAACTAAATCAACAGGAAGTGATAATATTGGTCCAAAAATATTACGACTATGTGCCCCATTTCTTGCTTCCACACTGACCTATATTTTAAATAGAATAATTGATACCAGTTATTATCCCAAATTATTCAAAAATGCAAAAGTTACTCCAGTATTTAAAGCTGGAGACCGCCTATCTGCTAATAATTATAGACCCATATCAGTACTTCCAACACTCTCAAAAATATTAGAGAGACATGTTGCTAACCACATAGCCTTATTTTTATCAAAGTTTAAACTGTTACATCCAGCACAATCAGGATTTAGACCAAATCATTCATGCCAGACTGCCCTTATTGACATTATAGATAGATGGCTACATGAAATGAATGAGGGTAATGTAAACATTGCTGTGTTAGTTGATTTTAAGAAAGCTTTTGATGTTGTAGATCATGATATTCTTTGTAAAAAACTTGGTATGTATAGATTTTCTGATAACTCTGTGAATTTTGTCAAATCCTACTTATCAGAAAGGACTCAACAAGTTAAACTGTGTAATGTTTTCTCAGGAAAACAAGAAGTGAAATTTGGAGTTCCCCAAGGATCAATACTAGGCCCCTTACTGTTTGTTTTATTTATAAATGATTTACCCTTGTATCTTGATAAATGTATGACTGATCTATATGCAGATGATACCACATTACATTTATCTGGAAAATGTACCCAGCTTTTGCAAAATGAAATGCAAAAAGAATTAAATTTTGTTGAAAATTGGTGTAAAGAAAATAATATGTTTATTAATCCCAACAAATCTAAATGTATGGTTATTGGAACAAAACAGAAACTAACTGCTCAAGTTATTCAGCCTAAATTGGAATTGTTTTCAGAACACCTTATGAATTCCTCCTGTGAAAAAGTATTAGGAATTAAGATAGATGAAAATCTTAACTGGAAAGAGCAGATTGATGTGATTTGTAATAGCATCTCATCTAGAATCTTTTTGTTATCAAAGATCAAATCTTTCCTTAATATTGAAGCAAGAAAAACTTTTTACAATGGATATATTTTGCCACTTATTGATTACTGCTGTGTTGTGTGGGGAGGTTGTAATAAAGATGGTTTAAATAGAATAATAAAATTACAAAAAAGAGCAGCAAGGTTAATACTAAATGCTGACCCACTGTCCCCATCTAATCCTCTTTTTAAACAGCTGGGTATAATGCCAGTCCACCTAAGAATCAAGTATCACAAATATTTACTCCTTCATAAGGTTTTAAAAGGGGAGGCTCCAGAATACTTAACACAAAAATTCAGCTACCTCTCTAAACATAACCCATATGCATCGAGAAACGTTTTAGCTGGTAATCTTTTTATTCCAAAGGCTAAAGCTGAATTTTACAAACAGTCATTTGTGTTTTCAGGACCAACGTTATGGAATGAATTGCCACATGATTTAAAAAGCACTGAAAATACACAACTTTTTAAGTATGGTGTCAAAAAATATCTGACTCAAAGTAGAATTTATAGTGATGTGTGATTTATTTGATTTTAATTGTACTGTATACATACACTTTTTCATTTTGAATTGTAAACTTTTAAATAAGATTGCTTTGTACTTGTTTTATGCATGAGGGCCTCAGGGAAGATTAGTTATAACACTAACTGTGTAACCCTCTTTAAATAAAGACTTTATTATTATTATTATTATTATCCAGGGGTGCTACTTGTTGTTAATTTATGAGATTATTAAATGGAAATCTTTGTACTTGACATACCTAATGGGCTGTGTGTCAACAAAATACTCACAGGTCAACAAGCATATCATTTATCAATAGTTTAGACACTTGATACTGTCTGGCTTGAACAAAAGAGAGAAAATTTAAATGGACACTTTTGTATTGTTATTCACTTAAAGATGTGAGAGGTAATTAATACTAATTACCTCGCACATCTTTGAGTGAATAACAATACAAAGTTAACTACTGCATGTTGATTTCAATTTGATTGATTGATTGATTGGATGTCATTTCAATTTGATATAATGATGGTGTAATTCACTGCATCAGTTGAGAGCTTGTGTAAAATTTGAAGCCACATGGCAAAGGATAAAACTTGTCCATTTTAGGGTTTGGTTACCAGTACCTTAATATTGTATATAAATCATACAGTATCAAATAAATAGTGCATTTTTTGTCAAAATAAAACTAAACTGGATTCTAAGTGGGTACTCTAGTTGTCTCCTTCTCCCAATAAAAACTTGATGACATTATAATTGTAAATGAATGAATGATTTGTTTGTTTGAATGATGTTTAACGCCACTTTCAGCAATTTTTCAGCTATTTCATGGCGTCCAGTTTTTATTGCGGGAGGAAGGGGGAGTACCAGGAGAAGCCCCTGACCTTCGGTGGGAAATGAATGAATGAAAGTTTGTATGTTTCAATCAGGTTCATTACCACTGTAGCGTTTTTCAGCTATATTATGACATCCCATTTTTATTGGGGTAGAACCTGAAGTACTTGCAGATCAACCCAGACCTTTGGCAGGAAAACTAGTGATTCCTGTCAAGAACAAAGAATTGAAGATACCAGGGAGTGATCGAAAACAAAAAGTCAAAGACAGACCTATGGTTGAACAAAAGAGTGGACAACAACAAAACAAACAGACATATTTCACAAAAACAAAACATTGAGTAACACAAACCCCACTACAAAAACAGGGGTTTGGCCAGGGGCGTCATGAAAATAATCGAGCACACATTGCTAAGTCGGTTTTAAGTTCAGTGCTGATGCACCTGTGATTAATAGTGTATTGATGGGTCACATTGGCTTTATGTAAACACATGTAAAGCTCATTTAAAAAAAAAATCGACATTGAGCACATTAATGAGTAAGTAATGTAGTGTTAATATTTAGAAAGTTGTATTTAGTGTCATTAAAAGGTATAAAGGTAAAAGATAAGTCGAATGAAAAGATAAAAAATTGTAAACTGTTGGAATGAAGATGAAGATGAAGATTATTATCAGTCTTTACTTTCTCGCACACCAGGGGGGGGGGGGGGGGGGGTAACTTGGTATATACCTATGTGCTACCCGAATGGGTCACTTTTTTTACATCTCCAAAATGTATGAATAGGTAGATTTTTTCATTGATAAATATATCATTGGGTAGTTCTAAATATATCCATGCCTCAATTATCATCTTAAGCATGTTAAGCCTAAGTGATTTTGCAAACAAAGTGTTACATTAACATAACTTGATCATTTTGGTAGTGAATGTACTATTTTGTATATATGAATAGGGTGGCTTTTCAAATCTCCGTCCGCAGATCTGTACCTAAAAGTATCCTTAGTTAACCCTCCCCCCCCCCTCCCCCTGTGTCTCACACATGCATGTCACACAACAATGGTAAATTACCTACACAGGATCATGTAATATGTCAGATTTACATTTTTAAAGATATCATTATGCACAGTACAAACAGAGGTCTGTATCAAATTGATGTGGAAACCAATTATGTATTGGGGTAATGTTTTCTCAAAGTTAGAATATTAATTAACTGTGTAAACAATAAACTCGGATAAGAATAAATTTAATGGTATGCACACAAAAATGTAGACGATTAGCAGTCCACCCACTTTGATGAAAATCCCAAAATTTTTATTTTTCAAAATAAAAGTTATGATTAATAAAATAAGTTTTCACTTACCCTTTTATGATTCCACCTATTATATTTCACTAACATACAATTAAGTTTCCTTTAAGAATCTCAAATATTGTATTCACATTAATGTATCCTTTTTAGAATGCACATTGACTTGTTGACTTGTTAAAGTGTTTTTAATGAAATGATCTGTCCTGCTGGTTACAACATATCCAATTATTGATTGTTCAATACACATCCCTCCCGCTTATATTTGTTAGTTGTTGATTGGTTGATTTGTCAATAGATGCCATTGGTGTCTATTTTTATTAGTGTTTTTGCAACAAAACTTGATTGACAGATGTTTGTTTATTAATCTTATTGTATGCAGAAATTTACAATTACATACAATTTGGAATAAGTCAAATTAAACGGGACAATCATATTGTTGTGTCTCTGGAGTTTATTTAAGATTTTACCAAAATTATTGAAAGGCCAAAAAAAATCATTTCCTGTTTTACTTTGTTTATGACATCTGGTTTATATTCCGGCTCTATGGTTTTACGAAGTTTAAGTGAGTTTCCTATGTTGGGAAAAAGTACATATTAAAGTTTGCACCTGCTGGAATTGTTTGAAGACTTTTTTCAAATTTTTCCAGACTTTGGAACTTTTCTACCATTTTCAGCTAATTTTACAGTAGAAATTTCTTTTTGTCAAAATATTACAATTAACTTTAAATATTTTCACCAGGAAATGAATTTCTGTTGTTAGTATCTTGACTTACCTAATAGATAGTGTTATAGTTATATAAATCACTCTTTATTTATTTTAACATATTGAGTGACTGGGTGTCAACATGTTGGTTGCAGAAATTTATAGTTAATTTTAATGGCAAAACAGAAGTTGTATAAATATCAACATCAAACTTAATCTCTTCAGTCAATGGACAAATATTTGTTTTACTTAATTTATTAAATGATATAAGGGCATTTATAGTCAAAATACAATGACCTGTCAGGTATTTTCTACCTATTGTCAACCAATTGTTAATACAGATAACAGCTGTTTAGAAAACTGCTTCCTTTTTTCTTTTAAGCTCTTCATCGGTGATAGCTTGGACATTTAAATTGCAGCAACTCATGTGTGACTCAGGTAATTTTAAACTTCTAAGTTGTACTCTATGGCTATCTTCCATATTATAATTTTGAAGTTACCTGAGTCATGCATGAATAGCTGCAATTTAAATGTCCAGCTCTTTCTTATTAAGAGCTTTAAAGAAAACAGATTGAAGCAGTTTTCTAAACAGCTGTTATCTATTTTTGGAATTGATTGAGCAATGGGTAGAAAGTACTGGGCAGGTCATATTATTTTGACTATAAATCATACACTTTTGTATATGTATTTGACAGGTATAAGGTCATTAAGTTCACTACTGTGTAATTACAATTGATTAATCTGAAAATTCACTAAATATTTTTGAATGTATAAAATGTTGAGGCACCTGACATAAGTCTGCAGTTTTTAGTATAGGAAGACTGTGCAGATACATATTTGAACCATCGAACAAGTGGTCAGAGAAAACCAGACGATAACATTAGCCTGAAAACTTAAAAAAAAAACAGAATTCACAAAAAACAACTGTTTTGAAAACAATGACCTGCAACATGAACTCCACTAAAAATTGGGGGTTTAATTCTTGTGCTACATAAATGATCAGCAGGGCTGCACTGTAACATCTGCCATGTTACTCTTGTTAAAAGTAACAAGTAGAATGTTTACTTTTTTATTTGGTTGTGGATCTGCTGATTAGGTTATTTATAGTCATTATTCATCCTTATAATGTATATAGATAGTGTTGTAACTGGTCATGATTTGTGTTAAACGAAATAATTTTTTTACAGAATATAACTTTGGAAGTAAAGAATTAATTTCAAGCATTAAAGTTCTATTAAACATTGTAGCAACAATATTTCTGAACACTGAAATATCTTGTATGCATTATTTTCCATTAATGTAATTCTGGGGTGCTAGCAAGGCTGAATTTCTCCTTGGCTTATTGACTTATTGACACCTGTTAACAATGGGGGAAGTGTACCACATAATGATTCGATTGCACAAAAATTTATCAGAAGATTTATTGAAGAATTTGTTGAATAGTCACCTGCAATTTGAACGTAGTAACAAGCAAAAACAATTTAATACATAGTCTTACCTTTTACTATCAATTTAGTACAGATGATATATTTCCATTATTATTAATCCAAAACACTGTCTTGTACATGAACCAACTGTTCAGTGTGCAACTGCATGTTATTTTGGGATATCCTGATAGGTAATAATTGATGCCCACCCACACAAGGTAGTTTTAAATATATACTATTGATTTGTTACTGTTGTTTGATTTTGACACAGGTGATTTGATTCATTGTGAATATCCTTTAACACAATTATTTATTATTTTATTTTCCGTGTCAGATATGATAAAAGGGTGTTTTATGTTATGAAGTGTATACAGTACAATACTAACATTTATGATATTAATTTTTTTGTTTTTAGGAATCTACAAATCAGCCTATAATGTTACTCAGTCAACTTTCTGTCCTAGATGAAGCAAGTAAGTTTGACAACTTGAGTTTATGCAAGGACCCCTCTTTTGTAGCTAGAGAAAGTCATTTTCATTCAGAATTATTCAGCTCTTCAAGATCTGCAAAAATGATCACTGGTGCATATATAGGAGTTATTCTCCTAAAAATGTCAAAAAATGTCAAAATTAAAGCTTTTTGAAGAAGTGTTGTACAATTCCTTATAGGAAAGAAAAGCTAGATAAAAAAGGAAGAATTGTCAAGTTCAGGTGAGCAATACAGTCTCCTGGGAGTTCTAGTTTTATAGTTTTATTTCAGTTACTGTAAGTCCTGGAATTTTTTTTAAAATATCTTGTTTCTTGACTGGCAAAAAAAAATGTCTGCTGATTCCTAATTTCCCTCTCATTTCTGTGTATTTGCTCTGTGTAAATTTGTGTTTTTACAGATGAAAATACAACAAACAAATCCTACCACCAGTGTTATTTCTTGGTACAAACCCCCTCACCCCGTGAAGTTAATGCCACTGGACACTACTAATTGTAAATGATCTATTATGATATACAAATGTCCATCCATCAGTCTCTTCACCTGTCTGTTATCCACAAATCACACTGAATTTTTTAGAATGCCTTAAGATTTTCTTTTGTAACTGCACACATTTGTTAACTATTGTGTGTTGGATTTTTTATTGTGGGTATGTTATGGACCTTTTTTGTGAAAAAAGGGGGGTTTTTTTCGACCCTTACTTAAAAAATGCTTTTATCAATTTTCATTAAATTTTGGGAGACTTATTATTTTGATAGATGTGACCTGGTAAAAATATGATTTATTTTGTTCTGGAGTTATAGGACTTTGAGCAGGAAAGGGGAATATTTAAATTTTCATACAATAACTGAAAAACACTTTCATAAATTTTCTTGAATTTTTGGGGAATTGTTTATCTTGAAAGATGTGTGCTTCCTTTCGTTTTGATAGAATTCAGAACTTGATAGAGTTATGGCATCTTATACATGACAAAAGGGGAGATTTTTAAGTTTTCTCTTACTCAAGAAAGCTTTTATAATTTTTTTTTAAATTGCAGCAATGCTGATATTGAATGCTGTGTCTAACCAATGCAGATAGAATTATGTATCCATGTTGCATAACATACAATCCTCGTGTAGCTGTTTATTGGTTTACAAGACCTTAAGTGTCATATGAGCTATTCTCTGGCATCTGTCAACAGTTGCTGTAAACTTTTACCATTTTATTCTTCATCAAAACCACTTTGCCTAGAACTCGGCAGTAATGTTTATTGGGTGGTTCTAAACATAGTTAGAGTTTTTGTGTAGATCATAGATCCAAGATGGCCACCAGTGTAGTACAGAACATTGGAAAAAACTTACAAACTGCTTCCTCAGAAAAGGTCACACACATTATGCAGAAAAGACAACAGGATAGTTCTCTATTTATTATTCATGCCAATTTAAAATAGATGCCAGGACTGTTCGTGTATTATAATTTCAAAACTTTTCCTCTGACACACTTCTTGCCAAAATGAATTGTGCTAATGTAGAAATGTACTTAAGATGGTCATCTAATCATTTGGAGTTTAGGCAAATTCAGAATACAAGGTGGCCACCACAGTGGAACACAGCTTTACATAGAACCCTATAGGAAAAAAATGTACAAACAAGCATATACATCAAACATGAATTTAAACCATATACTGCAGAAATGAAGCCAGGTAGTTAAGTTATAATTTTGAATATGAAACTCAACATGACTGCCTGGGCTGTTAATGGGTTCCGATTGGCTGAAATTTGTGTAAGAAAATCTTTTTTCTTCAGTTTTATATTGTTATATTGTAGAAATGTACCTCAGATGCTCCTATAATTTTAAGTTTTTGATGCCGATCCCGTATCCAAGATGGCTGCCGCCATGGAACATGACTGTACATATGGGACCTCATACAAAATTTCAATCTTCTTCTCCAAAACCACTTGGCCAATTAGAGCAAAACTTGGCAGGAATGTTTATTGGGTCGTTCCTAACAAAGTTTGATTTTTTCAGGTGCTGATCAAATATTAAACATGGCTGCCAGGGCCACTAATGCGTTCTGATTGGATGATTTTCAAAAATCTTCTTCTTATAAACTGCTTGGCAGATTGATTTGAAATATTGCAGAAATGTACCTTCTATGCTCCTCTACAAAGTTTTGAGTTTTTTGTGCCCATCCAAAATCCAAGATGGCTGCTATCATCGCTTGTTCATCAATGTTTGTAAACTTTTGTATTTCAGTCTTTTTGTCTGAAACCAATGAGCAAATTGATGCCAACCTTGCCATAGTGTTCACTGAAATGTCTTTAACTAAGTTTTTTATTCTGATTGGAAACTCAAAATGGCTACAACCAAATGCCATCTTCTTCAAAACTGCAGAGCTGATTTAAGCTACATGGTATTTAAATGTTTATTGGATTGTCATCACAATCGGAAATTTTAGTTGGTTCCAATTGCAGGACCTAATTTAAAATAGAAACCAAAAAGAAAAATGTTCAAAAAAAAAGCTTGTAGTATGAAACGAATCCACCAGTTGAAAAAAAGAATCTGCAGAATTCATTGGATGGTTCTGTACAGATCAAGTTAATGTTCTTCACAGTTAATGCCATCACAAATTCAATATAGCAACCAACACAGGACTTGGTTTATCATTGAATCCTATGAAAAAAACTTTAAAAATTGCTTACTTTTTAGAATGTACAAACTGCTTGAAGCCATATTGCATGTAAATATTTATAGGTTTGTTTCAGTACAAATTGTAAGTGTTTTTTTATGTTCCAATTGGAAATAATAGATAACTGCAAACATGTGGTTGTTAGTTCAAGTTTGACTTCTGGTAAAATACTGGCAACAAGGATTGTCAGTTTTCTTGCTGAAGTTTTCACTGCGTACTGCACTTTCTTCCACTTATAAGTAGAAACTTACTTTTTAGCTCATTTGACCCAAAGGTCATATGAGCTATTGTTGTCACTTGGCATCCAATCGCTGTCTGTTTGATAACTTATCTTTAATAATCTTCTTCTTGAAAACCACTGAAGGGATTGCTTTGATACATATCATCAATAAATGTTCTATACCAAGATTGCAATATTCTAAAAAAATCCACTGAATGGTTTGCTTTGAAACTGTGCACACTGTTTTTTAGGATGTTCTCTTCGAAGGTTGCACAAATCATGTTCACTGAACAACCAACATCGCCACCATGGCTCAAAATAGCAAAAAGGGGTAAACGTATAATTTTTGACTTCTAGTTAAATAAGTATAAACAGTTAGGAAAGCCAAAGTAACACTGCTACCTCAGCATCAAAAGCTTAACAAAACTCTCCAGTGAGATAAGTTTTATGATGATGTCTTATTAGAGTTGTTTCCCTTAATCTTCAAAATTGTTGTCTGTTGCCATTTTAATCAGTCTTGAAAATAGTACGAGCTATAGAAAAACCTTTCCATGCAAAATTATTCAGCTCACCCAGATCTACAAAAAGGATTTTCCGTTGCATATGCTATTGAACGACTTCATATAGGATTTATACCCCTGAAATATCAAAATTAATTATTTTTTATGAAGTGTTGGATAATTCCTTATTGGAAAGAAAAGATAGATAAAAATTGCATAGTTGTTCAATAAGTTTCAGGTTCAGGTGAGCGATCCAAGCTCCAAGTAGCCTCTAGTTTAAATATTATAAGAGGCAGACACTGCTGTACCCAGTGAAAATTGGACTAGAACCCTATTCCTTATTCAATTCAAAATTATATTGGGTAATCCCTGAACCCTACAACCTAAGTGGACACCGCTACTAAAAGCAGGAAAAAAGGTAATTTTATTATTCTAATCTTTTCTAAGTGGCTTCTGCTAGTGAAAATCCAGCTTTCCTAATGCTTGGAGACCTTAAGTTTCATGAAAATAGATTTGTGAAACTTGCAAGTTTATGAAAGATTAAAGAATATTCAAGACCCAAAATAGAAATAAAATAAAATCTCTCAAATTTTCTGGACCTCTATGGCTGAGTGGTCTGGGTAGTTGTCTTCAACTATTGATCACCTGTTGGTAGTGAAGCATTATTTTTAAAAAGTGTGTCAATTTCAACCATAATTGTTAAGTACTGATTAACAGGGTTCCTATTGAATTAAAGGTTCTAAGTATGACCTCCAGGCTATATGATCAGGAAACAAATCTTGACTTAAGTTTAAAAATTGACTTTAATTTTTTTTAAATTTAAGTTAAGACAGATTACAAAATTTATATGCAAGAAAGATTTTTCTTAGACTTTAAATTTGGTCCTATATGCTGATTCCTTCCCTATAAAACTACACACTATGATTTAACAACTGCAGAAATTGGTGTGAAACCACAAATAGTAAAATTCAAAAATATTTAAATTTCATATCTAATCTCAAACTCAAGCTTTCTGAAAGTTTAAAATAAAATGATAACTAATTATTCTGTACTAATTTTTTTTATATGCCAATTTTAAATAAATTTCCACTTAGCTCATTTGACAGATTAGACAAGAGTACAGTGTAAAGTTTGGTAGAAAATATTACATATATTATATCTTTTGATAAAAATAATTGTCCAAATGCATGTATGTGCCAAGATATTACTCATAACAACCAGTTTTTGTCTCACCTTCGACGAAAGTCGCTGGAGGCGAGACATATGTATGGGAATCCAGCGGCAGCATCAACACTTGACATCTTGCTTCATATATTTGTAAGCCCAAGCCCTAGGTCCATCAAATTTGGTCCAGAGGTAGCTTATGATGAGTACTTGCCAGTCAGTCACCTGTCACCTGACCTTGACCTCAATTTCACGGTCCAGTGACTACGTTAAAGTTTTTGGGTTACGACAGTTCCTCTGTAACTACGCATGGTAGGATGACAATATTTGGTGTATAGGTTGCTGATGACTAGTACATGACTGTTTGGTAGTTGTCACCTGACATTGACCTCAATTTCACGGTCCAGTGACTATGTTAAAGTTTTTGGGTTACGGCAATTTCTCTGTAACTAGGCATGGTAGGATGACAATATTTGGTATATAGGTTGCTGATGAATAGTATATGACTATCTGGTGGGTGTCACCTGACCTTGACCTCAATTTCATGGTCCAGCAACTACGTTAAAGTTTTTGGGTTACGGCAGTTTCTCTGTTACCATGCATGGTAGGATGACAATATTTGGTATGTAGGTTGCTGATGACTAGTACATGACTGTCTGGTAGGTATCACCTGACCTTGACCTCAATTTCACGGTCCAATGACTATGTTAAAGTTTTTGTATTAGGACAGTTCCTCTGTAACTGTGCATGGTATGGTGACAACAATTGGTATACAGGTCGCTGCTGCTGATATTTAATGCTATTTACGTAATACTTATGATGAAATCTATTGTCTTTACTGATGCGGAATGCAGGCGAGACGTTTTTCTGTGTCCACACTTGTTTATTAAAAAAGATGTTTCTTGACAATAACATACAAAGTTTGCATCTGATTTCAATTAAACTTTGGAATATAGTTTCATATTAGATCGATCAATCCTATTGATTTTTGGGGAAGTCCATTAAATTTCATGGTCACAGTTTCCAACAAAAGTTAAAAATTTTAACAAAAAATATTTTTCTGGACCAGTAATGTTTTAAGTTATGACTTTGATATTTTATTTTGGGTAATTGTTGCCAATTTAATTGCTTGTTTAAATTTAGATCCTTGTAATCTGTTTTCTTAAATGTCAATAAGTTGGGTAATTCCAGGCAAGGTATTTATAGACTTTAAATTTAGATCCTTGTAATCTGTTTTCTTAAATGTCAATAAGTTGGGTAATTCCAGGCAAGGTATTTATAGACTTTAAATTTAGATCCTTGTAATCTGTTTTCTTAAATGTCAATAAGTTGGGTAATTCCAGGCAAGGTATATGACTTTAAATTTAGATCCTTGTAATCTTTTACTAGTTGGGTTGTATGTCAATATTTTGGTAATTTTGGGCAAGGTATATAGTGACATTAATTTAAATCTTTGTAACTGTTTACCTGTTGGGTTGAATATCAATATTTTGGTAATTCTGGGCAAGGTATTTATAGACTTTAAATTTAGATCCTTGTAATGTTTTACATGTTGACCTTTTCTTAGATTTATAATATACACTATAGTAATACCTTGAAATATACCTGATATATTTAATTGACTGTACATAAAATATAAATAAATTATTGAACAAAGTCAGTGTTAAGCCTTTCACACCGTTAGTTTTGTTTCACCACCAAACTATATCAGTAAGTGTGTGGTGTAGCATAGGCAAATTAACACAAATGAAAACAAGTACTATCTTTTAAAAAGATATTCGACGCAGAGATGCATGTAAGGTAGAACGGAAACTGAACAAACAATAATAAGAACAAAATTTTTTTTAAATTATCAAACGAAAGAAAGAGACAAGACACATTAACGTTTTCTTTCATAGATGTGTGTGGGGGAGGTAAATAATTAACCTGTTGCGAACTGTATCCAATCAAAATAAGGGTATAATATAAGAAGGTTGCTTCATTCATTGATTTAAAAAATATGTTATTAAACAATAGGGTACTCCCAAAAATAGACTTTGCAATTAGAGCTCCATCTCCTGTCTGGACGTGAATGACGACGGACTTAGCAATTAGAGACGTGAATGACAACGGACGCAAAGAAAGAAGATAGGCATTAATGGCTTTAAAAACCATAGAGCTAACAATAAACATAATTATTTAAATATCCCCAATGAAAAGCTATTTCAGAACTTTCAGACCACAATGGTAAATAAAAAACAAATAAACCTTTCTATGTATATGTCGGAGTTGTAAGTTTTTTCTTGTGATGTATCGTATATATTAACTCGAAAACAAGTTAGTTAGTCAAAAGCACCTATATTTTAAATAAATTTCATAAGCAAATATGTACTTACATGCATCAAGTAATATTCATTCACATGTATTCATTACAGTTTGCTATTTATTAATGTGACTATCTTTTAAAATGGTAACTTTTAAGTAAAATATTTTAATTAAATTGTATTAACATGAACACAAACTGTCAATTCAGTGAATTGAAATTGGTAATGTGTATTCTATCCCAAAAATGGGGGGGGGAGAGATAAACCGTATCGGTAATTGAGGTCCAGTTAAATAATTGCAACGAAACAATCAGTGAATTTTACTCTTAATTCTATGTGCTGTGTGTGTATAGTAAACAAAGTGTGTTATCGAACCACTGTGTCTCATTCTAGTCAGTTGGCGTTCTGACAATTACCAATGACCTACTTACTTTTGTGTAGGATTATTTCTGTGACAATAATTTCACGATTGAGAGAGAGATAGTGCTTGTGTCAGGCGGTAAAATGAAGAAAATATGTTGTAAATACATCACCGGCGTGAGCATTGTTTACAGATACGATGGTCAACAAAGCAAATATAAATTCTACCCCAGACGAAATGCGCAAAAATTACACAACGTATGGTTTTATCATGTAATTATTGTTTATCAGTTCTGAATGGCATTCTTTTGGCATACAAATAATTCTCTAAAGTTTAATTACGACTACCAGTCTGCTGGAATAATAGTAGGGGAAATGCAAATAGGAATGCTTTTCAGAGTATACTTTAGTAGATTGTTCGAACGCAGAATTTTTTAATACTTTTGTCCAATCAGAATGCAAGCTTGTCTTCAATAACAGTATGTTACCATGGGTAAGCATCTTTTAGTTCAAAGGTCACAATTCGAAAATATACCGACTGCGTTGGCAAAAATGTCTCAAATAAAAACAAGGTGAAATGATAACCACGTTTATTTTACATGTTAATCTATCACTTTCTAACTACTGAGTTTATTTGAATCCAAATTTGTAAGAATAGTGATTGAAAGTCCTGAAAAGCTGGATGGCAACATACAGCTGAAAAAATTGCTGAAAGTGGTGTTAAGCCCATTCAAACAAACAAATAAAACCGCGGCGCTAAATGGATTATATCAGGATTGAAGTATGCAGAGATTTACTATCTAACACAAATCAGACTTCAAAACATGGCCTCTGTGGGAATCTATTTGCTAAAACCTTCTTCTCTGAAGCTTCTAAGACTATTATGTAGGATTTAAGGTCCTTTACATAGCTTTAGTCTAACCAGACTTCAAACACAAGGAACATTTGTTTTTCATTGGCAGAGTTTAAAAAATCCTCTAAACTGAAACAAGCAAAATGAGATGATACACATCCTCTTGAGAATTTACTTGTACTGTCAGTTAAAATAACTAATCATGAAAATGATCACCCCACATGTATGAAGTCATGACCCTCTTGTAACATCTGTCAATATTATGGTAATTAACTGAAAGTGAAAAATATGAAATACCTAATAAAAATGTAAATCAAAATACATGATACCAAAAGAACAAAATTCAAAGATGTGGGCAACAGACTACAAAAAACAACAAGCAACAAACAATACATACAACTAACACATACCCATCTGAAAAGGGCTGATGGTAGATGATCGTAACCATAAACATGTCACGTTTGTGCCACCTGTCTCATTGAAAGTCATTGTTCATATTTAAAATAATGAATTTGAACCTGTTATAAGATTTTGATTACCAGGCCTTGATTTTTAACAAACATTGTGAAATCTCAGACTTGGGTTTGAGTTTTTTGACAACTACTGTAACACCATCAAAATTCTCATATTTTTATATGCTTAAACAGAAAATTTAACTCTAACTCTGACAGTTAAGATTGTTTCTTAAAGAAATCTGGATGTGGTATATTTTTAAATCCAGCGGTTTGTAGATTCCAGATGATACCCATAACAGGTTATCGATATTTCCGTTCTTGAGCTTTATAATTACTATTTCAGGACCAGCAAACATTATGGCATCCATACCTGTACAGACATTGAGAGAAATGGGCAAAGATGATACTATTATCAATGAAGCAATAGATAGATGGAGAACTCAAAGACAAGGAACTGGTAGGAAATAATCCCAAGTTTAAATCAGTATAGAGTTACTTGCAATTAATATAAACAATCTTCTTTCCTGAAACTTCTTAACCAATTTGTATGAAACTTGGTATGGATGGTTCAGGGAAGGACCCCTACCAAATTGTATCTGATATCCCAACCTCCAATCAAGATGAATTCCTGTACTGTACATATAAACATACATACCAAGGGGCCTCTGTGGCTTAGTGGTTAAGGAAGTTAATGTACTGTTGTTATACCCCCTGCAAACTTGTTTGGGGGGGTATATAGGATCACCCTGTCTGTCTGTCTGTCCATCTGTCCACATCCCTTGTAAGCACAACTCGTCCTAAACCGCTTGATGAAATTTAATGAAACTTACCATAAAGGAAGTACATTATATGAAAAATTGCATGAAAGATTTTTATTGACCTCGGATATCAATAAGGGGAGATAATCGGACTTTGAAAGCAAAGCGGGGGGTATCGCTTTGTGAGCGTGCTCACAGTCCACACTTGTTAACACTGAGGTTGCAGTTTCGAGTCTCATTGCAGGCAGGGTGTATCCTGACTTTAATCTGAATTGACAAGGAATGCCAGTTTTCCTACCAAAGGTCGGAGGTTTTCTTTGGGTACTCTTGCTTCCTTGTCCAATAAAAATTGCATGCCATGATATTGCTAAAAACTGCTGAAGTGGCATAAAACAACATTCAAACAAACAAACAAATACCATCTACCGTATTTCTGATAAATAGATATTGTTTTTTTAGCTCACCTGGACTGAAGGTCCATGTGAACTTTAGCCATCAATTGCCTCTGAAACCACCAGGCCAATTTTTTTCAAATATGGCCACAATCATCCTTAGGGTTCCTAGTTTCAAGTTTGTACCCAGGATGTTGATCAACAGACAAAGATGGCCAATGTTACTAAAAATAGAACTTGGGTGTCAACACATATTTTTGATCATCATTTCAAAAATTATAATAGCTATGGAGAAAACCATAACTTCAAATTGATCAGCACATTAAGGTCTACAATAGTTTCTATTAATGTGAAGTTGTGTATTGGCTTCTTGTAGGAGTTATTGCCCTTTAATGATGATTTTTGACAAAGTTTTTGGTATTTACAATATGACTTGAAAACTATAAGAGGTAGAGTGAAACTCTAAATGGCAAAAATGATCAGCAATAAAAGCCCTACAATTCACTTAATTTGTCTGAAATTTCAGATGACTCCTTATGTGAGTTATTGCCCTTAAATGACAATTTTTTATGAAATTTTCCTTATTTGTCATGCAACTTAAAAACTGTAATAGCTAGAGTGAAACTGTTAATATCAAAAATGATCAACAATACAAGCCCTACAATTCACCATGTAAGTCTGGAATTGTCAGATGACTCCTTATAGGAGTTATTGCCCTTAAATTGCAATTTTTTATGAAATTTTCCGTTTTTGTTCTAAAACTTAAAAACCATAACAGCTAGAGTAAAATTATACTTAGCAAAAATGATCAGCAATAAAAGCCATACAATTCACTTAATTGGTCTGAAATTGTCAGATGACTCCTTATAAGGGTTATTGCCCTTAAATGACAATTTTTATGCCCCTGCGACGAGATGTCAGGGGGGGGGTTTAAGTGTCCGCCTGTCTGTACCTACGTATGTCTGTACAGATTTCCGTCAAGCTTTTCTTTGAAACATTACATGAGAACAATTTGAAATTTGGAAGGGTGCTTCAGTATCACAAGTTGTATGTCCTAAGCGACTTTCAGAACTGTCGGACAACTACTTTCTGTTTGGGACTTCATTTGTACGTAAATACATCCGCCCATACATACAAATTTCCGTCAAGATTTTCTCAGAAACCGTACATGAGAACAACTTGAAATTTGGCAGGGTGGTTCAGTATCACAAGTTGTACGTCCTAAGCGACTTTCAGACCTGTCGGACAACTACTTCCTGTTTGGGACTTCCTTCAGCGGGGGCATCTGTGTCCCATGGACACATTCTTCAATTTTTGTATTATAAATTAGTCTATAACACACCTACAGTAAAACTGTAAATTTCTAAATTACCCTAAAGGACAAGGCCTACAAACCATTTAATTTTCTGAAATTGTCTGATGGCACCTTATAGGAGTTATCGTATTTAACTAAAATTTTTGAAGAAATGTTTAGTTTTTGCACAGTAACTTAAAAGCTATAACAACTAGACTGAAACTGTTAATTCTAAAAATTTAAATATACAATGTACGTTATGGGTTTATTGACATTCGTGTCTCTGTTCAATTATGTTTACGACATGAAAAGCACTGAGAACACCGAAAATGCTGTGTTGCATCTTGGTAAAGTCGTATATGTATATCACTGGATTCTTACTACAAAATGGTTGTTTCTGTATTAAATTAGCACGATTATCTTCAAATTAGTTCATCAAATGACCGCTAATCCGCTGTTTACACAACAATTATGTTAATTGATTTATTGATTGTCTAATCGGGGGATTAAGCTTAGAAAGCATGACCATGTTTACACACCAATAATTCAAAATAATTATGAGTAATGTATGTGTTTGGCAGTAGAAACGGGGAAAATTTTATTGAATAAAGGACTTCTGCAAATAAAAACTTGTGGCGGATGGCGATATGCGAGGGTGGCATTACAACGGGGGGATTTTAATGGTTAAAAAACGGGACCATAGAAAATCGTGGCGATATTCGAGGTTGGCGGTTTAAGGGGGGGCGATATACCGAGGTTACACTGTAGTTGAAGTCATTTTGGTTCCAGGGGAGTGATTACAGGCTCCTGGGAGCTTCTAGTTTTTATTTTGAATAAATATGGACAATAGGCTTATTTCAGCAAGAAAAAAAGGGTAATAAAAAAATTCCTTCTTTGTGCCAATTTAAACCAAACTTGATAGTGAGTTGTATTTTCTTCAAACAAACACGAGAGATCCTAGCATTTGACTTAGGTTTCTGTCTTTATGATCTTGCACTAACAGTTATGACAATGACCAGATATAATTAGTTATGGTAGCCAGTTTACTTTGTAGTAGACAAAATATTGGGCAGGGAACAAAAACAACCTGTGAAAGAAACAGATTTTTTAAATTATATTTGTTCAGTCCACAACATAATTTGTGTTATTATGCCCCTGCGAAGACATGTCGGGGGGGGCATTAAGTTTTACTCATGTCCATCTGTACGTACGTACGTCCGAACGAATTTCCATCAAACTTTTCTCAGAAACCGTACATCAGAACAATTTGAAATTTGGCAGGGTGGTTCAGTATCACAAGTTGTATGTCCTAAGCGACTTTCAGACCTGTCGGACAACTACTTCCTGTTTGGGACTTCATTTCTATGTACGTAGGTACGTCCGTCTATATGAATTTCCGTCAAGCTTTTCTTAGAAACCATACATGAGAACAATTTGAAATTTGGCAGGGTGGTTCAGTATCACAAGATGTACGTCCTAAGCGACTTTCAGACCTGTCGGACAAAATACTTCCTGTTTGGGACTTCATTTAGCAGGGCATCTGTGTCCCATGGACACATTCTTCGATTTTTTTAATCTAAATTAAGTCATCATCTATGGATGCAAACAGCTAGGTTACTCTCTGTAAAGGCTTTTGGAAAAATGAATCTCAAATACCAGCTATAGGTTCTGGAATGATCTCAAAGGTTATTTTTAGAAAATGGCATTTGTGTTTATTTGAGCATCCTTCCGATGCTGTATGTTACAAATAATTGAAAGTGATAACCATTTAATAATTCACATTTTACACACATTTCTGCAAAATTTTTATGCTTCAGGTACCAACTACAACTATGATAAGTATTTCACAGATTTTTGACATGTTTTAGGTTCAACAAATGCCCAAACAGAGATGCAGGCCACAGAGATCTACGAAATAATATTACAGATAGAGGATGAAAGAGCATTATCAGTACAACCATCTATAGGACAACAGTCTTTACTGGTACCACCTCCTGGATCATCAAAGATAACCAGTCTGGTGTCAGCACAGGGAGCTGGACAGCTTACAACAGGTATGTTTTTTCACAATAGAAATAATAGTTTAGTTCTATAAGAGAATCTGTAGAAATTGTTTGTGTCTGGTTATTTATACTAAATAAATAAATTTATTCAGTTTCTTTCAGTTAATTACCTTTAGGAGACAACATTTAAATATACATTAAGTTAATCTGAAATTAATTACAATTAGATCTAATAATAATGGCTGTATAAGACAGGTTATTCTATTGAACTGCTAGAAAATGAAAAATAACATCTGGCATACATGTGATATTTCTCTCAGCCCAAAGTGTGAGAGTGGACTCAATATTGTGTGAGATTTGATGATTTTGTGTGAGATTTTTGGTTGACCCTGATTTTGCGTTATTTTACTAATTTTCATTCTTTCATTTGGTTTTTTGTTTCATCTTATTGTTTAATAATTGTTGCAAGCTGGACAGGCACTGTATTTCACATATGTTTGTCCTCTGTTGTAGTGTATTTGCCACTGTGTGATATACTAAAAGTCAATATTACAAGCAGTATGAAATGCATGATTTACACTATAAAGTGCTACTATCCTTCAGTCAGTAAAAGTATTTACAAGATTTAGCTCTTTGGAACACTGAAATTTCGAAATATTTATGACCATAAAAATTACGACCAGCATTATGTATCTTCCCACTTAGCTGAGTATGCCAAATTTTGCCTCAGTTATTAGAAAATGTTGTACAAAATATTTTTTTCTTGTAATTTTTGTTTTGTGTTCTTGTAAATATTTCTGAATTCAATAATAAATTATTTATAAAGTTGTATTTACCGCTAAAATAATCATATTCAAATCTGACATTATTTATTATTTTATATTGTCATATGATTTCAAACTGTTTTCAACCATACTCCCTAATTAACTTCTCAAAGGTGATTTGTATCATCTTTATTGATCGTAGGTAAAATGAACAATAGTGTAACTTCCATATTCTCGGGATTTATCTATCACGCTACCAACAATCCATTGTAAACAAAGATGGCGGCTTAAGAAAATAACAGGAAGTTTCGTGCAGAGAAACTGACATTTTTATGCCCCCGCGACGACATGTCGGGGGGCATTAAGTTTTACTCATGTCCGTCCGTCCGTACGTACGTACGTACGTCCGAACAAATTTCCGTCAAGCTTTTCTCAGAAACCGTACATGAGAACAATTTTAAATTTGGCAGAGTGGTTCAGTATCACAAGTTGTACGTCCTAAGCGAATTTCAGACCTGTCGGACAACTGCTTCCTGTTTGGGACTTCATTTGTACGTAAATACGTCCGTCTGTATGTACAAATTTCCGTCAAGCTTTTCTCAGAAACCGCACATTAGAACAATTTGAAATTTGGCAGTGTGGTTCAGTATCACAAGTTGTACGTCCTAAGCGACTTTCAGACCTGTCGCACAACTACTTCCTGTTTGCGACTGGGCCGATATGAAAATGTGTTAACATGAGTATGAAAATTTCCGTCAAGCTTTTCTCAGAAACCGTACATCAGAACAATTTGAAATTTGGCAGGGTGGTTCAGTATCACAAGTTGTACGTCCTAAGCGACTTTCAGACCTGTCGGACAACTACTTCCTGTTTGCGACTGGGCCGATATGAAAATGTGTTAACATGAGTATGAAAATTTCCGTCAAGCTTTTCTCAGAAACCGTACATCAGAACAATTTGAAATTTGGCAGGGTGGTTCAGTATCACAATTTGTACGTCCTAAGCGACTTTCAGACCTGTCGGACAACTACTTCCTGTTTGCGACTCGGCCGATATGAAAATGTGTTAACATGAGTATGAAAATTTCCGTCAAGCTTTTCTCAGAAACCGTACATCAGCACAATATGAAATTTGGCAGGGTGGTTCAGTATCACAAGTTGTACGTCCTAAGCGACTTTCAGACCTGTCGGACAACTACTTCCTGTTTGCGAGTGGGCCGATATGAAAATGTGTTAACATGAGTATGAAAATTTCCGTCAAGCTTTTCTCAGAAACCGTACATCAGAACAATTTGAAATTTGGCAAGGTGGTTCAGTATCACAAGTTGTACGTCCTAAGCGACTTTCAGACCTGTCGGACAACTACTTCCTGTTTGCGACTGGGCCGATATGAAAATGTGTTAACATGAGTATGAAAATTTCCGTCAAGCTTTTCTCAGAAACCGTACATGAGAACAATTTTAAATTTGGCAGAGTGGTTCAGTATCACAAGTTGTACGTCCTAAGCGAATTTCAGACCTGTCGGACAACTACTTCCTGTTTGGGACTTCATTTGTACGTAAATACGTCCGTCTGTATGTACAAATTTCCGTCAAGCTTTTCTCAGAAACCTTTACATTAGAACAATTTGAAATTTGGCAGTGTGGTTCAGTATCACAAGTTGTACGTCCTAAGCGACTTTCAGACCTATCGCACAACTACTTCCTGTTTGCGACTGGGCCGATATGAAAATGTGTTAACATGAGTATGAAAATTTCCGTCAAGCTTTTCTCAGAAACCGTACATCAGAACAATTTGAAATTTGGCAGGGTGGTTCAGTATCACAAGTTGTACGTCCTAAGCGACTTTCAGACCTGTCAGACAACTACTTCCTGTTTGCGACTGGGCCGATATGAAAATGTGTTAACATGAGTATGAAAATTTCCGTCAAGCTTTTCTCAGAAACCGTACATCAGAACAATTTGAAATTTGGCAGGGTGGTTCAGTATCACAAGTTGTACGTCCTAAGGGACTTTCAGACCTATCGCACAACTACTTCCTGTTTGCGACTGGGCCGATATGAAAATGTGTTAACATGAGTATGAAAATTTCCGTCAAGCTTTTCTCAGGAACCGTACATCAGAACAATTTGAAATTTGGCAGGGTGGTTCAGTATCACAAGTTGTACGTCCTAAGCGACTTTCAGACCTGTCGGACAACTACTTCCTGTTTGCGACTGGGCCGATATGAAAATGTGTTAACATGAGTATGAAAATTTCCGTCAAGCTTTTCTCAGAAACCGTACATCAGAACAATTTGAAATTTGGCAGGGTGGTTCAGTATCACAAGTTGTACGTCCTAAGCGACTTTCAGACCTATCGCACAACTACTTCCTGTTTGCGACTGGGCCGATATGAAAATGTGTTAACATGAGTATGAAAATTTCCGTCAAGCTTTTCTCAGAAACCGTACATCAGAACAATTTGAAATTTGGCAGGGTGGTTCAGTATCACAAGTTGTACGTCCTAAGCGACTTTCAGACCTGTCAGACAACTACTTCCTGTTTGCGACTGGGCCGAAATGAAAATGTGTTAACATGAGTATGAAAATTTCCGTCAAGCTTTTCTCAGAAACCGTACATCAGAACAATTTGAAATTTGGCAGGGTGGTTCAGTATCACAAGTTGTACGTCCTAAGCGACTTTCAGACATGTCGGACAACTACTTCCTGTTTGCGACTGGGCCGATATGAAAATGTGTTAACATGAGTATGAAAATTTCCGTCAAGCTTTTCTCAGAAACCGTACATCAGAACAATTTGAAATTTGGCAGGGTGGTTCAGTATCACAAGTTGAACGTCCTATGCGACTTTCAGACCTGTCGGACAACTACTTCCTGTTTGGGACTTCATTTAGCGGGGGCATCCGTGTCCCATGGACACACTCTTCAATTTTTTTTTTTGTTAGGAAATAAAAATTAATCTACAGATGGGTTTGGTACATTTAGGGGTTGTTTTAGGCAAACTGCCATGTAATTTTGGCATCAATATGTTGACAATCAGATCTTTGGGGAGCCTTCCAAATTTATGACCAAGACTTTTAAAGAAGAATGCATTTTTTCTATTTGAGCAAAAGATGTCTGTCCTTGAGTGGTTTAGGTAGTAAGTCTTCTAATATTTAATTATGTGTTGATCACTGTTGTGGGTTCAAGCAGGGTGTACTCAGTTTCAACCTTAATTGTCAAGGATGCTGAAAGTGGCATTTAAACATACAAATAAGCTTTTTATTGGAATGTCAAAAACCAACAGCTGATATTAATTTGTTTTACTTCTACAGTTTACTGGGATGGAATTAACTTCATCCCTGTACCATTGTATTGTTGAAAACAATTTGCAAACCGCTTAACAAATGCATCATTTATATCTTTTCTCCAATGGTAACTTGATTCAAATTTTCTTATTCAGGTCCAATAACTGAACAAGCCATAGCAGCAGGCACATCTGAGGAGCTACCACAGTATCTTCAAGGTATAATCTTGATGATGTTGTTTTGCATGTTGCTCATACTTAGTATGATGTTTTTATACCTAAACAAACATAATTATTTTAATGTTTATTTTGAGATTATCAAAGCTGTACTAGTGTATCATCTGCAATTTTTTGAAAATCTTTCAATCTAGTTTTACTTTCCATTTTCAAATTTCAGTTGACACAAACAATATGCAAACCATACTTTATTATTGTTTTAACATGGTTTGGCATTAAATTTCTGAATATTTTGCCCTGAGCGATAGAGAGGGGTAAAATATCATGACTATAATACCCACCCATATTAAAACGACAATAAAGTATGATATGCATGAGCTATTTCAATTCAATTCTGGTGATGACAAATGCAGTATTCTGTATATGAATGTGGCATATAAATGTGTGCTTATGTTTGGCTGTTCCTCATACTTATCTCGTGTGATATTGTAAAAAAATAATTTAATGGCAGCATGTTAAATCGTGTAAACTCATAATTCAGACTGAAAATAACAAACAACTTCATTAACAATAACTATAAAAGGATGTTTTTGAGAGAAAAGTAATTTAGCCATAAGTGACGTTACAAAAACTTGTGGCCATTTCAATTTGCATTAGCACCTGGCTAGAAAAAACAATTGTGTTGTGCAACTGTGAACTATAAATCAAAAGTGTTGATATATCAAATCAGAATCAAAATGTAACTTGTATGCCATTGGTGATATCTGCTCCAGATTTTGTCTATTTCCTGCAAGAAACTTAGAATTCTTTTTATTATCAGTCTCAGGTTAATAGAAAACAATTATTGCATGTTTATATACATAAATGTGTTTTGGGAAGTTGGGTCGCTTATTTATTCTTTTGTATAGCCTTTGTCATAACTATCTTATTTATTTTAGAAAAAGCTACAGATGCATTTTGTTTCACCTTACTTTGTAGGTTTTGATAAAATACTTGATGAATATGAGGAGCAAAAGGAAAGATTGACATGTACAATCTGTACAGAGAATCCAGTAGCCATTGCCTTTTTACCTTGTGGTCATCTAGTTTGTTGTCTGGATTGTGCTCCTGCAATGAGGAAGTGTCCAATCTGTAATGAGCTTGTAAAAGGAACCATCAAAACATTCTTTCCTTGAATTCTATAGGTATTATGCACAAATATATTATGCTTTATTGCCAGTTCAAAACAAATGGGAAAGACTCATAATAAATTATTTTCATATGTGTGGAGTTAATCAAAACAGGGGAGTTAAAAATCTGAAAAAAAACATCCAGCATCATGGCACTAGTCTACATGTTCATTTTTTGTGAAAGCGAGTCGAAATCCACCCAGATTGTTGTTGTAGTTCATAAGAGACATGATAACTCGACATCAATGTTCTCGCTTACTATACAAAGAAAATCAGTATTTTTATGCCCCCGCGACGACATGTCGGGGGGCATTAAGTTTTACTCATGTCCGTCCGTCCGTACGTACGTACGTACGTACGTCCGAACAAATTTCCGTCAAGCTTTTCTCAGAAACCGTACATGAGAACAATTTAAAATTTGGCAGAGTGGTTCAGTATCACAAGTTGTACGTCCTAAGCGAATTTCAGACCTGTCGGACAACTACTTCCTGTTTGGGACTTCATTTGTACGTAAATACGTCCGTCTGTATGTACAAATTTCCGTCAAGCTTTTCTCAGAAACCGTACATTAGAACAATTTGAAATTTGGCAGTGTGGTTCAGTATCACAAGTTGTACGTCCTAAGCGACTTTCAGACCTGTCGCACAACTACTTCCTGTTTGCGACTGGGCCGATATGAAAATGTGTTAACATGAGTATGAAAATTTCCGTCAAGCTTTTCTCAGAAACCGTACATCAGAACAATTTGAAATTTGGCAGGGTGGTTCAGTATCACAAGTTGTACGTCCTAAGCGACTTTCAGACCTGTCGGACAACTACTTCCTGTTTGCGACTGGGCCGATATGAAAATGTGTTAACATGAGTATGAAAATTTCCGTCAAGCTTTTCTCAGAAACCGTACATCAGAACAATTTGAAATTTGGCAGGGTGGTTCAGTATCACAAGTTGTACGTCCTAAGCGACTTTCAGACCTGTCGGACAACTACTTCCTGTTTGCGACTGGGCCGATATGAAAATGTGTTAACATGAGTATGAAAATTTCCGTCAAGCTTTTCTCAGAAACCGTACATCAGAACAATTTGAAATTTGGCAGGGTGGTTCAGTATCACAAGTTGTACGTCCTAAGCGACTTTCAGACCTGTCGGACAACTACTTCCTGTTTGCGACTGGGCCGATATGAAAATGTGTTAACATGAGTATGAAAATTTCCGTCAAGCTTTTCTCAGAAACCGTACATCAGAACAATTTGAAATTTGGCAGGGTGGTTCAGTATCACAAGTTGTACGTCCTAAGCGACTTTCAGACCTGTCGGACAACTACTTCCTGTTTGCGACTGGGCCGATATGAAAATGTGTTAACATGAGTATGAAAATTTCCGTCAAGCTTTTCTCAGAAACCGTACATCAGAACAATTTGAAATTTGGCAGGGTGGTTCAGTATCACAAGTTGTACGTCCTAAGCGACTTTCAGACCTGTCGGACAACTACTTCCTGTTTGCGACTGGGCCGATATGAAAATGTGTTAACATGAGTATGAAAATTTCCGTCAAGCTTTTCTCAGAAACCGTACATCAGCACAATTTGAAATTTGGCAGGGTGGTTCAGTATCACAAGTTGTACGTCCTAAGCGACTTTCAGACCTGTCGGACAACTACTTCCTGTTTGCGACTGGGCCGATATGAAAATGTGTTAACA
This sequence comes from Limnoperna fortunei, assembly GCA_944474755.1. NCBI lineage: Eukaryota > Metazoa > Mollusca > Bivalvia > Mytilida > Modiolidae > Limnoperna > Limnoperna fortunei. The sequence goes on along the minus strand of OX104118.1, from coordinate 46,976,169 downwards.
TTAGTATGAAAATTTCCGTCAAGCTTTTCTCAGAAACCGTACATCAGCACAATTTGAAATTTGGCAGGGTGGTTCAGTATCACAAGTTGTACGTCCTAAGCGACTTTCAGACCTGTCGGACAACTACTTCCTGTTTGGGACTTCATTTAGCGGGGGCATCCGTGTCCCATGGACACACTCTTCAATTTTTATGCCCCCGCGACGACATGTCGGGGGGCATTAAGTTTTACTCATGTCCGTCCGTCTGTCCGTCCGTCCGTCCGTCTGTACGTCCGTACGAATTTCCGTCAAGCTTTTCTCAGAAACCGTACATCAGAACAATTTGAAATTTGGCAGGGTGGTTCAGTATCACAAGTTGTACGTCCTAAGCGACTTTCAGACCCGTCGGACAACTACTTCCTGTTTGGGACTGGGCCGATATGAAAATGTGTTAACATGAGTATGAAAATTTCCGTCAAGCTTTTCTCAGAAACCGTACATCAGAACAATTTGAAATTTGGCAGGGTGGTTCAGTATCACAAGTTGTACGTCCTAAGCGACTTTCAGACCTGTCGGACAACTACTTCCTGTTTGTGACTGGGCCGATATGAAAATGTGTTAACATGAGTATGAAAATTTCCGTCAAGCTTTTCTCAGAAACCGTACATGAGAACAATTTGAAATTTGGCAGGGTGGTTCAGTATCACAAGTTGTACGTCCTAAGCAACTTTCAGACCTGTCGGACAACTACTTCCTGTTTGCGATTGGGCCGATATGAAAATGTGTTAACATGAGTATGAAAATTTCTGTCAAGCTTTTCTCAGAAACCGTACATGAGAACAATTTGAAATTTGGCATTGTGGTTCAGTATCACAAGTTGTACGTCCTAAGCGACTTTCAGACCTGTCGGACAACTACTTCCTGTTGCGACTGGGCCGATATGAAAATGTGTTAACACGAGTATGAAAATTTCCGTCAAGCTTTTCTCAGAAACCGTACACAAGAACAATTTGAAATTTGGCAGGGTGGTTCAGTATCACTTGTTGTATGTCCTAAGCGACTTTCAGACCTGTCGGACAACTACTTCCTGTTTGCGACTGGGCCGATATGCAAATGTGTTAACATGAGTATGAAAATTTCCGTCAAGCTTTTCTCAGAAACCGTACACAAGAACAATTTGAAATTTGGCAGGGTAGTTCAGTATCACCAGTTGTATGTCCTAAGCGACTTTCAGACCTGTCGGACAACTACTTCCTGTTTTCGACTGGGCCGATTTGAAAATGTGTCAACATGAGTATGAAAATTTCCGTCAAGCTTTTCTCAGAAACCGTACATCAGAACAATTTGAAATTTGGCAGGGTGGTTCAGTATCACAAGTTGTACGTCCTAAGCGACTTTCAGACCCGTCGGACAACTACTTCCTGTTTGGGACTGGGCCGATATGAAAATGTGTTAACATGAGTATGAAAATTTCCGTCAAGCTTTTCTCAGAAACCGTACATCAGAACAATTTGAAATTTGGCAGGGTGGTTCAGTATCACAAGTTGTACGTCCTAAGCGACTTTCAGACCTGTCGGACAACTACTTCCTGTTTGTGACTGGGCCGATATGAAAATGTGTTAACATGAGTATGAAAATTTCCGTCAAGCTTTTCTCAGAAACCGTACATGAGAACAATTTGAAATTTGGCAGGGTGGTTCAGTATCACAAGTTGTACGTCCTAAGCAACTTTCAGACCTGTCGGACAACTACTTCCTGTTTGCGATTGGGCCGATATGAAAATGTGTTAACATGAGTATGAAAATTTCTGTCAAGCTTTTCTCAGAAACCGTACATGAGAACAATTTGAAATTTGGCATTGTGGTTCAGTATCACAAGTTGTACGTCCTAAGCGACTTTCAGACCTGTCGGACAACTACTTCCTGTTGCGACTGGGCCGATATGAAAATGTGTTAACACGAGTATGAAAATTTCCGTCAAGCTTTTCTCAGAAACCGTACACAAGAACAATTTGAAATTTGGCAGGGTGGTTCAGTATCACTTGTTGTATGTCCTAAGCGACTTTCAGACCTGTCGGACAACTACTTCCTGTTTGCGACTGGGCCGATATGTAAATGTGTTAACATGAGTATGAAAATTTCCGTCAAGCTTTTCTCAGAAACCGTACACAAGAACAATTTGAAATTTGGCAGGGTAGTTCAGTATCACAAGTTGTACGTCCTAAGCGACTTTCAGACCTGTCGGACAACTACTTCCTGTTTTCGACTGGGCCGATTTGAAAATGTGTCAACACGAGTATGAAAATTTCCATCAAGCTTTACTCAGAAACCGTACATTAGAACAATTTGAAATTTGGCAGGGTGGTTAAGTATCACAAGTTGTACGTCCTAAGCGACTTTCAGACCTGTTGGACAACTACTTCCTGTTTGGGACTTCCTTTAGCGGGGGCATCCGTGTCCCATGGACACATTCTTCAATTTTTTTTTTTGTTATCGCTGATTTATGACATTTTCTTTGGTCTTACCATGACATGACCAATTGACATAACCGCACTGCACATTTTCGTACACATTATTAATCATTTCTATGGATGCTTAGCAACAGCACAATTATTTACAATTAAGAGGCAGGTTAACATTCCATTCAGAGTAATTAAATTACAACAGTTTTGCATCAAATATATGTCGTCAGCATTCCCACTCTTTACTAAAAGATGATCCAGAATTAAAATTGTTGTTAGCAGAAATAGATGAATATGAGAGACAGTGGATAAAATTTAGTAAGAATCCTTATTATGTTGTAAAAAGGTGTACAACTAATGATCTGATAACACATCAACTGACATTCCTACCTCATTTTTTGAATTGAATTAAATGACACATTAAGCCTGATCGCGCACATTTGCTGAGTTACTTAGCATAATAATATAGTTCCAAGTTTAAATACATCAAACTTTGTTGTTATGACACATTTTTATATTTTGTAATTTTTAATTCATTTTAGTTACAAAAATCTTATTTTTGTACAGCAATAAAAACACTATTAGTAATTTTTTTAATTTTTTTAATGATTTTTGTGTTGGTATTGCATCTCTTGCAGAGCACTCAATGCAATACTATAGCTGAGAAAACCATTCCCACAAAACCAAATTTCTAATTAAGGATTAACTACACAAAATATTTTCTCTATCGAGGGATAACAAAATTTCCGTTTTGCACATTGTATAATTCGTGTAGTGGATTATATTAAATGTGCACAACATATATTAAATGTGCACAACGGAAATTTTGTTATCCCTTGATGGAGAAAATATTTTTTGTAGTTAATACTTATAAATAAATTCAAACAAATTAATAAACTCAACAATTTTATTTTTGTAACTGGACATTTTGAAAAAAAGAGATCAATACAAAAACTGTTAGTTTCCCATGGAGTAATATATGACATAAATGGCGCGTGTCTGTTTTCTATCCTCTGATAGAAAATATTTTCCAGCCAATCAAAAGTCAGTATTCTAGCAAAATTTATTTATTATTATATAAAATTAAGTAGAAATGTATATGTGTTCCTACTATGAGTTGATTATGTCAGAAAAAAATATTAACACTTAAAAACATAAATTATCAACTGGTAAAATATGTTATGATGTTATATTTGAATTAATAAAAATCAATTAGTTCTTTCACTTGGCAGTTCTGTTTATTGTAGGGCTTACCATCACAGCACCAGTGTTCTCTGAAGCTTGCCTTCTACTGCTTCAAATGTGACAAAGTTTACAGAGTTAATACAGAGTGGTGTTATTTCAAGACAAATCTAGCCACGTGTCTTTGTCTTGCCATCAGAATTCAGAAAATTTATAGAAACAATCTGAATTATTTCTTGTAATAGGAAGTCACTGTATAGAATACATATACATGCTATCTTAATCATGAAAATTATGAAGTTACCAGCTAGCAGTTCAAATGCTTTTTGTAAATATGGTGTTGTGATTGTTTTGCTGTTTTATTTATAACAGTAATACAAAAAAGTATGCCATTTTCCCACGAGGGATTATTTTGAAATTTAACTAATGATTGCTCAATTGCATTCATTTGAATACAATCTTTATTTTGCTGCAATGCAATTTACAAAAGCAAAGTTTGCATGAGAAATAAATTTGTACATAACTTGCATTTAAATATAAATGTACACAGCCATTGTGGCTACAATTTTAATAAGAAAAGTTATGTAAGGGAGATAAACAGATATTGGAAGATCATGCAATATCGGAGTTGTCTTTTTTTTTTTATAATATATGTATATTTATCTTTATAGTTGTTAAATATGATAGCACATTGTTTATAGAATCTCTAAGTTAGCTGTAAATCTAAATGTTTTTTTCACTTTTATTTTTCAAACAGGTTTCCCAGAATTCAATTCAATTTTCTCATGTCAGATATATGATTGAATATCTTAGTCAAATGTGCATCACAATCATTAGTGATTATTATTAACTACATATTTTGAAACCTCATCTGAATTGACAGAGGGGTTATAGTCTTAATAGTAAGACATATATTTTATGTCCAGTGTAACAAAACTTTGGTTATGAGTTATTGTTCATATTTGTATTATTATTTTAATGATTTGAACAGTAATGATTTTCAAAGTTATATTTTTATATGAAATATTGTGTAATCTTGCAAGTATCATTGTTTAGTACTATGATGTTTTATTGAAATGAGAAAATACCACTGAAAAAAATAATTCAAAAGTCAGACTCAATGTAAAAAAACATCTCTAAAGGTTTCGTAGATAGACAAGATATATCCAAATGGATAATGTTCTAGAATGTATATATTAAAGATTTGTCATTATTTTAATATCCATAACATGATTCAGCCATTTGGATTGCTTAAAAGGTCTGATTGATTTGTTGTTCCTTGTATGTTTTTTTTCTGTTCATGTATCAATTATGTCCCTCCCCCCCCACCCCACTTCATGGGAGACATCTTGTTTTTGTCCAGTCCATCTGTGTGTCTGTCCATCACAAAGTTATTTACCCCAACTCCTTTGAAACTACTCAACAAAATTTTACGAAACTTGGTATGTAACAAGTACACCATATGTAGTTGTGCATATTACCAGAAAATTCCGATCCTAAATTGTGTGGGTTATGATCTTTGAACTTAGATTTTTCCAAAAATTCCTCATAAATCATGGTTTCCGCTCAACTCTTCTGAAACCACTTCACCAAATTATATGAAACTTGGTGTGTAGCACAGGAAATACACCATATTTAGTTGGGCATATTACCAGGAAATTTTTATCCTCAAAATTTTGTGGGAGTTATGGGACTTTGAGTTTTGCTGAAAATCCACATGGGGAATGAGGGGAGAAATGGCTTTTGTATGCAAAAACAAATTTTAATATTCATAATTTTTATTTGATTTCATAGTACAGTCAACTCTTGTCTAACAACTACATTTGTTTACATTCAACAATGTCCTGCAACACGATTGCCACACTTTGTAGTGTATCATGATTACCTTGACCTTTGACCCTAGGGTTAGATTTACATTAAAGGTGAACATTCTGATGAATCAAATGTCATTATAAAGAGGGTTGACTGTATATTCGTTTGTTGTATGTATTCAGATAATATTGCCCAACTCTGAAGAGAATTAGGCAGGAAGTCCGTCAGCTTCCGAATAATTTGAAACATAAATGTACACCATGATAACTTATGTGTGTCATTATTGTAAGTAATATTGCGTTATCAACAAAAGCACTAAATGCTGCATGTCTTGATTTACAGCAGACATATTTACTCATTTTCACTCAGGTTGTATGACTTATATTTAACAGAATAATTTTTATAATAAATTTTAAGAAATGAAAAAAAAATATAGTAATTAAAAAAAAAACTTGAAAAAGGCAGAAAAAAGGCTAAAAATATGAGTGCATATATAAAATATAAAAAATAATACTACAAAAAAATCCATGATCCTGAATTGATATCAAAATCTGATTTATATTTCATTATAATAAAATTATTGTAAAAAGAAACATAATAACAAATACCCCCAATAAAAAAACCCAAAAACATACTATCTTGAAAAAATATCCAATATACATTATATTAATATTATAATTATATTTTGCACTATGTTTTAAGAACTAATGGTATTTGTATGTACGTGTAAGTTTTATATTGCCAATGTTGATTCTGTATGTTTACTTTTAATTGACTTTTTTTATGTTATTTCTTTTGGCAGAATTTATTTATACAATGTATTTACAATGTTTACCTGCACCTGGCAAATTAATTAAATAGTATATATTTATATTATGTTATATTTGTGGTTGATTCTGTTTCCAGTGTGAACCTGTAATAAATTGTTTGCGAGATTTGATAATTTTTTGCATGATGATTGCAGTCATCATTATACCCCCGCTCGACAGAGTCGGGGGTATATAGTGGTCCTCATGTCCGTCCGTCCGTCCGTCCGTCCGTCCGTTCGTCCGTCCACATTTGGTTTCCGGATGATAATTCAAAAAGTTTACATCCGATTTGAATGAAACTTTGGGATATTGTTATATATCAGGTTGGTAAGAAGCCTATTGATTTTGGGGGAAATCCGTCAAATTTCAAGGTCACAGTCCACGAAAAACGTTAGAAATTTTAACAAAAAAGTTGTTTCCGGACAATAACTCAAAAAGTTTACATCCGATTTGAATGAAACTTTGGGATATTGTCATATATCAGGTTGGTAAGAAGCCTATCGATTTTGGGGGAAATCCGTCAAATTTCAAGGTCACAGTCCACGAAAAACGTTAGAAATTTTAACATAAAAGTTGTTTCCGGACAATAACTCAAAAAGTTTGCATCCGATTTGAATGAAACTTTAGGATATTGTTATATATCAGGTTGGTAAAAAGCCTTTTGATTTTGGGGGAAATCCATCCAATTTCAAGGTCGCAGTCCACGAAAAACGTTAGAAATTTTTACAAAAAAGTTGTTTCCGGATGATAACTCAAAAGTTTGTATGTGATTTGAATGAAACTTTGGGATATTATTATATATCAGGTTGGTAAGAAGCCTATTGATTTTGGGGGAAATCTGTCAAATTTCAAGGTCACAGTCCACGAAAAATGTTAGAAATTTTTACAAAAAGTTGTTTCCGGAAAATAACTCAAAAAGTTTTCATCCGATTTTAATGAAACTGTAAAATATTCTTATATATTTTGTTGGTAAGAAGCCTATTGATTTTGGTGGAAATCCATCCAATTTCAAGGTCACAATCCACGAAAAAGTTAGAAATTTTCACAAAAGCGGGGGTATCAGCGATCGCTAGATCGACTTTGTCTAGTTTATACTATGAAGTTACTGTGTTCCTAACCTTTAGATTACCTGGTATATGTAGATTAATATGTTTTATTTTCAAGATTGAAATTATCCAGCATTTAGCTAATTGGATAATAAGATCAAGAAAAAAAAATTAACAGTTTTGTACAATTGTGACATCTTGTTGTCCATAGAAACTGATGATAAGATAAATATCATGATAGAAGAGTGAGGTGGGATTTTCTCAGTTTGCATGATGAAAATTGACACTGTGTTCAATTTTGTGTGAAATTTTTTAAGTCGAACATGTTTTTGCTTTATTATTTGTGTTTTCACTTTTTGCCTTTTTGCTGTTTTTGTTTTGTTTTATAGTTTGACATTATTCATAACTTTTCTGTTCTACTAGGTTGACCCTGTGTTGAACATATGTTTGTCACCACTTTTTGAGGGCTTGTATTTGTGACTGTGTGAAATACTGAAGTCAATATTACAAGCAGTATATAATGCACGGTTAACAATAGAATTGCTGTCCTTCAGTTGAATAATGCAACTTGACATAATACATATATTTGTAGGTTTAAGCTCTTTAGGATGTAACCAGCAATATATATTCCTATTTAGCCTACCCAAGCCGAAGTAGAAATATTTGTATGAAATTAATTTGAAAATTTTTTCTAAATAAGTCGGTTAATTTCTTTAATTTATGGTTAAAATAAACATTATAATCTATTATTTTGACTATTTTTATTGTCATGTAATTTGACCCCTTACTCCACTATACACCCTATCTTTAGTAACTGTGATTATCAACAACTTAATTAATCATAAGTGTGTAAGTAATATTTCTTTGCTTGAATAATTTGACGATTTAGCCATCACACTACTGTCATTATATTAAACACAAACTTGGTGGCTAACAAAATAAGGAGAACCTGTGTACAGAGATACTACAATTTTGTCATTTAAAATTTTTTTCTTGTGAACGTTGGTTGTCTAACGGTGTGAGAGCATGGGGATCTTGGTGTTTTTTCTCGCACCTTGAGATATCCTATGCACTTTTCAAGGCAACAATATTAATATGTATAAGGTATTGTCATTCAGTGTATTATAATGTATTATCATTTACAGTTAAGGCATGAATATTTGAGTAGAACATTATGTTGTACAGATTGTGAAGACACTATATGGTGCAAGAAACAGTATTTATGCAGTAATCTTTTTTATTTTACATTAAGTGTAGAACTTTCAAATTTAACAGAACTGCATTTAACATGTACAAGAGAACTTGATTTAGCAGCAATTGCAAAGGGTGCAATAGAAATGAATACAGCAACATGGCTGATATAAAGTAAAAATTTTATGTATATTATAGTCTTATATATAATTGATATATAATGCTTGTTATTTGGGCTTTATTAACCATTCTATATTTTTTGTGTTGGGTACAATTATAGCATGTTTATTCATTTACATATTAGTTATTCAAGTCTACCTAATATAAGAATTTGATGACTGTAGTACAATATTTTAATTCTGAATTTATTATGGTTGGGTATATTTTTTTATATATTCTTTATGAATAGGAAACAAAATGAAAAAAGGACAAATAAAAAATTTAAAAAGAAAGGTAAAAATATAAAGAAAAACATAAAAATTCTTAAATACCAATTTGTATAAATAAAAAAAATATAAAGGCAAACAATGAATTGCTTTGTTTAATAAATAACTATTGTGAACTCTTTATTGGTGGTAGAATATAGATTTTATTGTGTACATATGATTTCAAAAAGATATTTAAAAATCCATTCCAAAAAGTAAACATGGAAATGTTTTTTTATGTTTTTTAATTTTATTTTGCCTTCATGATTGATGTTTAGCTCATTGTTACCTCACCTTTTTAGCTCACCTGGTGAGCTATTGCCATCACTTGGCGTCCGTCGTCCTCATTGTCGTACGTTGTTGTCCGTCATCATCGTTAACTTTTCTTTAAAAATCTTCTCCAAAACCACTGAAGGGATTGCTTTGAAACTTTGCACGCATCATCAGTAAAATGTCCTCTACTAAGTTTGCACAAATCATGGCCTCAGGTCAACCAACATGGCCATCATTGCTAAAAATAGAACAGGGGGGTTAAAAGTTTTTGGCTTATAGTTCAAAAAGTATAACAGATACAGGAAACAGAAGAGAATTTCCTTCTTCAGCATCAAAGCTCTACAAAACACTCTTTTTTTGCTTCAAAATCTTGAAAATTATTATAACTAGAGAAAAAGTTAGCATTGCTTAATTGTTCTGCTCTATGAGAGCTACACAAATAGCTTTAGGGTCAAGATTGTCTGATTAACCGTTTAAGAGTTATTCATCTTGAACTGTTTTTTTTAATCAGTTTTAATTGATTTTTAAAAATCTTCTCCTCTGAAACCACTGAAAGTACTGCTTTGAATCTTTGTACACATCTGTCAAATGTCCTCAACCAAGTTTGCACAAACCATGGCTGCAGATTGACCAACAGGGCCACCATGGTTAAAAATATAACAGGTGGGTCAAACAGTATAACAGATACAGGAAAACAGAAGAGACATGCCTTCATTGGCATTGAAAGCTCTAACAAACACTACATTGGGTCGAAGTTGTATGATGACTCCTTATAGGACTTATTGCCCTTTAATTGTCGAAATTGATGATTTTTGCCATTTTTGCTTTAAAATCTGGAACATTATTAGAACTAGAGAAAAAGTTAGCATAGCTTAATTGTTCTGCTCTATGAGGGCTAGAAAAATGACTTATGGGTCAAGATTGTCTGATGTACCGTTTAGGAATTATTCTCCTTGAACATTTTTTTAATCAATTTTAATTGATTTTAAAAAATCTTCTCCTCTTTAACCAATGAAAAGACTGCTTTGAAACATTGCACACATCATCTTTAGGATGTCCTTTACCAAAATTGTGCAAATCATGACAGCTGACTACCTACATAGCTACGTTGGCTTAAAATAGAAAAGGGGGTGGAGGGTCAAGAGAGTTTTCGGCTGATAGTTAAAAATGTTTAAAAGGTACAGCAAGTTTGAAGTGAACCTGCCAAAAGCTCCTCCTTATAGGAGTTATTTCCCTTAAAAGGTCAAAATTAATGACTTTTGCAGAAGTGTTGGGCAATTCCTTATAGGAAGGAAAAGCTGGATAAAAAGGGTTGTTTGGGTTCAGGGGAGCGATACAGGCTCATGGGAGCCTCTAGTTAATTTTATTTTGCCTTCATAATTATAATTGATGTTTAGCACATTGTTACCTCACCTTTTTAATTTTATTTTGCTTTCATGAATGATGTTAAGATCATCACTTTTTGTCCATCACCAGCTGACAATTTGTATGTTTTAATCTTCATCTTTGAATCCACTGGTCTATTTGAAATCAAAATTAGTCATAATGTTTGTTAGATTAATTGTCCTTTACAAAGTTGTTTTTATTCTGATCCTAATTTTTATCCGCTTTTCAAGCGGGGGTATATAGTGATCATGGTGTCCGTCCTTTACACTTTCTCTTATTTGCAACTCCTCCTACACCACTGAATGGAATTTGATGACACTTACATAGAATCCTTTTCACATAGCACCATTGTGCAGGAGATATTTAGCATTTTGATCGGAATAATATTTGGGGTTTCCCATTGAAAAACATGGACTTTGTCATTGACCTAAGGGGATACCCATCTCTTATGGGCAACTCCTTCTACACCACTGAATGGAATTTGATGAAACTTACACAGAATCCTTGTCACATAGTGCCATTGTGCAGGAGATATTTAACATTTTGATCGGAATGATATTTGGGGTTTCCCATAGAATTACATGGACATTGTCATTGACATAAGGGGATACCCATCTCTTATGTGCAACTCCTCCTACACCACTGAATGGAATTTGATGAAACTTAAACAGAATCTTTGTCACATAGCGCCATTGTGCACCTGATATTTAACATTTTGATCGGAATGATATTTGGGTTTTCCCACAGAAAAAAATTCTTTGAGGTGGGGGAGGGATGGGGTTCCCATGTTTCATCTGCAACTCTTCCTTCAGTAGATTAAGTTTCAAGTTCATAAGTAAGAACACGTGCATTTTTGAAGAAATCATGAAGCAGGGGGTATCAATGGTGAGCATTTCTCACAGTTTTTTTTTACTCTAGTTATACATGTCACCACTGCTGTTGAGAAAATGACTCTGGAAAAAAGTTTATATGCCATTTTCATAGAAAATTGTGAGGCTTATTGAAGCAATATATGAATGTTTTTTTGGATGACCCTCTACAGAGGTTGTTCTTGTGCTTATCTGAAAACTAATATGGCTGCCACAGCAGGACTTTAATATAGAATCCCATCAAACAAAAGTTTTTTAGCTCACCTGACCGAAAGGGTCATGTGAGCTATTGTCATCACTTTTGTGTCCATCCTTGTCTGCATCTGTAAAATTTTTACATTCTAATCTTCTTATCTGAAACCACTTGGCCAATTGAAACCAAGCTTGGCCATAATGTTCATTGGATGGACCTTTAAAAATTTTGTGTTTTTTATTTGAATTGAAAATATAGTGTGGCCGCTACCGTAGGACTTTGTTTAACATAGGACCCTATGTGGAAAAAGTTGGTTTTTTTTAAAGGCTCCTTCTCAGAAATCGGTTAACTAATCAAAACAAAACTTATTATCAATATTGTTTGGATTGGAAAACTAATATGGACGCCACTGCATGACTTATTTTAACATGGGACCCTATGGGAAAAGATTTTAAACGGCTTCTTCTCTAAGACAGGTTAACCAATGGAAACAAAACTTACTAGCAATATTGTTTGGATGGTCCTCTATAAAGTTTGTTTTTTATGCAACTTGGAAGTTAAAAATGACTGCCAATAAGAAAATCAAAATGGCTGCCACCGCATGACTTAATTTAACATAGGTCCCTATGGGAAATTTTAAAAAATCTTCTTGGAAACTAGTTAACCAGTGGAAACAAAACTTACTAGCAATATTTTTGTGGATGGTTAAAATTTATTGAAAATTACAGGACCTAGTTTAACTTCAGGGAAATGCCATCTTCATTGCCTATAAAATCAGGTGAGCGATACAGGCTCTTTAGAGCCTCTGGTATTATACCATTGGTCCAGCGAAAACCAAGCAGAAATAATCTTTTCCCGCAAATTAATCTTCATGAACATTTTTTGTTCCATGGACCAGGTGAGCAAAACCTCTCTTGTAGGAGCCTCTAGTTCGTATTTTTATTGTCATTTCTTTACTTTCACAAGTACATTTATACTTTCCATTATGAAAGAAGTTAGCATCGTGTTTGTCAGTTTTATTTCTGCATAAATAATAAATGTTGTTTTCTGTTTGCTTATATAAAAGCTTGTATTCTCAGATAAAATAAAGACAATTACTATAACTTCTTATGCTTGATATCTGTTCTGTTATATGGCGTTGTTCCCTCCTCTAGCAGGAGCACCGCTATTTCTGTAGAAATGGCGTAGTAATTGTATATGTCTTACACGAATAGCACTCAAAAACATGTTAAATTACTTATACATTGTATATTATTCTACATACAATCCACCACCAGGGATATTTACATTCGGGCTGGATAAATATATATAGGATTTACATTCTCTTACTGTCCATCATTTTACTGGGGTTTTTTTATTCACTCCTGCCCCGCTAATTTTACTGTTACCTAATCAGCCCTAGATCAATAATTTTGTACGTTCTTGAACTAATCTATAACAGAGTCCTCTTGTAATTGTTTCAATTCTTTTAGTTTCTTCTTTATTGAAAATATGAAAAGCGGTACAGTCAATTATCAGGTTCACAATTCTAGCATCATCAGAAAATAGAGCACATAGTACAGATTGAGAGAAATTTCGGTCAGTTAGTAGATATGTTTTCAGTTCAATGATGTATTTTTTACGAATTGTTTCCAACGAGCTGCAGGTGACTAGAAAGTGAACAATATCCTCTGCTTCCTTCATGCAGAGTTTGCAAGTTGCCTCCATAGGCGATTTTGAGAATTTTGATCTATGAGATTGAAGTAGTAAAGTTTCAACGGCAATTTTTGCTTTCATCGACGGCATAGTGTTAGCGAACAGTGCCACAGCTACTCCAGATATTGTGAGTTTCACCAGAAACTCTCGCTCAAATTAAAAACTTTCAGCGTAGATTTATCCTCAGCTTCTGTTTGTAGAATTTTTATATTAAAATTGTCAACTGTTCTATATTGACCAGTACATTCCACGATTCTTTTGGAGGTCGACTAGATAAAAGTTCATGTGAACAAGGTAATTTGTACTTATTTGCGATTTCAACTACTTTAGTAGACCATCTGTCTTGGCTATTGCTAGTCATTGCAAATTCTCTGAATGCTATTTCCTTTTCAACAGAGTCATCATTACGAATGACATTGCTAAATGTTTTTAGTATCTTTTTATCGATTTCTGCAGATATCGGTATTCCTAATAGTAACAAAGAAGCATAATTTGCATTCTTCATCAGCAGGTGCTGTATTTGTTTTAAAAGTTTAACATAGAAAGAGTCCAGATGTTTTACATCTGAGCAAGACAGCCTGACAACGTCGAGTCCATATAGCAGACGAGGTATAACGAAGACTGATCTAATGCGATGAAACTGTTGGACTAATCCCGTTGAGGCCATGTAGCCCTGCACCCATAAGTGCATATACTGTTCTTCTCGCTGTGATAATATGTTCCCCAGATGTCTCTTTGTTTCCTGATTTAGAAGAGGTGTCTCTAGTGATGCCAAGATGAACGGACGAATTAGAGATATTAATGTCTTTATCGTTAAGTGTCCATTTATCGTTTCCTTTGTCATTAAATACAAGGACAGTTGACTTTTGTTCACTTATTAGATATCTTTGCTTGTTTGCATACATAGTTTGTACATCGATCATTGTCTGAAGTTCGTAAGGACTTTTGGCAATTAGTGTCACATTATCAGCTACCGTTGGAGTACCACAATAAGTAGTTCCTATGTATGCACCGAGTTGATTCTTCTCGAATGTTTGAAGTAAATTGTTTATAAATATTTTATAAGCGGTCGGTGACCAAACACCACCATGACGTACAACCTCCTGTTCCATTATTGGCCGAGACAGAGAACCATTCCATTTAATTTTAGATGTAACATTATTATACCAGTTATGAAAAAAGAGCCAATTGTTTCCTTGAATTCGAAAATTGAACATTTGACGCAAGAGTCCTGTATGCCAGAGAATATCAAAGGCTTTACCAGCATCCATTAGAGTGACTTATAGTGGAGACTTAGTTCTGTTTGCTTCAGTTATGAGTTCAGTTAATATTAGAGCGGCAATGAGCGGCATTTGGCCTTTTGTGAAACTTTTTTGTAGTTTTGATTGTTGAATCTTCACTTGATGTTCATTATGCTGGAGGTGAAGTTTCTCAAGTATCTTACCAATAAAATACGTCTCTTCGGCATAAGATCAGCAGCTGTCTTTGATAGTATGCTACAGATACTAGTTATATGTTCCATTATATTATTGTTATTTAAAGAATTTATACAAAAATTGGAGCTCGAGATGGTTTTTTCGACTTTGTCTTGATATTTGAAACGTTTAAAACATGGCGCTCAGCGTATGAAAAGACGGCTGCAAGTCGTCAAAGATGTAGGTAAAAATTAAGTGGATAAGTTATATGGTTCGTATTTTTATTTATGTGAAACAATATCAAACTAGTCGTCAACAAGAATCGAAAACCGTAGAACCGTAAAAAGTCCGAATTGAGACGCAGACACGTGACTCGCATACAAATACCCCGACCCTATAAAAACACGCGAAAATTCTAGTGCTCCGGACGAGTGAGTATAGTGACTGTCTCTTTTCAGACACCCGTTTAATTAATCATCGTCATATCTAGCAAACAAGGAGACGAGTCATATTTAGGAAGAGAAAAGCATCCCGATGGCTATGGTTTAGGAAATGTCCAATGGTATTTTGGAAAGGGATTTTCCATAAGGATCAACTAAGTTGTGGTGGCGGCAATGGAACCCCGTAAGGGACGACGTCAGCACTAGTACAAGTCCTTGTTTGAGTAGCTTATAAGTCAACAGCAGCTTCGGTCATGAAAATCAGAATATTAATTGGAAGATCAAGCCAAAAATACAGTTGTGAAATGTAGTAACATTAGCCGGTATTGAATATTGCAAAAACTAATAAGTTAAAGTCATCAGCCATGTTATAGACATTAGTTTTTATAGTTTTCCTCTCGAGTCTATGTTGAAAAGAAGGTTATAGATCAAAATACAACAAAGTTCCAGGCAATAAATTTTGCTACGCCTGACACGCGTTTCGTCTATTCAAGACTCATCAGAGGCGCTCTACCCAAAAAATTGAAAATGCCAAACACTTATTGTATCGGTAATGTTAACTTACATAGGTACTATTTGACAGGACCCCTTCTGTATTCTCTTGTAAGATATCTTGTAAACTTCGTAAAATATATTATCTGCCCTTTCTTATATTCATTTCTAACGAATTAATAAAAGTTTCCACAAAAATACTAAGTTTCTGAAAGTGCCTCATTTATATGGAAAACTTATTCAAACTTATTCAAGGAGGAATGCATTTTTTAAATCGCATCAAAATAAAATAACATAAACATTTACATTCTAAAACAAAAATCGACACCTATTACTCCATAACCGTACAAAATCTCTGAAAAACACTAATGAATTTCTGAAATGGTATAAATAAATGTTTTGCAACTAATATCTCGAAAAACGTAAAAGGAAAATCTGTTTACCAGATCAGATACTGATTCAATGAAAAATCAAAATAGTGTTGATGCAGTACTATAAGCGTATTCGAGGAATTATTTGACAAAAAGCTAAAATGATTCGGCAATGTTCGGCACCCAATACCTAATAACCGTACAAATTTGTTCGTTCACTTAACGAGGAAGCCAATAAAAATATAAGAAATTAAATATATACCTAAATGGCGAAAACAAAACTCTTGGCCTTAAGACTTCTTACAACTCATGTGTTAAAAAGAAACCTTGAAGACGAGAACCGTCCGAAAACTTGTCCAATTGACAAAACGGACTTATTTCGGAAATTTTAAAGCTAGTAATTGGTCCTGTTTACCCAAAACATACAGTTGTGAAAACTTGTTCAATTGGCTGAAATGTGTTTATCAAAACGGACTTATTTCGGAAATTTTAAAGCTAGTAATTGGTCCTTTTTACCAAAAACACCAAAACAGAAGTGAGTAACCCGAACCCAAAAGAAACCATGGATGCACTCAGGTGCTCCGAACAAGGAAGCAGTGCCTGTCTCTAATGAGACACCCGTCTAGTTACTCAGTGTCACGTCTAGGAAAAAGTCAAATCTAAGAATAGGAAAAACTACCTATGACTCGGCGAAAATGTCCGATCGTATTAAAGAGATTTGTTTCCCATAACGATCAACTAAGTCATGGTGACTACAATGGAACTTTAAAGGGATAACTTAAAATCCTTGTTTGAGTAATTTAGTAGTCAACAGCAGTGAATAGTGAAAATACTGATCGTAGGATATAGAATAACGTATAAGTTGTGAAATGTACACACCATACGTTTTAGCTGTTGCAATATTGCTGTCGATGAACGGAAAGTTGAAGAGTCTGTTTTTCAATGAGTTTAGTTTGTAGTTTTCCTCGAGTCTATTTCTAGAAGTTGGTCCAAGTAGGAGACCGACCTAAGTGTAATGGTTGTATCTTTAATTTTTAGCTCACTGTGGTACATTCAATGCAAATAGACACCAAATTTAGGATTGTTGAGGGACAAACCATCATCGGTATAGCGGAGTGTGAAATTATAGGTCTGAGCCAGTTTCTTTACATTCTTCTTCGTCGTGCCTTTTGGTAACTCTGCTTTATAACAGTGCAAAAAACAGGTCGGGAGAGGAGCACAATAAGTACCCTTTGGATTTCAACAATATGTTGAAAACCATATCCTCCAAACATGAAAAATATCTTGTCAATTAGATAATCTAAAATTTGACAGATTTGTTCTTTAGTATATTTACCTTTTAATTTAAAATTATTGATGATGCAGCAAGTTCTGTCATGGCTAATTACCAGGTATTTATATCGTCTCAATCCGTTTTTCCTGAAAAAGAAGTTTTATACGATCTTTAACCCTGGATTTAAGCTGCATATTATTGATGGTCATGTAGACTTTCGAAAAATAAAATGTTTTGATGTTGTTACATTGGGGAAGAGATCCAGACCTCATGATGCCTATCAGATCTTTTGTATTTTTTAGCATTCACATTTCATTTATGCTACTCCTGGAGAAGTAAGTGTCACCGTATTTTTTAAGCCTCTTTGTTAAAATAGTGGTCGATAGTGGTTAGTGGAACACTTAGACGATCCTGCTACGAAACGGGAGTTTGTATGGATTTTTGTGAAGTTTTGGCATCCCATACAAAAAGGGAGATCACAATCTTCGACTTTAATATGGGGGCCAGAGGATGCCAACACCCATTAGTGATTTTCAAGAATCTCCCCTTTTGAAAGCGATATGTAAATAGGATTGCCAAGTGAACTCTCCATGCCTAATTTATTTTCACAGCTCATTCAATAAATAATCAAAATATACGGGACCATTTTGCTTAGGTCGTTAAACGAGGAATGCGAAACAAAATCGTAAGAAAATGGCAAATATATATATATATATTGGCCTCAATGTTATTGCACCGGTACAAAATCTGTTCAGACACAATTTAAAGGCTCGTAAAACAAGGAAGCCAAAAACGGAAAACGATATTTTAATATTGGATTGAAAACATTACACCTAAAAAGACTAGAAGATACAGAAATGCTGCTAGCATACTTTTGATAACATAGGGGCTTGGGACCATTATTAAAAAAATGCAACTGAAACGAATAAAAAACATCTATACTTCATTTAAATACAATGAAAACGTTCTGCAATTACCATCATCTTCCTACGTCGTCCGTTAATAAACTTTAAAGATTTTAATTCTTCAAATACTGGTAGAAAAGATAAAAACTTGCAGACTTAATGATCGTTAAATCCTGTACACAAATTCTTTGTTTCATCTACATAGCCGTAAGAGTCAAAGCTTGCTTCTGATGGACTTTATTTTAAAAAATCTTTTTGAACTTCCAAATGTTTAGTAACTTGCTACAATTTACACTTTTTTCTGTTCGTCTTCACATGAAAAAGTGGACACTGGGTGCATGTAATACTTGTGTCTGATTGCTTTTTCTTGAAATTCGCTGAAAATATTTGTATTATATACATTGCAGATTGTGACTAATTTAGGTCGTTTACACAGATTCTTTTTGCACTGATCTAAAATGAAAAAATGGGTTTTATGAGTAATATTTTAATGCTATCTAGAATCGTGTTTCCCGGAAATAAAGGTAATAACAAAATACCAAAAACTGAGAAAACTGTCAAAAAAGACAATGCACAAATCAAAGTCCGCGAAACCGACAAACTCCAGAACAAGCAAACAAAAATATAGTAACTATAGCAAGGGTCCTGACTTGGTTAAAACAGGTTTTATAGCATGACAAACCTTACTGTAGTATGCGAGTTGATTAGTTGATTAAAAAATGGATGGTATCATATATACCACTAGTCAGTACTTACTGCACACTGAATTCAAAAATTGGGAAAAATATCTGCAACTATATTTTTAAACGACATAGAATATTTTTCGACAAGAAAGTCGTATCTAGAGTAAAACTAATTAAAGACGCGGACGAGTCTTTATTTTTGTAACCTTAGTTTATAAGTTCATAGGCGTAGCAACCAGAAAAATAGTACGGTCGGTTAAAATAGTGGTACGTCGGTTGAGGGTCGGCAACCCGTTTTATGTGTGCAGGTTTAAATATAGATAGGGGTTTTCCATGTGCTATTATTTGTCACTTACCAAATTGCACTTGAGATCGTAACGATTGCTATTTTATATTAAAAGTTATTTAATAAAAAAAGATTTATGTTGAACTTTTCACAAATATGTAATGATATTCTATCATTTTTTCCGTACCAGCAATTTAAAGTGGTACGGTCGGAACCATACCGGCCGTACCGCTATCTACGCATTTGAAGTTTATCCAGAAGAAATAAGTGACGTTTCAGTACTCATCTTCGCTATCCAAGTGTTACTATCCGGTCCCCCCTCTCTTATCGTAACACTTGGCTAGCTAAGATGCAGTATACTCGCAGCAAGCTCTTTAAATCTGATCATCGTATGCAGAGAAGCTGGAATATTGCATCGTAGAGTGAGGACAATTTATAATTTTATTAAAATTAAACGTATCGTTCGTCGTAAAGTCATTCAAACAGATTTGTTTTAAAGATTGCCAACATACAACTTTTGTTCGCAGCCATCTGCACATGTGTTAATTTTTGCTGTTTACTAAGGAACGCGGTAACTGTTTTTATATTTGCACATACTATTTCTCTATAGTCTATATAATCGTATATAGATATTAATGTATATATGCACATACTTTTTCTATATATGCACATACTTTTCAGTATGTACACATAGTTTTTCTTTATATGTACATACTGTTTCTATACAATAATTTTTCTCTATATGCATATATACATGTACCTGTATATGCACATACTTTTTTCATATAATCACATCCACATTAGTTTCAAAACAACTCGGACCGTATAGGAAGACAACTCTGGCCGTATCAGAAGACAACTCTGGCCGTATCAGAAGACAACTCGGACCGTCTGTGAAGTCATCTCAGCCCTTAAAGGACCGCTAATAACGACTAAAAATGTACTATTATTATTTTAAATAAAAGTGATCAATACGTTATATTGTTAATTTTCATGTTGTCAATTATAAATAAATTATCAAATCAATCATACATAGTATTACTGATGTTAATCCCTCCATCGGGGACATATACATTTTATTAGTATATAATGTCCCCGCCTCAATCAAAAAAGAGCAGTTCGTAACAATGATTAATTATAATCAAAAGCGTATTTAGAAATATTTAATGCAAAGATTCCAAGCCAAGTAGTGAACTGAGATACATCATCAGTGATCCGCGAAAAGCAACATCCCTCGATTTTTTGGGGTTTTGGGGTATTTTTTCTTTTTTTTTTTTTTTTTTTTTTTTTTTTTGTTTTGTTTTGTCTTGCTTTTGTTTTTGTTTTTGCTTATTATTAAAGAACTACTTAATCACTAAAATTGAACACCAATAAAAAATGATCTTCTGTGATATTTAAGAAATTATCCACGGAAGCTGTGGTTTATCATTGTTTTTATCAACGGGATGACCATTTATGACGCATTATTTTATCCCGAGCGACAGCGAGATATAAAATAAAGACATAAATTGCCATCCCGTCGTAAAACATTGATAAACCACAACCTCCGTAAATTATTTTTATTCTAATAAGACTATTGCAGTACATTTAGTATATTTACGCACCTATGAGAGTGTGGACAGGGTATTGGGAGACAGGGAGAGAGAGGAGGGAGAAGGGAGCAAAGGGCAGGAAGAAAGGAGCAACGGTGAAGGAGAAAGGGTGAGGGAGAAAGGAAAAAAAATCAAAAAAGAGGGAGGCAGTACTAGTACAATTATATTCTTTAATTTGTACCAGAAAATCATTTAATAAGTGCCAATTCATTGATTTAATTGAAAAAAAAGACTACAATTATTTACATAAAACTCCAGTAAAGAGATAAATTGCATCCAAATGATCAAAGTTTTTACTATACTAGTATGCAGTAAGGTTTTTTCCTAAAGCGTATGTCTGTCCCCTTTACATATTGTCATCACTATTGACTGGGTGTCTGTCATCTGTTGTCTGTCCGTTGTTAACTTTTCTCCTCTGACACCACTTAGGATACCTAGTTTTAGCTTTGTATCCAGGAGTTTGATCCATGTATGTAAAACAAATATTAATCAAAGCGCAGTTTGCACAACTGGTAATGTTTTCTTGCATGTAGTACGTAATACCGGTAGATTATAAAGCAAATTTAGTTTTGTTAATTCTTTTACATTTAAAATTGTAACAATTTCAATAAGACCTCTAAACGTAACGTCATTTGAGCTTTTTGACGTTACGTTAAATTACGTCGTGCACCTTAAAAGAGGGTTTTGATCTCTAGATTTGTATGTCTATGTCCACAATAAATAACAATTTTATGCTCAAATTGTATTTAAATTCGCACACATACGTTTTGCGCATTAATATTTTCCTTATAGAATATATTTATAATATTTTCATGCAATTTTGTTTATAATAACATCGGTTTAAAAAATGTCGCGCTAACGAAAACGAATATAGACATAGACAATATATATATATATGTTGTACTCTAAAAATTCATTGACAAATTATTGAGAAAAAACGTTATGTAACCTTCCGTCTTTGGAATACCTTGATGTCTCTGGAAACCGGGCAACTGAAATATCATATAACATTTTCGGAGCACTTTTAAATCTCACGTCTTTACGTATAGACAATATTATTCTTGGAAATTCAGATCTGTTTAAAAAAGATCAATCAAAGCAAATATTTGAAAATCAAACAAACCTGGTTTACTTAAATATGTCAACAAATCGAATACATACATTAACTAGAGATGTATTTCACAATTTAATTCGTATACAAAACTTAAATTTAGACAACAATCTATGGTCTGATTGGAACGTTACAGTCTCCCACATGAAATATTTGCAAATTCTTAATCTGAGCAATAATGAAATTCTTTACTTGTCACCAGTTGGCATGGGAACACATTTTCCACACCGATCAACCGACTTGTATCATTTTGGTGAGAAGTAGTATGACACGATGAAAAAAGATATAAACAAGTTAGAAGTGATGAAAACGTAGGTAAGTTTTTCCAATTTTTTATGTTTTAAATTTACTGTAGCGAAAAAATATATCAAAACACGATTTAGCATAGATTTGGCAATAGATATATTCAGTTCTTTAATCTCTTGCTTTTATTTTGTCAAATTTATCTTATAAAATAAACGAAAAAATGCAGATATAGTTATTAAAATGCTAAAATCACCTTTTATGATATAATTTTATTTCAAATCTGCCGTTTAAATATAAAGAATGTTCCTTTAGCTTTCGTTTGGTGCCAAAAATGTATCTTTAACATAATGCATTAACAATATTAATTTGATTTTAATTGCACAGTAAGAGATAGTACGATACGATATAAATCAGTTCTATGATACGACTAAAACAAGAAATATGACTTTGTATAAGCTATCAAATTCTGCTAACCGATCGAATTAGTATGCACTTTAAGAGTTCGTAACGTAATAATGCATGTAAATTTTTGATTTTCTTGTCAATATGAATCATGACGAGGAGGATGAGGAAAATTAATGTTGATTACTGCGCATAAAATATACAATGAACAAATTGCGTCACACAATAAAATTTGCAGAAAAGCTTTCAAACTATAATTTCTATTTGATGCAACTCTTATTTTATTATGTATAACAAACGAAGATATATGGGAGACATATTGTTGTTCTTTTTTTCTTTTCTTCTCCTTTAAGGCTGATATTTTCAGCCAAATTCATTTGACAAGGCAAATCGCATACCAATACACGTTTAGGATATGCAAGATAGCTTTATCTAGTGTTACATTCCACTTTTCATTTTTTATGAGGTTTATATTGGATTTTTGGTAAAAGAGACAAAAGAAGGTCGACATATTGTTGTCTGTCCGTCCGTGCATCCATAACAAATCGTGTCCGGGATATAACTTTTTATCCTTTTAGGTAGATTTTTTTATATTTGGCATATGGGTAGATTATAACTAATCGATGTGTCGCATACCATGGGTGTTGACATTTAATTTGAAATTTGACCCCCAAGGTCACATCATTGCCTTTTGAGTGACTGGTTTGTGTCCGGGATATTTAACTTCAAAAGTTGACCCCCCCATCAAAGTTCACATCAAACGCCCGGGTTATAACTTTTAAAATAATTGTTTGACTGTTTGTTTGCTTGTATGAATGGTGTTTAATGCCACTTTCAGCAATTCTTCAGCTGTATGATGGAGTCCAGTTGTTATTGGGAGTGCCCTGAGAAAACCCCGACCTTCGCTGAAATAGGCCAAGCTTTACATATTTGCCATGTGGATAGATAGTTACTAGACAATGGGTCTCGTAGAAAACCCAGAAGAGTGACAAAATTAAGTCGACGTTCGTACCTTTTGCAAAACTGAATTCCAAAGGCGAAGGTGGCCTTCGCATTTGGGGCGATGACATAAAAATAAAGACAATGTTATATGACATCCTTAAAAGCTGGGGTCTTTTGTTTGTTTGTTTGTTTGTTTTTTTGTTTGTTTTTTGTTTTGTTTGATTGTTTATTATTATTTATTATTCATTTATTAGAATTAACAATGAAAGAAAAACGGGTGATTAAACCATAAATATAAATAATTTTGTAATAAAACGGTGTACATTTGTGTAAGATTCTTTTCTGTGTATCTTCAGGTGTCTACAGGGTGCCGTTTCATAAAGCGATCGTTAGCTAAACGTGCACGTTATCCCATTTAAATTGTATGGGATAACGAGCACGTTAATTAGCGATCGCTTTATGAAACGGCACCCAGGTGTAATACGCGATGAAAATTGTGTATAATTCGGTCAATTGAGGTCAATTTCGCGGTCTGTTCGAAGGATATAATATTGTTCTTAGTAACTACATGTCTTACACGTTTTCCTTTTCTGCTTTGTAAAAGATAACTGTGAAATTCTCAAAAATATTTGCAACCGACAATGTTAAAAAGTATTAGACATAGGAAGTATCCGTGTTACAGTTAAATATGATGTATTGAATTCTTTAGATTTAACTCTCATTTGTACGCTAATTAACCTTTAAATTTTTCGCTCTGCGTCTTTATTATAAATTGTAGTAGCACATTTGATAATGTTTGCCTAAATTCATACCTTATAATTTGTAATAAAAGTTTGACATTAATATTGACCTACCAAGTAGATGGTTCCGTTTTATACTATTTAATGTCGACATAGTAGGAATTGTTTGTAAAAAATCGTGTTCGTTATGTTGTTATTTGTTGATAGGTTCGAACTCATTTGTAGAGCGTTATCAATTTATAACACAGATTTCCGGTTAAGCCCTGCTCTGGGATTGTCTCAATGAGAGCATTTACTCTATGTTTAATTCCTCACTATGGTTTTAAGATGAATTAAAAAGCTGCTCCGCTGCTTGTTACCTTTTTCCATGTCTAGTGATTTGTGTCAAGAATTTATACATCATAGTCCTATTGTATTAACAATTGTAGACTTTTTGTATAATATTCAATTATATACAGATATTAGTTGTAAAAAGTTATTGAAATGCCCCATGTGGAAGTATAAAACTAATCACTTAAGAAATACGTGGATGTTTTCAATCGTGTCAAGGAACTTTTATTCATCGTGTCTTTATAAAAAGATGAGCTGATTTTTTTCCGTATCATTTTTTCAGTAAATGCGTAAAGAAAAATGATTCAAACTCCTAATAAATTGCAATTAGAAGAATAATTTTGGGGTCAGAAAAAAGTTGGATAAATGTACTTTTGAACAAAAACACTTGATACAGAAATATATAGTGCAAAAGCGTAAATCTTGCATTTATTTGTTCAAATTTGTGTTGCCACTACCTTTTGAACATATTTTCAGATAACAAATGAAAACATTAGTTAAATCGATTGAATATGTTAATGGACAAATATATACCAAATAATATTTTACTACATTATATTTGATACAGCGAGTTTTTAACGTAGCGATTTGGAAAAAGTCATCTGTATACGTATAAGTCTTAACTTGTTTAGATCTTTTTCCTTCTTCTCACCAAAATGATATAAGTCGGTTGATCGGTGTGTTTTCAATGGAAGTTTAAAGGTTGACATGTCAAACAATCCATTTCAATGTTCATGTGAGTCCTTTGAATTTTTTAAATGGCTTTCAGTATACAAGGGATACTTCTATCCTTTTGACTCATACACATGTAGTTATAGAAATGAGCAACTACGTATAACCGATGTCATATTGATTCTTGAGAAAAACTGTGATTCCTACACAGTAGTTGCTCTATTGACTACTTGCTTAATATTAACATTTTTGGTTATTGTTTCGTCGATTGTGGTTTACGGCTATCGGTGGCGATTAAGATATTGGTATTATATAGTAAGAGGAGCTTTTGGATATCATCGATTTATAAACAATTACGATTTTCAATTCGATGCCTTTGTGTCTTATGCTAATGAAGACCGCCACTTTGTCATCAATGATATGATTGACTATCTGGGAAAAAGTAAGAGACTCAAATTATGCATACATCACAGGACTTTATTGTTGGTCTTCTAATTTATGAAAACATTGTCAACTTTTTTCATAAAAGCAGAAACATAACGTGCGTTCTTACTGACAACTTTCTTCGTTCTGAGTGGTGTAGATCAGAATTCCTATTGGCACAAACCGAAACAGCATATTCTAGACATGGGGAAACTATGACAGTAATTATACACCTGAAGAAACAGATAAGAAAAATATTCCGGAAGACATGAAGTACATCATTGATAATGATACTTATATAATGTACCCGGAAAATGAAGAAAATAAAGATGTGTTTTGGTTTAGACTTGCTGAATCACTGCAAAACAACCTAAATCGACAAAATTAACTTCATGAAGTTAATGTATGGTACATGTATTTCTTTTGTTGTATTTTATGTTTTGCGTTCTCATTCTAAAATATGTAAGAGATTTCTTTTGCAAGGCTAAATTTTCCGCTGCTGTCTATTTAAGGCAGTGTTTTCAGGTCAATTTGATCAAAGGTCTAAGTAAGGTTTTGAAATAAATTGTCTAGGGTATATTCACGTATACTTTTAAATTCTCGTTTAATAAAAATCAAACTAAAAATCAAACTGCGAACATAATTTCATGAAACTTGGCAGAAATGTTCCTCAAGATGTCTTTTCTGAGGTTAATTACTTTAATGCTGAATTGTTAATATAATTCATCTTCTATTTATAACTTTAAAAACTTCTAAAAAAAAGATTGTTAAAAATACAGATAGAGGCAGATATTGTCCTTTTAAACTGCTAAACAAATATTGTTACTTAGAAATTAGAAATTTAAATGGCCGTAAGAATTCTCTTAAGTATTCCTAGAAATTTCTGGTGGTTTATTGTTTTATTCAAACATAAACGATCTTCACAGAAATGTTTTGTGAAATAGTACAAAAATTATGTAAGTCCTCTTACAAAGATTCCTCATTTTGTTTTGATTTAGAGGAGAAATCCTTGTTTATGATTGACGTACATAAATACATGTCAAAAGTAAAAATCAAATTCACGGCTAACAGGCGATACTAAATGATGCATGTTATAGGAAAGACCATAAAGGAAAAAATCGTGATAATAAAACATTTTAGATAGATCTACATGTATAGATGAAGCTTGCAGTAGCCCAAGAAATAAAATATTGACAGAATAGAACAATGCAATAAAAAGAAACAGTTCGCAAGTGCACTAGAAATTAGAATTCCATCAAAAGCAATGTATTATGGGTAAAACGATAAAAGGTCTCAAAATAGCCTTAGATTATAACATTTTGTTTAAAAGCTGTTAATAACTGTATTGACAATATCGTGAATCGACTGGGAGGTCAGTAATTATGTATTGTAGAAATTAGTTTTGTTTAATCTAAAAAATATATCAAAGTAAAAACAAAAATACAGAAACCGGATTACTTAAACTTTAAAGTCATTTAAGGAAGGAGAAAAAACTGTATCTGCGTCTGTTATTAGTCAATTCTTCAGAAATAAAGATCACCGAGTAAGATGTTAGGCTAAATGAAAAACATTTTGCGTTTGCACGTATTTGACTGTAGGTATTGTTACTGACAGTATTGCGTAATAAAATAAAAAAATGATAAATTATCTGTATATTTATCATTCATGCTCA